>JAMAGU010000011.1:1030561-1496622 GCA_023626375.1 Talaromyces sp. PF30-5 | reverse complement strand
TAACCACCCTAACCACCCTAACCACCCTAACCACCCTAACCACCCTAACCACCCTAACCACCCTAACCACCCTAACCTTAGCTTATAGAGCCTATATTTCTATAATAGTTCTTCTATAATAGAGTCTAGATAGTAATACTACTATAAGTCCAATTATTCTAATAGATAAATAATCCTTTAGTTTAGCCATAGCTAAATACTCTGCTCGATAGGAATACTATATTTCTAAGGATGATTTACTTCGCAGCTATTTTTATCATACCTTAGTATTTTAAGATTATCAACTAGCTCTCCCCTTTTTATACTACAGTTCAGTTTATCCTATTTATTATTTTCGCCCTAGTCGGATTAATCCTAGTACTAACAATTACAAAGATCTTTAAAGTACCTCTAATATATCTACTAATTGCTAGCTACATAGTCCAAATCATTACTTTTGCTCTTCTAGACATCCTACCTACCGATCTGAATATTATAGCCCAGCAGTACAGGTACCAGATTCTAGGTAGTTTTAGATATAGGATTAGTATTCTACTTCTAAGCTTAATAACACCATTTGCCCTTAAACAGAGAGACTACAGTAAGACTTAGTCCAATACCATTCACCCTTACATATCATCCGAGAATACAGGAAAGAGTGCTAACCAGAATATATCGTAACGTTTTTAGCGGTCGGTATAGGAGCAATCACCCAATTCCAAATCATAGAAGCCTCCATCAGCCTAGCCATCTGTACTGCTATTCAACACAGCTACCTCCGTACTCATTTAGGCCAATTTCTAGATGGCGATGCCGTAAACGCCATTCTAGAATCAACCACAGCCATTAACAAACTTCCCATCGGCGTCCAAGAAACAGTTCGCGAGACTTACGCAGCCAGTTACAATCGCCAGATACAGGTTCTAGCTGGACTAGCAGGGACACAGCTTCTTACAGGAGTACTGATAGCTCAGAAGAACCCTATCAAAGCAGCATAATCTCGAGAAGATAGATCGAAATAACTAGGGCATACTATTATTTTATATAAATAGACTGATCCTGTTTGAGTACGTAGTATATTATATATCTTTCAAATAAATCATGATCCTATAAATCTACTATAGTAATTTATTAGCAGCAGGAGATATCTTTTAAAGCCTTAAAGCCTCTAAGAGAGCCTCTATATATATAAAGTATTCTATAATATTCAGTTGTATCTATCCATACTTCAAGTCTATATTAATACAGCTCTCATAGGTACTAGTATAACTAGAAAATAGTAGATAGCTAGAATTTTTGATAGTATATATAGTATATCTTGGTAACTATAGTAAGTCTACCTATAGCTACTAATAAATCAGTAGGTACAGTAGTAACAAAGTAGGGCAAAAAGTGAGTCAAAATATATATTAGTAGTAAATTTATACAGTAGATTTCACATAGGTAGGGCTAAATTCCAGTTTGTCCCCAAGCTTTTAGGCGGGTACCGTAGGTAGTGTCACGGGACATAGGTAATACCAGGTGATACCTATTATTATGCCAAGCTTTACAGCTCAAAGCCTTCTACAGAGCCTCCCTATACACAAAGTAGTATCCTGTAATATCAGGAAAGTCAAGTCCAATAAGCTACTATCTATTCTTTTCGGGATACATGGTACTTTCTATTGTAAGGGCTATGACATCCAAAACAGATTAAAATATTGGCATGTTGAAAGCATCCAAGTCATAATTCCAGGTATCAAGGGATTCCTGATCATAGACACACTCAAGCTTGGTACCATTGTTTGTGAAGTAGGGACGAAGTGGCCAGCCACAAATTTGCTGTTGCTCCCCAGTCGACTCAACTGTGGCGTTCAAAGTCTTGGGCTCGATGTCTTTCTCAACCCAGTCGATAAGGGTGGCAAAAGTCGTCTCCGGCCAAGCCGCATTTGGTTGAAAGGAGTTTGCACCGCAATGGGCACCCCCGGGGATGAGGAACAAACGATACCAATCATTCAGCTCGGCAACACTCTGGTTGTATGAGAGATGAGGGTACATGATCTTTCGAACGGACTCGTAGTAACGAACAGAGCCAGAGGTCGGGACCTGGGGGTCCGACTCACCATGATAGTGAAGGACTTTGCCACCAGCATTGTGCCAGACAGAAAGGTCAGGCCAGGTAGTTTCGAGGGAGTCATAGTATCTCTGAAAACCAGTTGCAATCCAATTTCGGAATGTGTCACGGTTGACTCCTTCAAAACTGGACAGAGCGGAGACGTTGGTAAAAAGATTCAATCCTACCTCCACCCATTGAGCGGATTGCTCAACAAAATATGGGCCATATTTGCCCGTTGTCTTGTTGTATGATGTGACAGCATCTTGAAACTGAGCAGTTGGCTGATAAGACATGTAGATTCGGCGGCCCAAACTATCGTGAGCACCATTAAGAATCTCTTTGGCGACAGCCACACCCTCCTCGGTCACAGTTCCGTTTTGAGCTGGAATGTAAGGCATGAAGTTGGGGATCTCTGCAGTTTCAGAACAAGTGTACGATGCACCAACAATCGAGCTCAAGTTAAAATGGAGCTTACATAGGTCAGTACGGGATACAACACCATCGGTGCGACCATCTAGGGAATCACAAGCATCTGTGGTGGCATTGACAATCTTTTCAAGCTCACAGTATGGCGGGTAGTAATTTAGCTGATACTCAACGAACTGCGACCAAAGGTGCTGGATTTGCTGGAAAGAGAAATGTATCCCCGGTGCTCCAACAACTGCACCATCGAGATCTGATCCGATTTGGACTTGGCTCCAGCCCTCACGGCCACCCTCAGAGCATCCGTCGTAGTAGGACCACAGCTTGGTATCCGACATATTGTAGAATGACTTCGTGAGCTCCTTGCCAATTTGACTTAGCTCATCGATGGCCTTATAGCCAAACATATAAACAGTATCCCAATTGACTTCGCCATTGCCGTTGAGCCACACCTCCCAAGAGCTGACGTCAAACCCACCAAATCCACCGTCTGTGGTACCGGCGACCGCACCCAGTTCTATTCCGCTGGGCAAAGAAGAGTTGTTCTCTGTAATGTTCCAACCCTCGCCACCAGTCGAAACATAGCGATTCAAAAAGTTATCAGGAGATGGCATCCAGTAGTTGACATTCGTTTTATCCAAGCCATTGTGGGTGTATGCGAAGTTGACATCACAGACTGGAAGATCCGAGGTGCTAATTCTCGCCGCCGTTATCGAAGAGAGATCAATTTTAATTCCCAAGATACTGCCATTACTGGGAAGGCTTGCAGCCACATATTTGGAATTGCATATATCATTAAGATTGGCTGCCTGAATGGTGGCGACAAGTGTGCTGAGTACCCCAAAAGATGGCCTCATTTCGTAGAGTATCACCACAATTGATCAATGAAAGTTTATGCGAACAAGGCACCACTTAGTATCTGAATCCCAGAAAAGACCAAATTATATACCAAGGAATGGGTCAGGGACTTTTCAATGAAACATCCGGCAGCAAATTCAAGTTGTGGATACCAAGTTATCACGGCCTCTGGAGCTATTGCGCTCGGTTTCAAGTTACAGTAGCAAATCCAAAAGTGGCCTGTTGACGGAATATTCAACACAGGTCCACATTACCTCCCCTCGATGCTTCGTTTACCCATTTCAACCCCACCTGTCTGCATCATTGTACACAGGATTTTTGCCAAGTTGCTTATCATACGCGCTGTTAAATCCTAATTACAAATTTCAGTTCGGTTCTTTATCTTGACACGTGCAGGAGCGCAGTATTAGGGTCGTTTTCCACTATAAGACTTCAATGTTCCAGCCATATTATACTGGTGCCCATCCCCGCGCCTTTCATTAGGGCGTTCAAATTGCAAAGGGAAGATATAGTACATAGAGCGCGAATTGGGGTGCTCTCGGACCGTGACTCTCCGTGTTGACTGGGCATGTAATTTACGTTTGCCTTTTCCAGGCTACTTTGATGCAAACGCCACTTGTAGGACGCGCGTTAAGCATATCCAACAAAATGAGCATGACACAAGCTATATATTAGGTACTATTGCTTTGTGGGTTTATAGTGGTTTAAACTTGGAGGATCGACCCTTCGAGAAATTTATTCCGAGAATATGCGGAAGTTGTTCAATAAACGTAGTTACTTGGAACGGACTTGGTCCCGGGAAGATTGTACATTTCCCGCTTCTAGCTGTGTGTCTATATCTCTTGAAAGATTGTGCGCACATGCATTTCTACAAGATAATTTCAAGACAAAAGTCCTAGAGATAGGCTTATACTATTCGTGCATAAATATAGCTTTGATTTTCCAAATCACCGTACGGAAAAGGCATCACAGAATTTGCTGGGAAGGATGATCGTATCATTCAAGTTCTCAGCGTTTCCTCTCGGTTACTTGCCTTGCGGGGGTAGGTTTTGGTTAAAATGTGAACCCAAAATTTTAGTACATATGTATCTTACCGTGTACAGGTGGATATTTTGTGGATCCAAGGACAGTGAAAGTGGCTTTGACCAGGGAAGAGAGACCAATGATATCGCGGTCGCAAGGTACCCTCATATCGGGCTAGTGCGGCTAACCTAATTCTAAGCGGCGGCTCGAGCGATATCCTATGTACTGCCACAGGGCACGTTTGGTTATTGCGGACCTCGGGAGCTTACGACGCCGGTTCCTGCCAAAGCGGCAGGAACTAAGGACTGCAAGTTTACGCGATGTTATCGATCAAATTTTTGAGTCGTAATCCAGTGGGACTTGAGCCGTCCGAGTGGGCATATGAGTCCCATATTGTCTATGGGGCTCTTCACATCGTGTATACGCAGACCTAGTACTAGTCCTACCGAGTATAATACGTACTTAAGTGCTACTACTGCTAGTACTGACAGTAGTCGTACTAGTAGTAGTAGTAGTCTAGTATATTATGCAGTGGTACTACATGGTACATAGCTGTGGTGATGCTCTTGATAGTATTACTTACTACCTACTAGTACTATCGGGCGCCTCTTTCACAGGCGAATTCTTTTTCTGCTTTTCATCCAATTATTCTCTCCCTTATTTTTGATATTCTTTGCACTCCTTTTTGGGTGACCATGCATTGGTATTGTCTTTCCGCAGCTCTGTTGTTAGCTGTGAGCACCGTCAATTGTCAATCCCTGGTTTATTCAGATTATGCAAGCCCCTGTGCCGGCAATACCCCCGATACTCGAGACCAGTGGTGTGAGTTTAATATCAGAAGTGATTACTACACAGAGGTCCCTTACACAGGGGTCACTCGGGAATACTGGCTGGTGCTTGGCAACACAACAGCGGCTCCCGATGGCATTCCCCGCAACGTCTTGACAGTTAACGGGACCTCACCGGGGCCTACTCTACATGCGAACTGGGGAGACTGGGTTCGTATCCATGTTTACAATGGATTAAAGAATAACGGTACTAGTATTCACTGGCATGGTATTCGTCAGAATCACACCAATCCTCAAGACGGCACAAATTCTATCACACAGTGCCCCGTTCCTCCAGGTGGCTTCATTACATATGAATGGCAGGCAACTCAATACGGCCATACATACTATCACTCTCACTTTGCATTGCAAGCGTGGGAAGGTATATATGGTGGAATCGTCATATATGGCCCAGCTAGTGCTAACTACGATGTCGATGCGGGAATTCTTTATCTGAGTGACTGGTCGCATCGCACGGCAGATGCCCTTTACTCTAGTGCAGAGACAGACGGAGAGCCTACCTTGGCAACTGGTCTGATCAATGCTACCAACATTTGGCAGAAGAAAGACAACCAGACTCTAGGTTCTCGTTTCAATATGAATGTGACGACAGGCCAAAGTTACCGCATACGTCTAATTAACTCAGGAATGAGCAATCCTTTTCGCTTCATGATCGATGATCACACCTTGACGGTCATTTCCACTGACCTTGTCCCTATCGAGCCATACAACACGAGCTCACTTTTGATTGGAGTTGGTGAGTGACTCTTGTAACTCTAGATAATTCAAATATCCTACAAGACAGACTGACATAATATGGTTAAACTTCTGAGGCCAACGATACGATGTCATAGTTCGTGCCAACAAGGAAAAACAGGGATCTAATTTCTGGATGCGGTCAATTCCTCAGAAGTCCTGTGCGGAGATCTCGAATTACGACATTCGAGGAATCTTCCACTACGAAAAGCATGGTAGCAAACTTGCTACTCCCACAACAACTGCGTTCAACTACACTGATAGTTGCGAGGATGAGTCAACAGCCAACCTTGTACCGATGGTCGCGATGGATGCTTCTGATATGGGTTACGATAGCCACAATGAGGTGCAGGTGATAAAAAACACTGCCGGTCTATACAAGTGGTATATGGGCCCCACTACCTTTATGGCTGAGTGGGATAACCCTACCCTGCTGCAAATCGAGAATGAAAACACCACATGGAGTAACGCGTCTCATGTTGTTCAGGTCGAAGGTAATGGGCATTGGGTCATTATTGATATCGAGATGACAATCAACGTTCCTCATCCTATCCACTTGCACGTACGTACTCTCACCTTTCTACTCTTTGTCGATTTCTCTAACCCGTAAAGTTTGTAGGGCCATGACTTTTACGTTATTGCTCAAGGAAAGGGAAGCTTTACATCCAATACTACCTTGAACACCGTTAACCCACCTCGTCGTGACACTGCTATTCTCCCGGCTCTAGGATACCTTGTCATCGCATTCAAGACGGATAACCCTGGTGCTTGGCTTTTACATTGCCATATTGGATGGCATCAGTCAGAGGGTTTCGCTATGCAGTTTGTAGAGAATATTGACCAACTGAAGCCTATGATCGATGGAAAGCCCCTGAGAGGAAACTGTGCTGCTTGGGATAGATACGCAACTCAGAAGAACATCGTGGAGGATGATTCTGGTATTTGAGGGAAGAACATTGAAAGACCTCGGGACTTCAAGTTGGAACGTTCAAAGACTGGAGGTTGGTACAATATATACTAGTACTAGTACGTGCACACTCAATACTAGGTAGTATTACAAGTGGCATTGGTACCAAGGCCTAAGTTTTGCTCACACAGGTACTAGTACATCTAGTACTCATGCAGATCAACTTGAAGGTTTACTATGTATGTACTGCCAGTCTAAATTCTATGTCCCAAGGTTGTGGAACTAATACTACTAGCCGAATACTAGGTACTTTAGTAGGGAAGGTCGTCTTTTAGGGATTCTGCCGCTGTAGCGGTAAGCCCTGAGCTAGAAATAACTAAGTTCTACTCGTTATATTCAATGTTTATATAAACACGGCTTCATACTAATGAATACAATCCTTTTTCATGCTCTCCAACGCGTAGTATATACGGCTTATTCAACAATCCCCAACCATACGTATTATACACGTTTATGTGGGTGGTTCTCTTCTCCACATCGACCTGTGCGGCTAGTCCGTATAGCCAGAGAGCGCCACCCACCTCAGTACCTACTACCTATTTCTAAGGTTTGAGCACTTTGTCAGAAAATGCCCAAAAGATATCAAGTATTGGTATGGAGGCCGAAGTGAATGCAACTAATTCATAGCAAGACACCTGGAGTACGAAGAACATTAGTTATCATGATCAAATCTCTAAGTCTTAGTCCAATGCCCTTTTTGTGTACTAAATGAGTTAGAAAATGCAAGCTTCCATGATCGAACCAAGCCAGAAAGTTTTTTTTTTTTTTTTTTTTTTTTTTTGGAATTTGGAATTTGGAATTTGGAATTTGGAATTTGGAATTTGGAATTTGCGGGAATCAGACACTTCGTCAGACTACGTGATGCCAATACATTGAAGTCAGTGCGCTGTTTAGATTATTCCCACTTCAGAGTCATTAAATCATTACGCCACATTTCATGCCCCGGGGAATCAAATGATGGCAGAATTACCGGTCAAATTCTCTCCACGATTCCTACTTTTGGAATGGTTGTCCGAAAGGTGGATATACCTGTATTTACTAAGGTGTGGGGCGATGGAATCATGCTAGTACTGAAAAGGCTGATCTCCCGATGCATGTGCAGGAGACGCAAAGTGTCTTCGGGGTAGTTAACGTGGGGTGTGGTCTGTGGGGAAATGCGGAGCGAGCAAACTCTACTAACAATGCTACGGTGCCAAATTTCGAAGACTAGTAATCGCCTGGAAAATTACGATTGTGAATTAAATAATCAATGAAAAGAGTTGGACTGCTAGATGAAATAGCCAGCTTGTACACTGACGATGACGCGTAACCACTTTACTCATCTTTAATAACCCATTACTATAAGAACCTCCGCTACCGCAAGGTAATTCCAACATCCACACAGTACAGAAGAGTGAACTTTGAAGTACGTATTCAACTTCTGTCACATGAGAAACGTATTTCCAGACGCCATGCGGATCATATTAGCAGATTTTTGCTTGGTAGTATTCGCTACGATTGGTGAAGTTACTGCTCTACCAGCTACGGCCGACTACAATGGTTAGCTCTTATCCTTCCTTTCAACGTATTGCCATCATTCTTGACATGTGCCCCAAAACTGACATTTCAAAGTTCTCCCAAATACGGGTTCGCTTCTGAACCTTGATGTTGCGGCTAGTAACATAACCTACAACGTCACAGGAAATGACACGATCTACACAATTGCTAAGAAGTTTGGTGTTGGTGCCTGTGACTTAGCCCGACTGAACGTCCTGGCCGACCCCAAATTTCTTTACGAAAACGAGAATCTTCGCATTCCAGCCCGCGCAACATTCCCAGACGACTACTCCTGCTTTAGCACAAACAATACCAATGCTATAGCCGATTGCATCTACGGTGGCCCCCATGTATACACCATCCTCCCCGGCGACACAATACAAAAGATTGCCAATGAGCGATTCAATATTACCACTGAATCTATTCTCAGTTTCAGTGCGCAGACTGGATACATTGCTGCCCTCAATCCTGGGATCTACGATGTGCTCCAGGCTGGTGAAACAGTGAAGATTCCTAGCTGTGATAACAGTGCTTGCACAATGGCAGACTTCACCTTCAGCTACGGTACACTACAAGATTTTGCAGCAGAGTATAACGTTTCTGTGGGGCAGATAATGTCCTTAAATCTGGGATATAACCACACCGACTACATTGCACCACTGGGTGTGGTATATGGCTGCACACTCCTTAGCTGATATACTATTTTGCACATACTATACTATACTACGGCAGACATCTACATATTAGTATATATATTTTTTTCTAAATTCTTTCCCTTAATAAAAAAGTAACAAAGTACTGGATTTTTACTAATATTTTAATATAGATTTAGATTATTTAATATTAAATTTTTCTTTTAATAAAAAATAATAATCTGAGTACTTTCCAAAAGGAAAAAAACTAGATATCTATCGTGTTATTTATTACGAAATTAGGCTGTTTTAAGAGATTCAACTTTATTATAAGTAATAACTTTACAACTATTTTAATAGAAGGATTTTCGTAGTATTACTTTAATTATACTAGGATTAATATTCTTTAGCTATAAACTATTAGATAATTTCTATTATATCCGGAAATATAGGATAAGGTTTTATCACAACCTAAGTTTAATATAGATTTCCTTTAACTACCAGGCCTTTATATCCTTATTATATCTTATCCTATATATTATAAATCTAACTATTTAAATAAAAGATACCAAGTATCTTATTAAGTACTTCCTTTTTCTATTTACTAGTTCAGAGCTAAAGTATCTCTATATTATACCCCTTTATACTATCGACTTATCTACTATAGACCTTATTAGGATACTATAATTTCGCCTACTAAGATATCTATATATTAGAGGCTTCTATAGTACTGAAAGCTTAGATAGGATCCTTCCAAGGTTTAATATCATGGCCTGTCATTAAAGAGACTAGTAATAAGAGCTGCTATTAGTAGGCTTGACTAGTACCCCAAGCTACTAGTAGTTTATTCCAAGCTTTATAAAATAGCTATCTACTACCCTAACTTAGAAGAGCTATATCTCTAGACACTATAGTCTAAGGGCATCCAGATAGAGTATAAGATATATAGAGCTCTTAGCAAATTCTATAACCCTAAGACCCTCCTCCTATATAGATCTAATTTTCGATACCTATCCAACCCTACCAAAATAGAGTATAGTCAATTTCATAACCAAGAAAGAAATACTTCGAACAATATTTATAAATACGGCGATAGACGAGAGCTTAGCTGTCCAGATTTAGAACATAATAAGAAACAAAACATCTTATTTAAAAAGCCTCCGTCTTCTTCTAGTAGTAGGAAGCATTCGATTCCCTCCCGGCGAGACTTACACAGGTGTTTTGCACGATCCTATTTACTTATACATTATAACCCCGGGAATCCGGGGTTCTCGGCGATTAAGCAAATCGGGAAGAGGGTGTAAGAGGTGAGCCACGAGAAAAGGGACCTGGCCATTGATATCAGGCGTGATGAAGAGCTCGTTCTCTCCGACAAAATTCTATCTGTTCTGCACGAGCTTTCGTCTGAACTGCCCAAGGAGACTGATTGGTGGACATATTGAATCTATGCAACACATCTTTTCTCAAGCCTGAAAACATTTATTATTAGAACCTGAACTTATGTTTACTAGGCATCTGCTGACGACAACTCCATTTTGTCGAATATTTTGGAAAGAGAAGTTAAGAGTATCGTGGGCTACGTTTGAGTTCACGCTGTGCTCCACGACGAAGACACTCATGTTGGAAATTTTGAGTCTCCTTGCGCTTCTCGTTCGCCTCTTTCCATTCCCCATAGGCGCCCTTGATACCCAGCGCAGCAATACCGATACTTGCAGCATCAATGGTGTTCGCCTTAATACGCTCCTTGCGCGCCTCGTCAGCCGTGATCTCGCCATCCTCCAGCTGAGCCATTCGTTGCTTGCGCTTATTCACTGAGCCATAAACTTTATGTGCAGCGTGAACAGTTGCCACAGTGGCAAGCCCAGAGGTTAAAAGCATATCACGTTTCATTTTCTTTGTCTTTTCCTTTTCATCTGAACTGTCTCCTAAATCAGATTCATATTCAGGGGACTGGGAGTGATCTCTAGCATAACGATTCAAGGAACGTGACCGGGCCATACCTCGAAAGTCACCCCCAGGAACGTCATCGTCTCCTCGATAGGTGTCGTGCTCTAGATCTGAGTCGGAATCGCCATAAAACCCAGGATTCATATTCCTGTAGTTGCGGTAGCGATTGTAATGGTTTCCCCGATGATTGGACTGACCATCCTTGTCTCTACCTCGAGGACTTCCTTGTCGATCAAATCCCTCACGGGTTGGAGAATTCTTTCCACGATGCCATTCATCCGAGAGACTTTTATTGCGATCCCTCGACTTAAAAATGCCACCCTGATAATCTTGATCGCGTCCCTGAGATCGTGCGCGACCGTATCGATCATACAATTCCTTTCCCGCGAAGGCCACCGCACCTGCCGCAGCAACCTTTTTGAAATTGCTTGATGTACGACTCCCACCAACTCGGTGCTGAAGCTCAGCTCTCTCTTCACGGCTTGGAGCACCTTCATGCAGGCCCTGAAGTGTAGTATCCATGATATGGTGGTGCTGAGGCTTACTTGGATCCTTATTAATCAATCCATTGTTAACTGCCGCCGTCAAAACATGCTTCCCTTTGTCGCCTTTCCATTCTCCCGGTTGCTTGCGCGCTCGTAAGGCCTCTGCAGCCCCGGCAGCTAGAAGTGGGAGAGCAGCATGCATTAAGAGCTCCCCGCCCTTGTCCCGTAAAAGGCTGCTGTGACCTTGATCACGGCTTTGCTCATCATTAATTTGATCACGCATAGCATACTCGTCTTGATAGTCATTGCCTCTAGATGCCCCGCTTATTGATTTGCGACGACTTCGACGGCGCGGCGAGCGGCTGGACTCTGATGAAGAATGCCTATGCTCAGCTCGTCGATTCTCTACTGAGACTTATGTTTGTAAGCAGGCCCCTCTTTAGTTCACGATTTCCATTTGAGCTTCTTACAATTATCATCAAACGGACGAGACGAGTGTCGTTGAGAATGACTTCCTACATTATAAGAAGGAACCCCACCAACAGACGATGCTCGACGTCGAAGTCGGTCTGCTGGACGGCGTGGATGTCGTGAGGCATAGTCGCGCTGGGAGGCACGTCGTCGAGCATCGGGATGTTTATCGTAATAATCTGCTGCATATTCACGGTGTTCACCATGGGCTTTGCCATAGCGCCTGTCATCGTAGTACGACATCACGTTTCAACAGAAGCGGGGAAAGTGACGTCGGCCGAAAAACAGGTATCCACAGTGGAAAAAGCTGAGAGAGTCTTCAGTGCGTTTGCGAATGACTTCAAGTTTAATTGGTAGGAAAATATGATAGACTTGGCATAGTATTGCTCAGCACTGAGGGTCACTTCAAGTTCCAGGGCTACTTGAGCACCTGTGGGGTTGCAGATGGAGGCCAAGAAGAAATATTGCGGTTTAAAATTGCATGGTTGATTTATATCAACTTTAAAAAAGGGCGATGACGTCTTTCCATTATGTCAAGTGAAAGAATTTCCCCTCCAAGTTTTTGACATCTTTCGAGTTGCTACTATACATGCTTGTGTGTGTATACATGCGAACCCATCGCCTCGATTCAAATGACATCACCCTGCATTGGATGCTGCAAGAAAATACCGGTATGCTCCCGAGGTCTTGTCTCCGTCATAAATGCCTGTCAAACGAGCCTGGATGGAAGCTATGGCTAGGTAAGCTTGGTTCCGAGTTCCTGAATTCTCTAATTCGTCTAATACCGATGCGTGATGAAATGGGTAATACACACCCCAGGACATTTAAACTACATCTACGGTAATGGTGGACCTCTAAAATTTGCGAAAGGCCAATTTCATTCAAGGCTTGGTAAATTGAGAGTCTGATATCTGGAGTGACTATATTGACTCGATGACTTCCAAAGTTGTGTCTGATGTGGTACTACTACTAGTGCATGGAGTCTGAAGGAAAGTCTGGTTAGTGCCTTTAAGTTTTTTAGCCCGACTTGACTACTGCAGCTAAATGTAATATGCAGGGGAAACGAGATGATTAAAAAATGTACTTAATTTACTCGAGTTTATTAATATATTTTAGCTAACAATGGGAAGTCTCCGTTAAATTTGAAATGGGACTTGGGCATTTCCAGGCTCCAGCTTACCGCCATAGCGGCAAAATCTTTAGAGGATAATCCTCACTACCGCATTTAGTCTAGTAGGAGATATATATGTATCCTATACATAGACTTTGTAACCGGAGCCTCCGAAAGTCAGGATTTTGATCTACTTTTTCTTTCCATGTAAAACATGTTTATACATTATTATCACTTTCAATTACAGAAATATGAAAGTTACTCCCTTCAAATTCAATTTTTTTTTGAGTCCCTACATACTAGATAGGGACTACATCCGCAGATGTTCAAAGACAAGTAAGTCCCCCAAACAGTCTAGAAATTCCGTTCAATGCGCTTTGGCTATCGAGAACATTTGAAGCTTTCAAGTTCGATGTCCTGTGTAAATATGCAATATAGGTATTTGACTAGGACGTTTCAACTCAAGTGCTCTGATTCCGTGCAGTATAGTATTTAATCTACATGTGCATGTAAACATTTGAATATTGGTTGACTAAACTGAGCTTTCGGGCTGATGTACCATAAGTTACTTGAATTGACCTTTCAATGCACCAACCCAAAACTTGAATTAGCTAAATTCAGGTAGCCCTGGACAAGCTTTGAAGGGAATGGAAGGAACACAATCCTGTTGACATACTGTACCATCTCCCGGCACTCGTCCAGTATCAAAGTATTGCTTTACAATATTAGCCGTACAATTGCTTCTGGATGTCAGAAGAGCACAATGACCGAAGGACTCCTGCACGACAACCGTGGAACCAACAAAACTCTTTGAAACGGCCTCTGCGTTTCTCAAGGGCGTTGCATGATCGTATCTGTTGGATAGAACTAAAAGCGGCGGGGTTGAGCTGTTCATGCTACCGTGTGCATTCTGGGCTGGACTGCCAAATGGCCCCCTGAAATGGAAATTTGGTTTGAAGTCCCACCCAACACAGGATAATGGAATCTTAGTCCAAGCCTCTCCGGTCGTTGGAGATTGCCTGTAGAGAACGTCTACTACGTTCCTCGCCCATGTTAGGTTGCGGTCATCTGTATCAAAGGCAGAGTCTCCGCACAAGATACCAGAGGCTGCATTGTCACTCCAAGAGTAGCTTGCTGCGGGGTACGCTACATCTTTTGTTTTGCAAGCAGGCTCAAGCTCTACAGTTGAGCCTTGGAGAACGAGGCTATGGTTTCCATTCAAAGATTCAGCCAAGGCTATTGAGAGGTGCTCGTACTTGTTTATGGGGTCGTAAAGCGCGTCATGGATTAATGTGCGGACCAAGAGTGAGGTCACCAAGTTGGTTCGTCCGTCGTGCACTGCAGAGACTGGCGAGTCCTGAAGATCCTCCAGGAAAGAGGTTATGCGCTCTCTAATGGCACCAGCACTCCCATCAGAATCTTTTCTCAACTGACAGTCGTTCCCTGCCTTGAAGCACGTTTCGTAGAAATGGTCTATGACCTTCTCGAAGTCATTCAGATTGTTTTCCCATGTCTGAGACTCATCAGTGTTCTGATCCAAACAATAAATAGATGATTCAATGCACACTTACACCTTTGAGATAGTCATAAGGATTCTCCACCCCATCAAGAACCATTCGCCCCACACGATTGGGAAACATGGACGCGAATGCATTTCCCAGGAAGGTTCCATACGAGACACCATAGTACTGAAGCTTGGGTGTCTTCGAGCTGCGTGGGCTAGATGAGTTTAGAGCCACACGCCTAAGCTCATCCACACGCTCAACAATTTCCAGCATATCTCGGGCCACTGATGCAGTGGACATGTGGTCAAAAATACTACTGTCTTCCAATTTGCTACATAGCTTGGAAGCCGCTGCATGGCTCTGGTACAAGTATTCCAAAGCTGTAGACCCTATCTTGGGCGCAGGTATTCCTGTGCTTTGAAGTGTGTCAACTGTGCGACGAATCTCATCGCCATTGTAGCAATCCGCACGGGGTGTACTAAAGGCGACGCCTCGGGGATCGAAGCCTAGTATCTCATAATGTCTGTCTCCATCAAAAATGCCCTGCAGATATTTTCCGAGTTCGAGTGCCATATCGGTGCCAGATCCAGATGGACCACCGGGGTTGATGAGGACAGTGCCTCCGAAAGATGGACTTGTCACTGGGACAGTTGCCGGAAGAGTAACAATTGCGATGGCCACTGATATTGACTGATTGTTGGGACTTTTCCAATCCAGAGGAACCTCCAATCGCGCACATTTGTAACCGTCATAGCAGTCGTGATAGCTGAGTTGCTTTGAAGGGGTGATAGAGGACCAGTCGTACTCACTAGTCTCTCTTTTTTGTGGATGAGAGGCAGTAACTAAGCACGTAGCGAACAAAATATCTAGAACAAAGTGTCTCCACATGATTGAATAGCCGAGTGAAGCTTTGATGGCTTTTCACTGTAATGAACTTGGAGGGAGCGGACACCTGGGCACTTCGTATTAAATACCAATTCCACCTCGACGATTCCAAAGGTAATACCTACATATAAATTGTTATGGACAACACTTCATCAAAACGGATGCCTAGCCTTGGTTCAAAATAGCAACTATCATTCGATGCTAGCAGCTTGAAGTTGGAGGCGCAGATCATGTTGGTTGTTTTACAAGAGCAAGGCTACCATCAATGATGGGCTGTGTTTTTTTTTTTTTTTTTTTTTTTTTTTTTTTTACAGGATTTGTCTAAAAAAGTCAATGGTACTGTGCCAGTGCGACTCGTATATTCTAGCGTCGCATGGTACCCGGTTCCTTGTTCCTGGTTCTTGGCCCCCATCTTGACTACATACCTCTCTTATCAAAATACCTATCGAGCCTCCTGTGCTTCGATAGCAGTATACTAGGTATCATGATGCACATGTGCATCGATGCTAATAGCATCTTTCCTCGCCAGACTCAGACACATGTGCATACCCGCCCTCGCTTAGGTATTGGCCCCTTTCAAATGACTGCTTTAGATTGTCAGATACAGACCTGGGCGTCCCGACTCGTAAATTTGACGAAATAATAACCGGTGCTTTTAGCGTGTGGTCGGGCTTGGCTCAATCCTTCCAAACGTGTTCGTGTGAGCTGACTTTAGCACATTGCTCGGCGATGCAGATCGTTGTCTCGTCATTAAACCGGTCAGACATCTTGGGTCAGGATCAACTAGAGCGAAAGTAAAGCTCAAACTTGCTACCTCTGAAGCCCGTGGCAAAAGATTCAAGTTGGTGCATAGAGATGGGCGTATACAGAATCCCGCAGCGCTTTTCCAGAAATAACTAGGTACGATTTGGGGAATTTTCAAATGTCTTGTATATGTAAATATGCGTTTCAAATCGAAAGGCTGCATCGATTGACCATTGCCACATCTTCACACTATGGGATACCTTGAGCAACAATTGCGCCTTACGAATGCATTAAAAAACTGGTAACATCCCTATATCAGAAGAAAGTATCACTAGTCCTCGGTTTAATTAAGATCATCCACAATTCCATAATCTTCAGTAAATTTGCGCATGTTCCGCGCGCGGAAATGAATCCAGGAATTCAATCATGGCCGAAAGCCATGCCTGCATGTATGATATGAGGCTGAGTGTGTCGCCGATACTATTTAATCATCAATTTTCAAACCCTATCCACATTGCTTGGCTATAATGGAGTCCTGATTTTAAATTGGTTGGCCTATTGTCTGTTGATCTTCAAGTGGCTGGCACTTATACATACCCTGTGGCCCCCACGAGAACAAGTGAATTGGAACTACGTGGCCCCTGAAGGGAAACTAAAATATACGAGCTCCACATTGAGCTTTCCCATTGGCCCGCTCGGGTCTATATACGTCCGGGATCCTATGAAATGTATAGAGCTCCCGAGGATAAAAATAAAGTCACGGCAATGCAGTGTAGATCGACTCGGACGTAACAGTTCCAATCATGTTGGTGACGTACTGCTCGCAGTCTCTGACCATACTACCTATGTATAAATGCCAAATTGTTCCGGGTCTGTTTCAAGGTTTATAAATTGAACACTCCAGGAGGAGAACAGTCTCTACACATATCCCTCGTCGCCATGAAGCCGTTCCACTTTATCCCTTTTACTTATATTTTCCTTGGTACTGCCGTGGCCGGTGGTACTACTAGTACCAGGAGTTCTCGCTCACGCACACCGTCCTTGGGCCACACGCTTCCTCTGATAGCCGCAGATTATGGCTCCGTCTTCGATGCACCAGTTACGATCGGAAACCAGACATTCCAACTCCTTGTTGATACGGGTAGCAGTGACACTTATGTCATGGAGAAAGGATTTACCTGTATTGGCAGTGACAACATGAAGGAGTCGATTGATGAATGCCTCTACTCGAATAACACCTACCAAGAGTCCGAAACATATCGTCAAGTGCCCAATCAGATGTTCGGCATCAAGTATGGTGCTGGGGTTGCGAGTGGTCGCATGGCATATGAGCAGGTGACAATTGGCAATATCACAGTCTCAAGTCAAAAGGTCGGCATTGCAAATGACTCGCAACCAATGGGCGATTTTGTCAATAGTGGACTTCTTGGATTGGCATATCCGTCTCTCACATCGGCACATCCCGCCAATCACACAGGCAATGGCTCTACATACTGGCGAGACCGTATTGTTTATAGTCCTGTATTGAATACCATGTCCGATCAAGGTCTGATGGACCCCTACTTTTCACTGGCACTAGCACATACACCACAGAATGCCTCTACATCTTTTGGAGGATACATGACCCTGGGCGGTCTTCCGCCAGTCAAGCACAGTCCCCACTTCTCAACAGTTCCAGTTGAAATTACCGAAATGGTCCCACTATGGTATACATCTGGAAAGAAGTCATTATCCTACTGGAGTATAACGGTTGAGGACGTCGTGTACGGCGTATCATCGAGCAACATGACTACCAATTCGACTTCTTTCCAGGCATTCGTTGACTCGGGGAATCCCGTATCCTATCTTCCTCCCGACGTAGTTGATCCTATCAACGCGCTATTTGACCCACCAGCAGTGAAAAAGTCTGGAGTGTATTTTGTCGACTGTGCTGCAAAAACGCCCGAATTTGGCCTGACGATAGGCGATCAGACATTCTATCACAACGGATCCGACCTCATCTACCAGACATCCGATCACACTTGTATATCAGGCTTGGGCTCTTCTGATGACTTTGAGATTGATGGTCGGCATTTCAACATCATCGGAGTTCCTCTATTAAAGAATGTCGTTGCTGTGTTTGATTTTGGGAAGGACCAAATGCGATTTGCTAAAACGTCCAGCTGATAGTACCTATAACTTTGAGGCAGCGACTTGGTGATATACGTGTATTCATCTTGCTAAATTTTCACTGAGCTACGATGCTTAAAGGGTCACGTTTAATTCAATTGACATAGTTTGTACAAATCAACTACCCTGGCTTTTTCCCTACAACTTTGTATCTGTAGCAAGCTAGCAGAAAAGGACTTTTAGACAAGAATCAAAATCAGTGAGCAACTGGTTAATATGCATTTCTACATCATGACTTCTCTCTACTTTACATAACATGGGATAACTGATAGGGAGAAAATTGAAAATAGAATCAGCACTGCCACGGTATTATTCAATATGTGCTGCCCCGGTGGCATCATGTCGATACCTACCACCTGACAAACAAACGCTGCAGTTGATGGAGTTAGTTCAAGACTGGGCGGCTCCTGCAGGTAAACACAGTTACTGCACTTGCGCGCAAAGCTACCTGAGATTATTTGCTCAGGTGCGACCAGGCATCGGCTCCTGCGGGGCACATGAACGGGTTTTTTTTTTTTTTTTTTTTTTTTTTTTTTTTTTTTCACATTACTTTGGCAGAATTGAATGAAAGAGGAGAGGAGAAGAGGAACCGGGGCGGGGAGGGGAGTGAAACATGAGAACAAGAAAAAAAAAGGAGAAAATAAGGGACTGACTGATGTTCTGCCTCAAGCTCCAGGCTGTATACCGCACGTGCGGAGAGAGAGCCTCAGGCACCCGTGCGGTGTGAGGCCTCAACATTTGAACTTGAAGAAGTCCATCCCTTCTTTTCCCTTCTTTCACGCAACGACAACTCAGATCACTACCGGTCTGAGTACTTGACACAATCAATACATCTTAATGTTATCCCATGTACCAAAATTTTTTCAATATCCCTAATTACTAGAGTCACAGGGATATGCCTTCATTCTATATACTAGTACTCGGCGATTCTTGAATTGCGGACAGGTCTGACATATTCAAATCCGGCCCATAATGCGCCCATGTGTCACATGTGCAAACTAGAAAGACAACGAATACCAACAGCTCCAGATGTCTACTCCAGGCCAGAATCACTCATTATAGAGTCTGCAATCTTTTGCGCCATGGCATAAAATACAGTCATGACATGTGATGACACCTGCGTGGGAACAATGGAGCCATCAATCACGCGAAGCCCATCCACATCATAAACACGAGAGGCAGCATCCACAACACCCCCAAGCTCTCTCTTCATCATCGAACATGTGCCAACACCATGATAGTTGGCCCGAAAATTCCCTTTGACATATGCAACCCAGTCGTCAAGGGTCGCGTTGGAGAAGAGGTTGTTTCCCGGAATAGTTTCGCCGTTGAAGTATCGCGTCATTTCTCCTGTAGTTAACAGTTTCCGCGCAAGCTTAGATGCGGCTGCCTGGCCAAGTAAATCGAGCTCATTCAAAAAATATTGGGGGTTGTAGGCAAAGCTGCGCAGATAAGGATCACTGTGTTTAACATGGACGTAGCCACGTGTGAACGGGAGTAAATCCCATAAGTCAAAACTCATCTTGCCAGCCGTGTCAAGAAAAAGCTCCGAAAAAGCGACGTTTTCGTTAACGATCCAATCCCTGTAGTTTTGATATTGAATCAGCAGCGCGGTCTCGTTATGGAAACCCCCACGAGAAACAACGTCTTTTGCCCATTCCTGAAGCTTTGTGTCAAGAAGACGATGGGCACGTGCTGCATCAGTGCCAAATGTCTCATTGAAGGTTGCGAAATAGGCGACTTGCCCCTGCCCATCCCCTGTGGACTTGATGTTGGCGCGAACTGAAGTTGTCGTCTGATCTTGAAGATTTAAGCCAACTGGAAGTTCCACAAGTTGTTCAATGCCAACCGCATCGAGCACACTCTTCAAGCCAATTCCGGAGTACTCGAGGATAAGAGGCGAGGTGGTTGACCCTGCAGCTAGAAGCACTTCACGTCGAACATAAACATCGAAGTTGACACTCTTGTGAGTACCAAAATTAACACCAGTAGCCTTTGGAATTGGTCCTGTGGTATTGAATAACACTTTACCCACTGAGTGACCTGTAAGAACTCTCAAATTTGGTCTTTGGTGATTTGGAAGCAACCATTCACGGGCGGCGTCGGATCGAGTCTGATCTTCATGCAAGGAGTTGGGAAACATCGAAACGCCATGTGGGTTGCCACAACTCAAGTCCACTTGAGTAGGAACGCCGGCTTTTCTGGCCTCGTTCATCAAGCTCTTCATGATTGGAGAAAAGCTCTCACCCGTGTCCCTGGGTCCAACGTGAACAGAGCCATTTGTTCCATGACAATCAGGGTCAAAAAAATGCCCGGCGGAAATTTGTGCGTCGTTAGGTGGGCGAACTGTCTCGATCCTCTTCATATATGGCAGAAGTCCATCCCAATTCCACCCTTCCATCCCAAAGACAGTCTCCCAGGAGTCAACTTGTGTTTTGTGAGGTCGTGTCCACGAGCCGCCATTGACTAGCGTCGATCCACCGAGTCCTTTCCCCGATCGGATGATCTCTGTTCGGTTGTGAATCGCAAGGGGCACCGTCTCGTACGCGTGATCTGCCGAGGCGCCGAATATTTGACCATACTGGTTGAGGTCTTCAATCATTGGCCCGTCATTGGACTGGTAGAATCCGCTCTCAATAACGAGAACAGTAATATTGGGATTATCCGTCAAACGGGACGCAACGGTCAGGCCTGTCAAGCCCCCGCCGGCAATGACATAGTCAAAACTTGCACCGGCCACCTTTTCTGGATCACTCAGAAGGGAATACTGGAGATCGAAATCACCAAAGGAGACGGCCTGGGCTACTGCAATCAGAGCCAATGTAATGAGAGGATATACCATTTTCAATGGTGTCCAATTTTGTATGGGCTGAGCCATACGAGTAGTAAAATAGATAAACCAAGGAAGGGGAAAGTCAATGTCGAATATGCACCGTAAATGGACTGGAGCTCCTTCTTGGAAAGGGAGAGAGGGAATTTATACTGGATTTTTTGAGTCCCTACGGCTAATTTACCATTTTTCAGGTCTTATTGCCAATCTGCCATACTCTGCTGCCCACGTAACCTTATTCGTTGATTCTTCAGCATCGATCTGCACATGGGCATGGAATCGAGGGCTATCGGATGATGGCCTTACCTTCGCTGACTGAGATTAACTCGTATCATAGCACGTTTGGCGCCGAGAACGATTAGAATCGCAGACTGTCGGACGTGGCCCAGACGTCATTATCCACATCAGTCTCCCAAGGTTTTCTCTTCCTACTCATTATCGTCGGTGAACTTCCTTGTTTACTAGTGCGACCGGCGCAACGTTACATTGTGCTCATCAGATAGCGATAGAACCATAGAGCTATTTGTATTTTAATTTCCTGTCTACAAGCTACGCTGTTGATGAATCGACTCTCCGTCTATGCGTGCTTCTTTTGATGGGCCGAGATCGGTGATAGCAGTAAGCCGGCTTGCCGAGAAATGCTCGGCATGCCGAGACTTATTATCATGAATGGCCAAGAAGCTACCCAACAAATATACGCAGTGCCAAGTGTGGCGATTCCGCCCATCTTGGCTGCCAAAGTTTAAACTGTCGATAGCGATCTTGGCATTCCAGTTGTCATCCGACCAACCCTGTCTTGAGTTTGTGCCCGTGTTCCTGCATGTAATCTCGCCCCAGTGGGATTTACCATTACTGGAGTCTCGGTCAGCGTTTATGCATTATCAATTAAGTTTGGGCCCATGGCGCCCAGAACTATTGCTTTGGCACTCCTTTGGCAAAACAGGCCCCCGCTAAGCCGAGTGGTCTCATGCTTATGAAGCAAGCAGTCTAGATTATTCTTGCTGACAACTATCTTGGCCCAGCCAAGCAACAGGAATGACGAATCCCCCGAGCAAATAGTCTGTCGGAACACCAAGTACCTATGGCTTCCTCAACTTCATTCCACCCATTTCTCTGCAATTTCATCTAACCCAGGTATCTTCCATCATGCGTATCCTTCTCCCACAGGTTCTGTTTTGGGGAATCACCACTGCTGCCAAACATACTAGTCTTTTCGTGGCATCATACTCGGGTACCGTCACCACTCTATCCTTGAACGATTCTAATGGAAGCTATGGGCTTTCAATGGTCGCCAAAACAAACGATTGCGGGATAAGCCCAACATGGCTCGAATTGGATCGAGGATCCGACTTGATGTTCTGTCTCAACGAAGGAATTGGTGCCTCTAATGGCAGCATAACCTCTTTTCAGCTGGGTTCAAATGGAGAATTGATAAAATTGCATACCTTGGAAACCCTTGCCGGTCCGGTCATGTCTACAATCTATGCTACACCTTCCCACCCAGAACGACATTTCCTCGCTGTCGCACACTAGTGAGTTCTCACCTTGAAACATCATATCATTGCAGCGCCATGTACTAAATGGCATTCCGATCTAGTGAGGGGTCTGCTGTGACTTCATTCATCTGGGACTCAAGTCTCCGTCGCTTGGACCACCTTCAGACATTTTCCTATCATCTCTCTTGCCCAGGTCCAGTCCCCGACCGGCAAGATGCGCCTCATCCACACGGAGCTGTCATAGATCCTACTGGTCGTTTTGTCGTAGTTCCAGACTTAGGAATGGACAGAATTCACATTTTCAAGATATGTCCTGCGACCGGTCACCTTCAAGCTCAGAGACCTCTCATGGTTACACCTGGATCTGGTCCACGACATGCAGTGTTCTGGTCCCCTCGAGGGGAGAATAGGTCGCACACCGATACGATACTTTACCTGGTCTCTGAGCTTGATAATACACTAACTGCCTTTCAAGTCAACTATACTCTCCAAGGAGTTCAGTTTACAATGTTCTACAAGCATAGTACATATGGTGAAGGGTCAATTCCAAGTGGCTCCAAGGCTTCCGGGATTTCGATTTCAGTAAGTCCTCCCATGTTCTCAATTTTCCCCCAATTGAATAGTGGCTAATCTATTTGCACCTCTTAGCCTGAACACGATCGAATTGTGGTTTCCAACCGCGGTGATGATACCTTTGGCAAAGACAATGACTCCTTTGCAGTTTTCAGCTGCGCGACTGATGACGGATCTCACCCCACAAATGTCTCATTCATTGGCTTGTTTCCTGCATACGGATCTTTCCCCCGGGAATTCGACATCAATGGAGACCAAAATCAAATTTCCGTCGCACTGCAAAATAGCCACGAAGTTGCGCTGGTGGAATGGGATCAGAAAAGCAAACACCCAGGAAAGCTTTTAAGCAGTGAAGTTTTGGACGGGGAAGTTGTTGCTGCTGTATGGGGCCCATGAACTAAACGAATGTACATATAGCTTTCTTGGAATGAGGATTTGAAATTCCTCTAGTGGCTATGTTAGACACATGTTTTGCATGATTTTAAAGTCCGGTTCGGTGTAATCATGCCACTGGTATTAGACGTCGCAAATTGGCAGTTGTGATTCAAATGTTCATACGAGATCTACTGTTGGGTGCAGATTGCATGCTATCTTTTACAATCGACTCCTCTTAAGGTATAAGAACGCCATGAGGGAAGACTGTGTTGAAGGACAGTAGAAAATTATTGAGAGATCACACATTCTTTTTGGCTAGATATTCAAGGAGAAGGCCCAAGTGCTAGAATAAAATTATGCATTCGAAAAGGGATCTATATCCCGTATTGCAAGCAGCGGTCTTTGATCGCGCGACGCTGCTTGGGCGCTAGTTACCCTCTGAATGAGAATCGCGAGACTCAATTGGCCGAATGGGAATGTGGGGCGCTGCCGGTCCGCTGGCTGCTTGGTCTTGTCCATACGAGATTCTCGGACAATGGGTTGATAGGCCGTCAGCTCAGACCGCTCCACTTTTGAAGGGAAATTCCCATTCCTATTTGTCGTGGCGGTTCCTCAATAGTTTAATCTGCCGAGCTAGTTCACAATTTTGGGATAGTTGTTAGGATGACAGGCCTTTTAGATTCTGATCATCTTCAAGCACGACTTTAAGCGGCCACTGAAGTAACGGAAGTCACTTTCGATTGATCGTATCCCGGTTTGACTCAAGAACGGGCGTGGGCCAACCCTTGAACCACCAGGTGAATCCCATTGAATGAAGCAGAACGCAATAATAAGCAAAAACTAGAAGAGCTTCGGGCTCCTTCTCTTCAAGGAGAGTAAAATACACAGCGTTCCCTCTTATTGGCCATATGAATGCCAATCCGGTAGCGCCGGAAGGGATGAGTTCAATCGCAACTGCTTGAAGGATATCGGCTGCCGATTGACAGACGGATGCAATCAATCTCGATGATGATTGCTTTTGTATGAATGCCGGCAGGTTTTGTAGATGGGAACTCGCTGGCCAATCGTCTGGTGTTATTTCTCGACCAGGACCGCCGATCTGATCTCTAGATCTGATTAGAGGTGCCATTAGACCCTCTCTCAACATAGACATTATTTCTTGGTCTCTGATGATTGAAGGTATGCCTTTGATGATGACCATCTATTCCATCAGACGGAAACCCAGCAGCTCGCCGACCTCCGCTGATGGCTTCGTTTGATCAGATGCCTTGTCCATTTCTGGCGACCGCACGAATGATGTCATGAAAGAAAAACAGGCGCAAGCGAAGATCGAATGAAAGCTTTCAGAGTTCAAATCAGACAGGATGCGGCGGTATCCATCCTGACAATGCTCTTTCGTGATGATCATAGGCAGCGCGGATGTATTTGTTGATTGCCTCATTGGATTCACCGAGTGGAGAACTCTTACGACAGATGCTCATTGTACGAAATGCGGAAAGCGCAAGGATGCAATATAGTACATGAGCGTGTTTAAGAGCCAACTTGACCTTTTCTACTGAGTAGAAAGACCCGAGGTCCACGTTGGATGACAAGGACGCTGCAGTCTGAGTCGTGAAGTGATGAAGCAGCTCCATGTCGAGCCTGGCAGTCGGTGAAAAGCCTCATTCATCTACAGGAGTTGCGAATGAACACGCAATTTTGTTTTTTGTACATTGAGCACACTTCTCTTGGCCGTTCTCATCACATTTCACCTTGCGTCTCTTGCGATGTACGCAGCCATTTCTTGTTTTCAAGTGCTTTTGACGAATTTCAGGGGGGTATCATCATGTCATGGAGACCTATAGCTGGACATCATCGAGTTCTTGATTCTGAATGTGACCAAAATGGCGGGTTGGGAGTAAAATTAAGTCCATAAGGTCAAGGTACATATCATAGTGGGCTTTAGGGTGTTTGTCGTGAAGATGTTGGAGATGTCAGACTCGGGAGAGTGGCGTCCCGCGACGAGCGGAAGGAGCGGAAAAAATGGAATGCATGAACCAGTTGGCGATATCTGGATATTTGAATAAAGGCAGATTATCAGATAGCAGAGTTTCGTTAAAAAAGCACATCGGTGATGATCACATATGTATTCCGTCGCGAGAAGAATAGCCATTTGAAAAATAAACAAAAAGATCCATGAACTAAGTCAAGGGAGATACATAGAACAACAAAATAAACAACGTCATGAATGAAATATTGACCAGAAAGTCAGCAACTTGAAGACGCCCATTTTCAAGGTTGTGGTCAGAGATCTCCAAATGTCTTTTACTACCTACTAATACAGCCCGCTGTAATGTCAACTTCAAGAAATGTCGAATTCTGCAAAATCGCCCGCCGACCGTTCGAATCAACTTGAAGGTGGCAAAACTTGGAACATCATGATTGCACTGATTTTTGAACGCATAACATATCCAAGTTTTCATATAAAGACATCTGAAAGGTGAACGATATACTTGGAAGGTGCAATTCCCAGCAGAACAAATGTGACCAACATTTGAAAGTGCGACACTAAAGATCGTACATAAAGTCTAGTGCCTCATCACCATGCTGCATAATACTACTTACCTCTGTGCTATTCCCCCTAAATACTTTCTTTTTGGCTGAATTTCGTGCCTTGAGGCGAAGGATCAGCATAGCAACTGTAATCTGTGATAAACTCAAAGCCCCCAACGAGATTGCATTGCCCAGGACATATGGTGCTGTACGGTAAACCTGCCCCGCTACAATACCCGCTGAGTTTCCCATGGACTGCTGAATTCCAATGGCCGCTGCTCGCTTATAATGAGGTGCCGTGTTTCCATTCAGCCATGCAAGGTTCAGGCCGGGGCCAACATAGGTGGCGGTCACACAGCAAAATGTCGCAAAGTAGCGCCATCCCCCTTTGTCGACAGTAAGTAGGACAACGTAGCCAATTATTCCAATCATGTTGGTACAGATAATAGCCTGGTCAAGTATTAGTCAAATTCACCTTGCAGGAGATCCAGATTGAAATGGGGTTTGGGTTGTAGCTCACGGCACCACGAACTCGATATCGGTCAGATATGCGAGCAACAACTACGAAGATGAGTGCACCCCAAACGTAGACAGGGATTGTCATATAATTGGCCTGTAGCTCATCGTATCCCATCGAAGCTAAAATTGACGGCAGAAAGGTGGAAAAGCCGTAAAGGAGGATGTCCTGGCAAAATTGAACAATGCCACTTTTCATTCATTAATACATCAATTGATTCAAATGTTTCTCATGTTCATACACCAAATGCGACATTTGAATTGACTCCACATACCTCAGATACACATTTGGATCAACGAAGGCGAGTTTGACATCACCCCAATTAAATGTGGTGCTGCCGGTGTATTGCACCCGCTGGGCTTCACGAACCGCCATAATCTTTTTCTCGGTCGCATTCAGAAAAAAGGCCTTACTGGGGTCATTGGGAAGGCCGAACCAAATCACAGGGGCTACGATGATACTCATCAATCCTTCAATGATAAACATCCATCTATAGGAAGAATAATGAGTGCCCTTTCCTCATCTGAAGCGCTGTCGGGCTATTTCATAGTATAATCGACTTACCGCCAGCCTGCATATCCACAGAGCCCGTCCATCTGCAACAGCCCATAAGCAAGAAGGCCCCCAAATGCACCAGAGATAGCTGCACAGCTGAACAGATACGAAGTCCTAGTTGCCAACTCATTCCTGCTGTAAATCATAGACAGATATAGATTCAGACATGGCATAAGTCCACCCTCACAGGCACCGAGTGCCAATCGTGCCGCATAGAGGCCACCAACACTTTGAACAAAGCCAGTGCAGAGTGTAGTGATGGACCAAATACAGCAGAGACCCGTCAAAAGAATTGGAGGGGTCGCCACTTTCATTACTAGAGTACTCGGTATCTCAATAAGAATATATGTCACGTAGAATATTGAGATTGCGGTGGAAAAAGAAGTAGCATCAGTGTTGATATCTGGGATCATGTCTGCAACCTTTGCGTTTCCTGAAACAAGACTCAATTAGAATTTTGGCTTCTTAAGAGGGACATGGAAATTTACCGATGTTACTACGATCTAGAAAACATGTCAAATAGATAAGCATGAAACATGAGTTGAATGTGAGATCAAGTTTTCTCAGTAACTTCTGGGTCTGGCGTGGGCCGACCTCGTACGTCTCTGATGAGCCATTTTCGACCATCTCGGGGGAAGTTTCGTCTTCGCCTTGATTTTTGAGTTCACTGCCCATGATTGCGAATCAGAAGTAGAATCATGATATTATGGTAGAGCCACTGTCGAGGGTTGCCTTCGGTGGCTCTTTAAAAGACACTTTGAGTAAAGAACATCAATGATAAGGCTTGCTCGACTTCCTCATATCTGCATCTGATTGGATGGCAATGAAGCTCCAGTATCGTTTATAATGTGGGGGAAAACAAGGTTTTCGGGGTGGGAAGTCCGAATTGAATCTTATCTCTCCGCAATTAAATTATCAGAGAACCATTCATTGATTTCGCTCCGGCGGAGGGCGGTCTCCGTGGGGACAAGCCATTTAATGATAAAGCGATAGCATTGGGAGATAAGTCATTTGTTGATAGGAACTGGCATTGATTCTTTGTAGATCATTTTAGAATTATCTGCGTATAGGTATTATCATTTGATGTTGAAGTAGTATAAGGTGCATCATGATGTAATAGTACTAGATTAGCGTATAAATGTCTAGCATCTATTCCAGAAGTCGGGGTAGGATTTTATTCAGACATAGCAAGCTTGAAAGCTACTAGGATGGTTTCAAGCTGCATTCAAAGGAAAATATCCCATTCTACTAATAATGCATAAAATGGCTTTAACAACATCGTATTCAATCATCTAGTAGTGCTAGATGGGTCCATAGCATACGTTTATACCTTGACGTTCAACATTTTGAACTTGAATGTTCTGTTCAACTCATTCAAGTTTTCTACCTCTGTTTCATAAATTAAATGTTAGGATATTCAAATATCGCCAAGCAGGACTTAGGTATAAGTAGTATACACAGGAGCTCTACCTAATTCGGCTAGTACCTAACCATTTGAATGAATTTGAAGTACATGTACCATGATCATACAAGTTTGAAGCCGGCCCTAAAAGGACCATCATGCTCAAGTGCTTCTCAGAGGTGAATGTTGTTTGGTGGTCAAGGCAACTTTAGTTATTTAATCTTGAATTGTGATGGAGATTCATTTATTCAGAATAGTGATGAATTAGCAGCGGGCATTCAAACACTCAGTAGTATTGCCAGTAAAGCTTCAAAGTAACCACTAAACGTCATTCATTTATTCAGTCCTGCGTACATCCTAGTTGCGTTCAATCTTTTAGTACTTCAAGTTCCCATTAAAGATACCGCATCACAAAGTCATAAAGCGCAGAATTCTGGTAATCTGCACCGTTGTCTAAGAAATGATCCTCTCCATGAGGACGCTCATACTGGATTGTAGATCCGCATCCCAGGATTGCACCCACAACTTCATCGGATTGCTCAACGCCTACGGCTGTATCGGCGTCACCATGTAGAATGTAAGTCGGTGGTAAGCCATGTTGGTGAACTTGGCGTGAAATTCGATATGGAGCCGCCGTACTTTCATCGCCAGCAATAATGCCCCAGAGCTGCGCCAAGCTAGCCGTGCGCAGCATATACACATATAGGTGGCTTCGAGGATCTCCGGGAACTTTTCCACTGCTGGTTACTGCCGACTCTTTTAAATTGAGATACTCTGCCAGCTCCTGCGCTGACGCTGAGTACCGCCCATTTGGCGCAGGCTGCGAATGGGTGAAGAAGGTTCCGAGTGGATCCGTAATTGGATAGATAGGAACAATGACCTGCGGCTTTGGCTCAATATAGAGACCGGCAAGCAGCGTGAGAAATCCTCCTGCCGAGCTTCCAGAAACAGCCAATCGCGACCCATCAACCAAGTCGTTGCCAAGATGGGTGGCAAGGTCATAACGGATGAAGTGGATGCAATCTTGGACATCATCGAAAACATCCCCAACACTGACTTGCGGTGTAAGACGGTAGTCGGCAGAAATGCATACGAACCCATATTTATGCACCCCATTTCGCATATGAGGAGCAACTAGATCTCGACATCCTTGTCTATCCTAGTATCAGTTCATTTTTCCCTATGATCAACATTGGAAAGGTGCTGTTGTCGGTAGGTATAGATGATGCCTCCAAGGCTTTGAACTTACAGCAAACCGCCGCCATGAAACCACAGTAGAACTGGTGCCTTGCTTGGATTTCGAGGAAGATAAACATCCATAGGTATCTCAAGGTCACCTACGCGCTTATAGATGATCGTTTGGGTGGGTGCGGCCATATTTTCAAGTTGAGGAATCTGAATGATGGGAATTATCCATACATACAGCAAGAATGGGCCGAAAAAGAATTATTTAAGTGACGATAGACCTTATGGGTGTGCCGTACTATGGTCACTGATTCAAAGTTGGAGATGAAGTGGGTTGGTCTCGGAGTGGGTCGTCGGAGTTCCATGTCCGTGGAAGCTATTGATCGTGTTGATGAAATGCCGCACACGTAGCATAAGCCAATGAAACCACGCGCGGGTGAGTCTAATCCGCATACCAAATATTAACATTTCCGAGCCAGTCATTCAAGGGCAGGGACATCTTTGAGTGCAAAGTCAAGGTATCCTTTCTTTGCTTCAAGGAGTAATAGATTTTCAACCTGAAGACCTCAAGTCGACGCCGATGTGGACCCCCGTATGAAATTTCTTAAATAATTCGCACATTTACGTTCATGCTGCATTTTCAAAAGCTCATCAGGAGGTATTAAGGATATTAAAAGTCATATTAACCGAATATCAACCATATGATGAATACCTTGTCGTGTCCGGGTCTTCCAGGCGCTACTAGTGTCAATACTATAGCACTGTCCAGACTTTAAACAGTCGATGTGGCGCCATTCTGTCTGATGCTGCCCGTGCTTTGTAACCTCTGATCCTTGCGGGAGATCAGGGCAGCTGTCATTCTGTAACAGACGATATCTCATTGTACATCTGAAAAGTCCTCCGAAGGGTTGGGTGACAGCTCACCGGAAGAATCACTGTTCCTAAAAGGGGAAATCCACATTTTGAATACAGATTATGCCTCTATTTCTTAGATCTGCATCCAATGGACGAATTTCTATTTTGAGGGCAGAGATAAATTTAGACTGACATTAAATCTCGAAGCTAGGTTGGTCGTGATACAACATGGGGAAGTTCAGCTCTAGGGTGGGGTCCAGTTGCCTAGTATAGATCATCGGGATGTCAATTGTCAAAAGATACACATAGTGATGGCGGCTAGTATACATACCACTCAAGCGTCATTAAGCTTTCCCAATTGCAAGTATCAAGGTCGTCTGTATTATGCCTCTGAGTTATATTATGCCGAGCATCATTGACCACATCCTGTATTGGTATTGCAGCGGGCCACACCCTGGCTGCACTGTCAATCACCTCTGATATTCGCTCAAGTTGGTGTATAGTTGAGCTCATGTCATCAGATAATAAGCTTGGAACCTGTAATTTGAGCAGTATCGTGCTGGCGGTTGTAGCGACTGTGTGAAGGCACGTCATTGGAAAAGGCGTTGAGCTGTAGTCCTCTGAGTATTTTTTAAACAATTGAAGTATCATGTTCAATGAGCTTTCGCAGGTCTCAAAATTTTTTTTGAAAGCAACAAGACGATTAGATGTAATCTTTCGGGGTGGCCGGCACATTAAAATCACGACTGTGTGGTAATATAGATGAAGATGTAGGACGTAAGGTGGTACTCTGTGCTTCATCCAATGATTCCAATGAAGCTTGGTTGGTAAATCCTCCAACCATTTTGAAAGTGCAACAAAGGCGGAATGCGTTGATGAGGTTTGCATATTTGCATCTGAATTTTTCTGGTAATGAAAGACATCGGCAATTATGCGATTAATTGTTTTGGAAAGATTGGCCAGATGTGTAAAGCAGCTAGTGAATGCGATGCCATCTTCGTATTCTGTCCGTGTGGTGTCTTTCATTATAAACTCGTTGAGCAGGCTATCCCAGTCAGGGGGGTATGCGATGCGGACAGAGTCCTGTACATCAGTTTCCGTCGGGTTAAGGGCGGTCGGTCGCCCAAAGTAAAGGCTTAGCTGTTTGTCTGCAATGAAACAAGCCCAATATATCCTTCGCAGAACCTCGCATCTCACCTCTGAGTCGTGGGAGGTTTTCCAATGTTTTGGATCTAAATGAAGACCCATCTCGTGCACCATTCGAAATGAAAGACCTAATATAAAAGGAATTTAGGGGTCATATCTTCAATGTTGAACGTGGAATAGAAAGATGCAGACCTGCCAAAAGCCATCCCTGTGTATTGTTACCGCATCCAACCTCACGCTGGCCCAGAAGTAGGAGCGCTTGTACCGTGGTAATGCTTGGTGAGTCTAATGATCCATCGTGAAGGAGCTGGATGGCGCGCTCAAAGAAAATGTCAGACAGATCTCGGCTGGTGCTTTCCATGCAGGTTAGTGCGCCCATCGAGGCAATGGCATAGAGAAGAAGCTCGGAATAATATGGGCCCTGTCCGGCTTTGTAGTCGCGAAGGAAATACTCGCGATAAAGTACCATGTGGTAGTAATACGCGTTCTGAAAAAACGCCGATATGGCTTGTTTGCAGGTGGGGCTTTGGGGTGACAATTCGATGTGAACAGCTGTAGGGACCGCATGCTTTGGACTAGGCGCGGCGCTATTTGACCCTTGTCGGGGTGGCCTCAAGTCTTCATCCAGTTCTTCGTCTATTAATGGAGCTATTGGGTAGAAGCTTGTCTCTCCAAATAGTCTGGTCGCAAGTCCGCTGTTCATGCGCATCAAAAACCCCTTATATGCATCACACGATGACGAAGGCCCGGTGCTACTCCTCTGGGCTGAGAGGTGCTCGAGTGTTGACTCCTGGTAGTTTGCAAGTAGCAGATCACGCTCTTCGTGGCTTGAATTGGCTAATTTCAAGATGAAGTCTTCAAGAGAAGCAACTTGTTCTTCGAGTGCGTTCGCGTAGAATCGTGATATTGGCCTATGGAAATACAAGGTATGATTGTGAGAAGCAGCAATTTTATTCGGGTGAAAGGCAGATTCATAATACCTCTTTTTAGTCGATGCAGGGTATGCGCACTCCACATTTGCTGCTATACACTGCGTGCATGGTCGGGAACGGTCACATTTGACCTGCCGTACGCCGATTAGTTGTAGGCGGACTTGATCCGTTTCTTATGAGAGATATTCACCTTTCGTCTGCGGCATCTTTCACATCTAAAGATTCATTAGAAGTCATCGCGCGGCTCTTGGGGTGTGAGTACTTACGAGATGCGAACAGGAGCCCCGCTCAGCTCGGTATTTGTCTGGGCCGACGTTGTTGGCGTTAAGGGCGCTCTGTGAGTCATATGATTGTTATTCGGCAATCTTGGCCGATAAAAGCTTGACAGCGTATCAAAATGCTAGCTGCGCGATAAATGTATTTGTTTCGGAGTAACGGTGAATGTCAATTGAATCAATTTTCCCAGCCAGGAGCATTGGTCTTTAGGTTTTACTGATTAGCGACGAGCTCGATTACCCCAGGTTGATAACGTTGAAAACGACTGGATCCGAGCAACGCAGCAGCTGTATTTGGTAAACAGTGCTAGACCTGATCTAGTGGTAATAAACAACGTCTTTCTTTGTTCCACATCGTAATGTAAATACAGTTATCGTTCCATTTTCTCGCCCTGTAGAACGCCACTCGGGCCAATAGGTTTAGTTATGACACTTCGAACCAAACCTGGCAAAGCCCCCCTTTTCGGGGATTTTGGGGAGACTTTTAAATTTATTCCTCTTGGGAAAGCCTTTACAATGTGCTCATCGAAATTAAGGTTACTACACACAGATGATGACAGTTTCATGCATTGTTACTTTAGAAGTGACCACAGCGATTCATATGACCAGCCTTGGGAGCGGATCACCAAAGCCCTTGCAACCAATTGGGGTGTAGCGATTATGAACAGTAAAGACGGTGTAGGGAATTGGTATGCGCCCTATAAGTGGTTAGTCAACCGATCTACCATTGACTTCCGTGGCTTTTTAGCGTGTCTAAGTAACTGGCCACTGGCACAGAACCCCTAAAGAATGATCATAATTCACCGCAAAAAATTAAATTACATCAACACTACTCAGATAGAAACTTGAAATCGTGTGTGGAGAAATCTCCTACAAAAATACGCCCTGGAATTCCACGAGCCTGCGGCATGCCAACCGTTAGGAGCACATTTCGCGCTTAGCCAATCGTCAATAGTTGCTCATAAAATCCCCCAAATTGTCGGGTAGGATCGTGCAGGTGGACTTCTAGAATCCAATGCCGTTTGAATCCATCAGCCGCACAAACAGACATTGAATCCGTATTTCCGGTTGTGATGTACAGAGTAGTCTGGTCTTTCGGAATTCGCTCGTGGGGGAAATGACCAACAATATGTCCGGCCATGTGAGCACCGAATCGGAATCCGTTTTCTTCAGCAACATGGCAAGCGATTTGATACAGCTCTTCTCCTGTCATGGTTGGATTTTCACGGTATTTGGATTTGACAAGATTCCACACTGGTTCCAGTGCATCGCGAAGCCTTTTCTTGTCTGGGTCATCTCCAAGAACAAAGGTGCGACCGAAGTCGGCCTCCCATTCCTCAAAAACAGGACCCAGATCGATGATGAGAATGTCGTCGGCCTCGATTATTCTGTCCGGAGGATTTTCAGCGAAAGGGCTTAGAGTATTGGGCCCACTTCGAACAACCCTCTTGTGCCAATGAGTCCTAACGCCGCATCTCTCGGCCCCCAACTGATGGATTTCTTTGCTCAGTGTCTTTTCGCTAACACCGGGACGAATGAGATTGCGCTCAATTTCCTCGAAAAGAAGTAGCGCTTTGCTTTGTGCATCTAGCAGAAGCCTGGCTCGCTCAATCTCTTGCGCTTCCATCGTTCAATTCGCTGTTCGCATACTAAAGATTTGCTAGTACTTCTCGGAGGCCAGGACGCATACTTTGCATAGTTTTTATAATGATACCTACATAAGTGTCACTCATGACGCCTCGAACGACCTAGGAGAATGAACGCGCGCTCATTCAAATGCTCTCCGTCGGTTTTCTGGCCAAAACCGAGATCTAGCCCCAAAGTATGCCCCGAGATTTCGGCTTTCATCCGCCGAGCGATGGAGACAAGTCGGAGATCCTACTCCGTCTCAACGCTTTGGGCAGCCTTCTTTTCTTTTTTCTTTTTCCCCGGTTGCTTTCTTTGCTTCGATGTCTTTCCCCTCAATTTAAACTTTCCCAGCCCTTGGTTACTCCCACATGCAACCCCGCAATCTCCGACTTGGATCGCCTTCAGATTGAAGTTCAGTTGTGGATCTTCAAAAATACATTTGAACAAAGAGATGTTGCATTTCTAAAAAGCAGCTTGAGCGGGGCAACACCTCAAGTGCTGGCGAGGTGAATTGGTTAACCAGCTATGGTATTCAAACCTTGGAATGTTGTTTATTGCTGGCAACCTTGCAAAATATATGATAGTTCAAAGCATGGTGTTCAAATTACATGCCGCAAACATTTGAACCCATCAACCTTGGAACTTGAAGTATTCACCTGGGCAGATCATTCACTAGATAGTATGTGTGATGACCTTTGCGGGCGGCGTGAATTCAATATTCACAATGGACTCGATTAAGCGTTGGGTATCAGGCATTTTTTTTTCTCCCTCAAGTGCTCTTTGTTTGTCTCAACATTGAATCAATGTGCCCGGATGTCCTTGGAAATTTTCCGACCCAGATCGTAGATAAATTTGCTTACAGGACAACGTTTCAAAGTCACGAAATCCATGAAACTGATATGATTCAAATGTTGCATGCAGAAAAGTCATTTTTCTCTTCATTTTTTTCAAGTCTCCGAGTTAGATGGCGCGCGATGGTTGTTTACAGCAGAAGCAAAGTAAGGATCGACAACAACTCGTTCGTTTTCGGCAATAGAAAAATGCCGCGCACCAACCATCAAAGCCGATTTACAGAGAAGAATGCCAGCATTCCTCAAGTGCTTCCCTGGTATGCTTCTAGGCATATGATACCGCTCCCATCTATTGCCTGCATGCTGTACCATGCTGTACCATGCTTTTCATGCTATGCATGATGAACCTCGTGGTCCTCCGATCTGAATTTGGCGCCGATCCTCCGCCAATCCGTCATGCTCCAGATGCTAATTGCTCTGAACATGAGGAATGTCTCCACGAACACGCAAGCTGTGTCGTCTACTCTTTGAAATGCAATTCATGTGCACCGCAAATGATTCTACCTCGATACGCATATGATCATTGTCACCTCTGAGCCATCGTGGTCAGTAAACACAAAATGGTAATTGATCAACATAGACCCAAAGCAGACGTAGCGATGCCGACACTCTTTATTCCACATCATACTAGTAGTTCTCACTGCCCGTTTTTTCTCATCATCTCCACTTATTAGGCGGGTCGCCGGGCAGTGCCTCGTGCTCAATCCCACAATGGATCAGAAGGTATCACACCCTGAGTCCCACTTCCCCATGCGGGTTGACCACTGCATGCAACTCAACACACCAAATATAAAACTCTCTTGAGTCCCAATCCTCTAATTATCTACTTCTAGCTTTCCAGTGTCACATTCTCAATTTGCATCCCTCATCATCTTAGCCTTTTCCGGTGTACACAAACTCCTATCTCCTGTCAAAATGAAGTTCACTACAGCCGCACTTGCCACCACCATGCTGGCGACTGGCGCCTTCGCGGCACCACGGTCCGGACTAGTCGAGCGCCTACAGGCACGGGGTGTCCTAGGCCGCCAATCTCTGCCCGCCGAGAGGAATGGAGTCCTCCTCAAGGATGGCGGCGACTCTGCCGACATCCAATACAGCAAGAACTGGGCCGGGATAGTTCGTGAGCAGCCACCGGCCAGTGGAACATACACCGCTGTTTCAGCTACTTTCACAGTGCCCGACCCAACGGCCACAGACAACTCTGGCGATATGCAAGCTGCTTCCGCTTGGGTCGGGATCGATGGTGATACTTATACTAAAGCGATCTTACAAACTGGAATCGACTCGTATAACCAGAATGGTCAGAAGACATACGACGCATGGTACGAATGGTATCCCAATAGTGCGGAGAACTTTGACCTGGAACTTTCAGCTGGTGATGTGATTGTTGCCAAGGTTGAGTCCTCCTCGCCTAGCGAGGGTGTCGCTATCATTGAAAATCAGTCCTCGGGTAAGACAGTGACCAAGACTCTGTCAGCGCCTTCTACCTCGGCCACTCTTGGGGGTCAAAACGCGGAGTGGATTGTCGAGGACTTTAACTCCGGTTCTTCAATGGTCCCTCTGGTCAACTTTGGAGTAGTCACATTCACCGGAGCCCAAGCTGAAGCTGCTGGCGGGGAGTATGGTGTGAATGATGGCGAGGTTTTGAATATTCAACAGAACGACAAGGTTCTCGCGAAGGTTGATGTGAAGAGTGATACTGAGTTCACTGTCACCTATCAGTGATTGTGTACTACCATATTGAACAGCACTTGAGTGCCTCAGGCTGAAATAAAACCCGGGGGGGGATCAATTGCACATGTGGTCAATCGGTGGACTGTATATAGTAGGTATCTGATCTGAGCATCGAATGTTCCGAGCTTTTTATATCTGGAGTCAGGATGGAGAGAGGGCGTTTAATTTTGATAGGTTATTTTTTTTTTGTTTTCTCTTCGTTTTTGAAGGGAGGTCTGCCTTCGAAGGATTTCTGGAATAAGGATTCAAATTTAAGTCCTATATTTAACCATTCTAATGTATAATACATTTATTGACACCTACCTACAGTGAGAAGTGAGACTTGAAGTAGACTCTTTCATTTAAACGGACGGACCATACGGTGATGTCTGCAGGAGGCAGACCTTCGGGCTATACAATCAGGACGATGTTGGACTAGCATCTCGGTGATTCAAATAGCCGCATGGGGGACGAAGACGGATATTGCGGGTATTAGCGGGTTCGGGGGTCCCAATTCTGCGGCGCTCAGATGAATGTTTTGCATCTTTTTGCGGTGTTCCAGATGACAACTTTGATAAGTCCCTGTTTCCTGTGGGGAGGATGTTTGTTTCAAATTTTGAGTAATGAAAAGAGTACCCACAACTCGAGGAGATATCACTCATGCGGGTGCTTGTTGACGTTCCAAGTCAGTCGGCCGAAACAGAACTGCCTATGTTTTAGATTCACCGCCCTAAGTACCGCCAGCCACACCGCCCTGTATGACAAAGCATCTGTAATTTTGATACGTAACCAATACCAGCGCCCACCGCGTTCTGCCCAATCCTGCCAGCTTTTGCCTCTCACATCCTCTTCCGTCCACCAATGTCCGTCTGCAAATGTCTCTCCAGGTGGGCATCGGTGGGCACTACGAAATAATACATCTCCCCGAGAATTACAGCCCAGACCCACTGCTCGAGTTCCGAGGTTCAACTCGCGGGAAAATCATGCATAATTCGTTTCGGCCGATTGGATGCTGCTTATTTGGTGCTGGCGTGCCCGAGAGTAAAGCTGGTCCCCGCAAATCAGTTTGGATCATCCCCGGACTCCATTAACCCGAGCTCCTCAACGCGGTTTCTTTTTTCTTAGACTCGAGAACTTTCCATTTATATTCAATTGACGCTTGCAGTCCTCCTTTTGTTGTATCCTTGAGAATATACCCCGTCCACCATGGCTCAAGATAAACTCACCGGCGCAAAGGTCGCCGAGCACAACTCCAAGGACTCATGCTGGGTCATCGTCCACGGGAAAGCATACGACGTCACCGAATTCTTACCAGGTGAGTCTCAACCCTCAATCCTGCCACCGGGATAGCTACAGGCTCTAGAATTACAGTCTGAGTTAACATGATCCTACAGAACACCCTGGTGGCCAGAAGATCATCTTGAAGTACGCGGGCAAAGATGCGACCGAGGAGTTCGATCCGATTCACCCGCCCGACACCCTAGACAAATATCTCGATCAGTCTAAGCATCTGGGTGCAGTCGATATGAACACAGTCGAGCAAGGAGAGAAGGCTTTCGACCCAGAAGAGGCGGATCGTCAAGAGCGCATGAAATTGATGCCCCCGTTGGCCGCCTGCTACAACCTGATGGACTTTGAAGCCGTCGCCCGTCAAGTCATGAAAAAAACCGCATGGGCATACTACTCTAGTGGCGCAGACGATGAAATTGTAAGGATTCGATCATCTCCCGGGTGATATGTTTTACCCTCCAATCAGACTTTGAGTTAATCCAATCACCTCCCATAGACGATGCGCGAGAACCATGCCGCTTTCCACAAAATCTGGTTTCGACCCCGGATCCTGGTCGACGTCGAGAATATCGATATGTCCACTACAATGCTAGGAACCAAATCTTCAATCCCTTTCTATGTCACTGCCACCGCACTTGGCAAACTCGGCAACCCAGAGGGCGAAGTAGTCCTCACAAGGGCAGCCAAGACCCACGATGTGATTCAAATGATTCCCACTCTGGCCTCGTGCTCCTTTGATGAAATCGTTGACGCCAAGCAAGGGGATCAAGTTCAGTGGTTACAGTTGTACGTGAATAAGGATCGCGCCATCACGGAGAAGATTGTCGCACACGCTGAGAAGCGGGGATGTAAAGGCCTCTTCATCACTGTTGACGCCCCACAGCTCGGTCGTCGCGAGAAGGATATGCGCTCGAAGTTCTCCGATGTTGGCTCAAATGTACAGTCCGGGGATGGTAACGTGGATCGGTCACAGGGTGCTGCACGCGCAATCTCTAGTTTCATCGATCCTGCGCTGTCATGGAAAGATATCCCTTGGTTCCAATCCATTACCAAGATGCCGATTATTCTTAAGGGTGTACAATGTGTTGAAGATGTTCTCCGTGCTGTGGAAGCCGGTGTTCATGGTGTTGTCCTATCCAATCACGGAGGTCGCCAGCTTGAGACCGCTCGGTCTGGTATCGAGGTTCTGGCAGAGGTGATGCCTGCCTTACGTGAGCGGGGCTGGGAAAATCGCATCGAGGTCTACGTCGATGGTGGTGTCCGCCGTGCAACTGATATTCTCAAGGCGTTATGTCTTGGTGCGAAGGGAGTGGGTATTGGCCGACCCTTCCTGTATGCTATGTCCGCATATGGACAGGCCGGTGTGGAACATGCGATGCAGCTGTTGAAAGACGAGATGGAGATGAACATGCGATTAATCGGCGCATCGCGGATCGAGGATTTGAATCCCAGTTTACTGGATACCCGTGGTTTGATGGGTGGACATTCTGGTGTCATTCCTTCCGATACTTTGGGATTGCGGGCTTATGATCCTCTCGAGGCTCCGCGATTCAACGAGAAGGCCAAATTGTAAATGAAAAGCGTATTGATGGGAGTTTGGGCGACATGCAGGTACTCTTCTAGTGCTTCGCAAGGTTTTGGACTTTTATTTACTTCAATTTTGGTAATAGATTTGTTGTATACCCATGGACTTGATCGTGACAAACTCAGTGATTCTCAATCCATGAGTAGTGCGCAGTGCCCAACTCGAATATACCCGTCCCCATACCTACAATTTGAATAAGTACTACCTACCTACTACCTCGTAGGTCTACGTACATTATCCGATGCCCAGGTGAATGCACACTGGCATGTGTTGAGGCGCGACAGTTGGTTACATATTCATGCCAGAGACTCCTGAAGTCCAATATACTCACTCAAACCTTGGAAGCCTTTATGTCATCAATGAACATTAGCACCAGTCGACACGACAACTTAACTGTTGAACATTTGAAGACGTAAAAATTCAAAATTTACTAATTCAGCTCAACTCCATTCCATCTTCGAATTGTATCTAAGAGTAGGTTCTGGTAGAGCCAATAACTATGAAGAGATTAGATTTGCGGCTGACCGCCTTGGCAGTATTGATCTTTCGATGGCGCAACTTCAGCAGCATCGCGACCGTTTGAACATCGAACTCCCCCTCCAGAGCTACGGGCTCCGACTATTCAATATTATTCAAGCCAAATATCATCTAACAGGTGCGCCTGAGTTATTCGCACTATCACAATCCCGAAAAGCCTCCTCACACCAGTTCCCGAGTCTCCGCGTTGGAGACTGAATATCTCACCATGTCTCGTGCTGGACTGTGGCTGAAGGTCATTGCAGGGTGAGCGTGCAGATCAATTAGTCAAGAGATAGAAGGCGGACATGTGAAACTAGTGATTAACACTGCTCCTACAATTAGTGGTATCGCCATCTCTGTCGGCGGACCTGCATTTGTCGAATATATCCGACCCACCGATGAGGAGCTTGTGAAGCGTTATAACCCAGATTTACGGAAGCGAAGTGAAGAGCAAGGCGAGCAGCGAGCGCAAGAGTTTGACGATTATGTGAAGAAGCTCAAGGAGTGGTCGAAGTCGGATAAGTCAAGTAAATCCTCCCCAGCACTCTTCATTGACATGCGAGTGCTCTGATGCTGATCTCCCCTCTCTGATCCAGTCTGGTTCGCAGCTCAAGAGGAGCTTGATCAAAAGCGCGCGGTTCTCGAAGCCCAACGGGCCAAGGCGAAGGAGCAGACCCGAATTCAACGAGAAGAGATGCGGAAGGAGATGCTGGGCAAGGAGTAGACGGCTTGAAACCTTTTGCTACTGGCACTCGGTTCTTTCTCCCCTCATTCTTTTCTGGCCAGGGGCATTGAATACGTGATTGAGTGCAATTCTGACCTTGCGAGTTGACTTGAATGAACCATAATGGTGTGTACGATATGTTGGCATAGTGACGGATTTCTGGATAATGGCAACAGGCCTTCCAAAATTGTATATGTATCTATTAATACCTACGATTTGATAAGTTTCAACAAACCACGAGAGCGAAAGGGAAAAGTAAATACCAAGGGGTAACGTACTAGCTGTGGAGTAGCTAGTATTTGGAATCGCCAGGGAAATAAAGCCTTGAACATTTGTTCAGAGTCTTTGAAGCATGTAACGTTGTCGTACATACATATTGTAGTAGCACTCCCTGGAGGACATTTGGAGTTGGTACTACTTACCTACTTCTTTCAATGATTCACTAGGTACTACTAGTAGTATAAAAAAGCCGACCAGACCGAGTCAACACATTCCTGGGCAGTTCAAGTTGGCCCCAACTTCTTTTAGTAAGGTTGAAACATTTGAATACATAAGACTTCGGGAGCCATCATAGACACTGAGTCGACAATTTAACGTTCAAGTTCAATTGTATACTACCTAGATCAATAATACCTAGGAGTGTCTCCTATATCTCCACTCCAGATGTCTCAATATGTACTAAACCTTGGAATCCTTCCAGCATTGCTGATTAATAGGTTACATGTTAGTTTCATTGACTGGACGAGTTGTTTGTCTATTAGTATTTACATAAATTATTGGATCACGCGCCATGCTAATGTCAGCTCTGCAAGGGAAGCAGCTGATATGCACTTCGGCTAATCGCATTTTTAGCCCATCGATGTCTCAACAACAACAACCAAAGAACACCCGCTAAGACAATCAGTACCGATAAGATCGCGATTATTAGCAGGATGAGTGATTTATGTTCACTGACAGACACCTCCAGCACATCTGAAGATCCAAGGACGTTACCCTCGACATCAATCCCGAGGACGCGTACCGAGGATTCCTGCAGCAGTCGCAATGGAAGGGGAATTTCCGTCTCAAAGCCAGTCTTGAAGACCTGAGAAACGACACGGAATATCCCATCGTCTTCTCCAATAACCTCCAATTGCCAGCGGTCTACATCCGTAGCCCCGTTCCAGCTAACATACAGTGCTTTGTTCACGACCATAACATCAGGCGGTTGAACTGGACGCCCTGTCCATTTACCCCGATACGTACGGTAGGACTTGGTCCGGCCAAAGGTGTTCCACGCCGATGCGCCGTAGTGCATGTCGCAGAGCACGTTGCCATCGGGCGCGAATTCAGTAAAAGCGGCACTATGACCCCAGCCGATAAAAAGATTCCCACTTTCCTCCAGCACCTGCATGCTGCCTAATGATACAACCTCCATTCGTTGAGGATGCGAGTATGCCGCCCGCAGTTTGGCTTGTCGTTTCTCGATATCCAAGTCGATTATAAGCCCTCGACTCTCCACAGATGGATCGGAGTTGTCCTCAACAGCGTTGTCAAACAGTGTAATGCTGCTATTACCATACCACCGGGCATGGTGTTGCCAAGAGATACCAGTAGCAGATCCGTCGTCTGAAAGATCTTGAAATTCGTTAGATTTCCCTCCCAGCGTCCAAAGAACGCTGCCATCTCGTCCACTTACCCCACTGATGGTGTGGGTGTATCGACTCGAGATTAGGTAGTTTCCTGAAAAATCCTTCTCCACGCTGTTGAGATGGAAAAAGTCAAAGGCAGAAGCTGGCGAATTGCCGCACCCTGAAAATGCGGCAGCGTGCGATTCACGGCAGCCAGTCAATCCGTGAAATGTGTCCTCCACGGAGAAATGCTCTGATGCGCGCCATTCGAAGCAAACTTCGCCGGTCTCAATATTGATTTCCTGCACGACACCATCCAAAATCCAGCCATCGTAGAAGCCCCCAATCGAAGTCATATCCGCTAGAATTGGATCATATATCACGACCAATGCTGTCCCGTCAGGCGTGAGCTGGAATTCATGCATGTCCCCTGTTGTGAAGTTGCCTCCAGGACCGATGGTGTACCGAACATTGTAAGAGGAGTCGAGCTACACCAAATATCAAACCGGTTAGCCTGGAATTTATCTTCACTGCATCCATGTTTTACGGTCACATACCATATACCAATATCCTTGCTTCCTCCCATCAATTTCATTTCCGACCCAGAAGGTCAAGAAGTCTTCATCCTTGTATCGCTGTACCCTGAAGTCCTGCGTGACCCCATCCAAGCCCTCCGACAATTGCCATATCAATTCTCCGCCAGCGTCGAGAATCACTGGACCCGGTTTTGGATTAGAGTCACCGTTTGGTGCAAAGAAGACATAATCGCGACTGCACCGGGCATCTGTCTGGATGAAGCCGATTAAAGGAGACTTGTGGGGGAAGGTATAGTAGTCTCGGGAAGGTGAAAATCCGTACAGACCAATATCATACAAAGTGAGATCGGAGCGAAACCGGAAACGTAGGAGTTGAGGAAGAAGGAGGTGATAGCCGAGAATAACGATGACTGTGCTGAAAATACCCCAAAGTGTGTTTCGAAGCCAACGCCGGCGTCTTTGTTGCGGTTGAACTTGTTCAGGGAATAAGGTGTGATGATAATCATCGAACCCTGAACTTGGGTTTATTGAACGAGGCTGTTGATCACGCGGCAGGTGTAGTCGCGATGGAGACCTGGGGCCTTGCACGTTGAGAAAGGATTTAAGAAACAATAAGGCCATGCCAGTGGGTCGTCGATCTGCACTGCATAACCCAGCACGAAATCGATGCCAAGTAAATCTATCGTATACTACATCCACGAATGTATCCGAAGGGAGAAGAGGTGTCTGAGTTTGACGTGGAAAAAAAGTCACGGGTTATCTATGCGTTTTATTAAGCACGAGAAACAATATGCTGTCTGTGAGGATACTAACCTCTCCCTGATTTTCGCAAATTTTGCATGGGCCATTTCCGCGCATAGTGTTGACTTGCGGACCCACTTGCTTGCGCGTTTTCCCATCTGTATAGCGGAGTTACGCAATTTGCGTGGCTTGTTATCTCAACAAATACATTTTGACATGGAAGAATTGGGAGAACGACATTTATTGGCCGAAGGGATTTACCTTTAACTGCGACTAATCCAAAAAAAGGCATAATTGCAGATAAGTTCATGCCATGTCAAAATGACATTTCTATCCGTGCGGCCTCAATGTGTCTCCGCAAACTTGGGATGGAACTGTGCAGATACCACTACGTCAGTACACTCCACTCTTAGATGACTCCGCCCCTCTTAGTGCCCTATTTTGCTCTTTCTGGAAGGGATTTCGTCTCGGTTGAGTGAATATTGAGCTAAATCAAAAGAGTTTTAGCCGGAAATGGCGTCTGGTGGCATACCTTTTATTTACTGATCAGCCAATAGGCGCGAAATAGCCCCTGCGATACAAATTCACTATGTCTCCGGCGCCGGTGATCGATTACCCAAGGTCGAATGTTTACGATCAGCCCGAAAGAACGCGCATAACCCTGACACATGTGCATGGGCTGAGTGAAGTGCTTTAGAAAACAAGGATGTCCAGTATCTCCGCAAACTCAAACTCAATCCGGCAGATAAGTCCGATTTTATGGTATGCATGAATTACTCCGCACTAGCAGTACTTGCCACTTGCATGAACTAGTGCTAAACACGACCTAGGTAGCCTTATAGCCAGTCACCTACATATACCCGAAGGCATCAATGACCAAGTGCATCTGTGAATCATTTTTGATTAACTTCAAGAAGTGGTCAAATAGTATGGTTGAGCCAACCAAGCCGGAAGAATGCCTACTATTTATGCGTACGACTAGCAAGTAGGTTGAGACTGCTTACTTGCATACGATGTTTGATTTGCGCTTCAAAAGAAAAGAAATGAAGGACATAGGACCTATTTTCTTTTTCATTTTCCTTTTTTGATATTTTGTAATTGATTGCCAAGTATCATCACGGTGAGACATCGGAATAGCCAATACTATAGCTGACATTTTAGATGTTAGGCCTGAAACCTCCACTGCAGCCTCAAGTTCAAGTTCATGCAAATCTTGTCTTTTTTAACTTCATTGTATGGCCAGCAGGAAAATTTTTACTACTCTATGGATTGATGTACGGCCCATGTGCAAACACAGGAACCATTTGGAAGTGATATTACTATTGAGCACATCAAATCATGCTGAGCAAATATTCAATTGGCTGCCACTCAATTTGCCTGTTATTACTAGTAGGGAATTGCATCGACCTTTCAATACTTGCAGCCCGTCGGCTTCACGGCTTGAATACGCCCCACCGGGGATCACCGCGGCAGTGACAGCGGCAGTAATATTTGAATGACCGATGTTTTCTCCATTTTGAAACCTCAATAAAGTAATGAGGATACCTTTGCTTCGCATATAATACCAAAATTGAAATTAAACACTTCAGGTTCAGCAAATTCCCGAGTGGCTTGCACCTCCGGGGCCCCGCCATGGCCAAGTTCTGAGCGTTGAGCCAATTGCCAGGTGGATCTTATGTCGGAGATACTACTCAAATTACTATGCCACATATCTGGCTGGGGTGGCTGAGACTGCACAGCGTCGAAAAAAAATGATTTATTCTTGCTCAGCCACACTGACCTCTTAGTATGGGAGTCGGATACTCGAGGGCTTAAGCGCTATTGATTCTCCACCTTGTCAGTGGCACCTGTGGATACCAGAAGCACTCTACATACATACGGTCTACGCACTCATTCATAAGGAAGCAAAGTGCGAACCGACTTGTTTGGCTAGAAAGACAAGGCTACACTGCGAGCGGCCACTAATATTTTCGTGGGGAGGTTGGAAGCCAATCATGATGGCAATCTTCACTTTACGGCCCACTTTTTTTTTGTTTTCGAATGGATTCATCACCCCCACACTCGCACTATTGCCCTCGGGGAGTAAATTCAGTATGTACAGGAAGGAGTTGCAAGGTTTCGAACAAAATATGAGCTTAAATAGGCCAGGATGATCATGTACCTCGACTTAATTTATTCTCATTCAAGCGAGATCCCTCATTTGATTCACCTTTTGAGAACTCCCATTCGCGTCCCCCTTTCCGACCCCAAATCGCGCTTTAGGATAGTCACTGGGACTGGATGCTTTGATCAACTCCCCCAAGTGGTGCTCAAGTGGTACATATTTACGAGTGTACCTTTGCAACTAAGCATAATCTTTCGAAGTCAATCATGGGTGGCGAGCCCCTGAGATGGGATGGCCTCGTTGGTCGCATAGCAGTCACAATTGCAATGATTTGCTTCGGTTCATTCTTGTATAAGCTCATCAAAGTGCGGTATCGGTTCTATCAGCTGAGACGGAAGGGATTCGTATGTACCACTTGGCCCCTTATACTACTAGCTCGTATGTGATCAATTGATATGCTAATGAAAATCTGCAGCCAACGCCTCCCTGGAACCCAGTCTTCGGGAATCTTGCGATTATGGCCCAACTACAGAAAAAAGGGCCCAAAGACACTCGCCAAGCCGAGTTGTTTTCTATTCTTTCTACTGACACTCCAGGACTGGAGGCGGGATTTTACATCGATGTTTGGCCTTTTAGCATCCCGTTGCTCGTTGTGACATCTCCCAAATTGGCCATCCAAGCCTGTCAATCTTATGACTTACCGAAACCAGATGCTCTCCAGCCCTTCATTAATCCCATGGCTGGAGGGGCAGATAACTTGTTCGTCGCTAATGGTGAACACTGGAAGCAGATGCGAGACCTGTTCAACCAAGGATTTAGCATGACTGCTGCTTTAGGGCACATGGAATGCATACTCGAAGAAGCGCAAGCGTATGTTCAAATGCTGAAACAGCATGCTCGATCGGGGGCTACGTTTTCACTTGATCAACTGACCTGTCGATACGCTATGGATATTATTGGGAATATCGCATTGTGAGCCTTTCCTCCCGCCCAGATAGAACACTCATCAATGATGGCATGTAACTGATTTGAAATTGCAGAAATACGCGATTTAAGTACCAGCAACAGCATAGCCCCATTGCTGCAGCGATGAGAGATACAATTGAACTTGAATGTGGTATCGAGACGACCAATTTTCTGAAACGGTGGAGTCCGCGCCGGTTATACAGACAATGGAGGAATGGACGCACTATGAATCACCTCATTGGTGTTGAGTTGGAAAAGTGCTATCAAGAATGGAAGGGAAATGTCTCCAAGCCCCTGAGGTCTCGACCCAAGTCGATCATGGAAATTGTCCTTACAGAGTATATGAAAAGTAGACCACAGGGGGACCAACATCTGGACTCAGCCTTCAAGGCTTGGGCCATCATCCAAATCCGTCTTTTTCTATTTGTTGGCCATGACTCTGAGGCGACCACGATCATTTATTGTCTGTATCTCCTCTCAAAAAACCCAGACGTTCTTGACAAAGTTCGCGAGGAACATGACAGTGTATTTGGGCCCGGAGTATCCAGTGCCCAAGCTTCCCTCAAGGAACGCCCTGAGAAAATCAATCAACTTCAATATACCAATGCTGTTATCAAAGAGACCCTCCGACTGTTTCCACCGGCCAACGGGATGAGAGGGGGGCTCCCTGGAGTTTCGCTTCAAAATGAAGAAGGCACATGCTTCCCTACCGAGGGCTTTGGTATCTGGATCGTGCACTCTGCAGTTCATCGCAACCCATCTTCTTGGGTCCATCCGCATTATTTTCTCCCCGACCGATGGCTTGTTGAGCCAGGCCACCCTTTATACCCCCCGACCGGAGGCTGGAGACCCTTTGAGCATGGTCCACGTAGCTGTATTGGGCGGAATATCTCTTTGATGGGGGTCATGGCCACCCTCGCCATCATCGTACGTCAATTTAACTTCCATGATCAATATGCTGAATTTGATCTGTTGAATCCATCGACCGATCTGAAGTCGATGTTTGGAGAGAGGGCATATATGATACAAAAAGGAGCCGGGCATCCAGCCGATGGATTCCCCTGCAAAGTTACTGTACGCGACGAGCAATTAGATTTTTGAGAGAATGATATTGAATAATGTTTGATCTGCCTCACCAGGCTTGTTACAGCCAGATCAATGTTGGTTTTTCTATCTCTTAGGTATGCTGTAGAGCGGGCGGATATGCGGATATGCGGATATCCGGATTTCCGGGGTCTTTGCCAGGTCACGCCCCTTGCCGGCCGCGCGAGCTACTTAACGCGTCAAGCTGCACTTCACGCGTCATGACCGTTCCCATCCATATCACAATAGCCACCATGACAGACCAATGGCCAACATACACGCTGGACAAGTCCAAGCTTCAAGATGCTTTTCAATTAGCACGGGAATTCGAAATACAGTGCACTAAAGTCTATGACCATGCGTCAAGCCATCCAGCCGGTGCTGCTTCAGCGGATTATATGATGCAATTCGCAGCACATGCTTACCAGGCGGTTCACAGCTTGTACATGCAGAAGCTCTCATCTTCATATTGGGATTTGGGTGTGGCAACTGCTGAGCTTCAGAGCAGAGCATTGGATTATCGCAAAGAACGGGACTTCCAGCCTGCCAACCAAACACATGCCCACGAAGTGAACACTCCTCCCAACTCCCAAGGCCGCGACACAACTGCAATCGAAGTGCCTACAAACCCCATGCACAATGGCATTGAAGACGAGGACGAGGATGAGGAGGATGACGAAGATTGGGAGGAATCCGATGAGGAGACGGACGACGAGTACTACGAATATTACGAAGGGTCGGATGCGGATTCAGACCTTGAAGCGATCGCTGCAATCGACCAAACAGATTCAAACGAACGAACAGGCACGAAAGACAAGCTCGAGGACCGCATAGGTGAGAAACAGGAGGATAACAAAGATTCGAGGCCCTTGCCCAGCAGCTTGATTCTACAGGACCAGGCGATGCATGACAGGATAACTGCTGCATTACAACAAATCTCTATTACATCCGAAGAGCCAGAGCAAACGTCCCTAGCACGTACGCACACCGAAACTCAAACCGACCAAACAACTGAAGACAGCACCCCGCCCTTTACAGATGACACCCAAAGTGAAGCCACGGCCGTGCAGACTCAATCAAATCAAAATCCTCCACAATCTCCACTGACGAAAGGACGAAGCTTTGACGGAGGTCGTCTCCATCGGAAAATATCGAGCCATCCATCCCAAAGTGGAATTCCTCGAAGGTTGAAGACTGTGTGCTATAAGTATATTCGGAGGGCTATGGTTCCGGTCCGAGGGAAAATTCAATAATTCAAAATGATCAAAATATTGCGTGGGATTGCGCCCCTGGTTGTGATGATAATATATTAAAATGTGCCAATAGACAACAACTGTTCACCATATTTCAGCTAGACGCGAGAGAAAACACATCAATCCACACTTCTAAAAACAAATGCTAGCATTCCACCTTGCCTGCACCGGTGCCCCGAATTTAAATTACTTATCCACGAGAGACCTGACTGCATTATATCCAGAGGGTTATCCTCGGCTCCCCCTTTCAATCTTGACAGGTCAACCGGTCTCATCCGCCCTTACTGCAACTCTTCCCAATACTTCGTGTGATGCTAGTTCAGCCGTCGAGCGTATTTTTCCGTTAGTTTGATATTGGTACCAGTGTGTCTCTGTACGTGGTCACCAAGAACTGTAATCTTGCTAATCACAGCCTTTCGCACATCATACTCGAACTTTCCATCCATCGAAAATTCTCCTTTTGCGTAGGCGAATCGAATCTCTGACGTAGAAGGCTGCTCAATGCTGTCACCATCGTCGAGATATAACATACCAGATGCCTGTCCCTTTCGGTCGGGCGCAATGACAATCTCAAAATCTTGCTGTCGAAGCTGAGCTGTAGTGTTTGCCGAGGAAGCCCGCTGTGGAACGATACTGCCCCCTCTATAGAACAACGGGATAGTGTCATACCCAATTCCATTCAGCGTAGTAGTCTTTCCATTCCCATTCACTGGGGCGCCGGTGTAGAAGTCATAAAATAAATCTTCAGGCACATAGACGGACACGGTGGTTGAGTTTTCATCTATCACAGGCGCAACCATTATATTCGGGCCCCAGAAGAACTGATAGGGCATATCCGCTGTATTGTCGTCATGGGGATACTGAAAAAACATTGGGCTCAACATGGGTGCACCCGTTTCCGCTTGGGTCCACATGGCAGTGTAAGTGTAGTCGAGCAAGCGGTATCGAATATCGATCGCAGCTCTAGCGGCGGACGCAACCATAGGACTTCGGTATAACTCATGAGGTATCTCATCGTTGGACTGGTGGTCCCGGAAGAAGGGCGAGAAGGCCCCAAGGAATGTCCATCGAGAGCAGAGAGTATCAGTTGTAACGCCAGCATACCCACAAATATCACTTCCAACCATGGGGATCTGATACAGAGCAACAAATTCTTGCAGCTCAGCAATCGTCCAACGGTAATGATCCCAGTCAGCATTGTTATCCCCTGTCCAATGACCAACTTTGCTTCCAGCACCGGCAAACGTTGACCGAGTGATACTTCTACGAATCAGTAATAGGCCTCAATTTCTTATGAAGAAGGAGCTTACATCAACGGTCGAACAGATGGTCTTCGGCTGAGCATAGCATTCCTACTAGCTGAGCTCATCATGCTGCCATAAAAGTTATGTGTGTCGTACAATTTTATCCCATTTGCATGAGTGAGATCGGTCCGAATGGTCAGGTTGCTTATTGACCCAGCAGTGTTGTTTATGTGGTACGGTGGGTCGATTAAGTCTCTACCAGGTAGACCCATTTTAGAGCTGTCTCGACTTTGAATACCATTATTCGAGTTTGCATGCACGAGGCGCGGCCAAGTTCGGCGGAATGACCTTGCCTTAGATTCCGAGTTAGTAGTGATATTGCCAGAGGTAATTTGAACACCATTCGTGCAGTCGCCAGTGGAGATTGTTCGATTTTTGGTCTCAAAAATCCAGCTACCATCTGACTCTCTGCGAATGTACTGGTATGTGAATGTTCCATTTGGTGGCATTTGAACGGTAACCTGCCAGTCAGGGTAATCATCTGCACTCATTGCCACGGCATTATGGGTATCCCATTCTCCCAAAGTGGGGGGATTTCCCAGTATGTAGATATCTTCCCCCGGATTCGTTTTAGCAATCACATTGAATGAAACTAACGCAACACACGTCGGTTGGAAGGCAGGCCCAAATCCTGGAATTGGTCGTGGCGGCGATAGTCGGACTGCAGGAGGATTCGGCGGGTCATCATTTTCCTGCGCGAATTTGCTGGGAGAACTGCAAGGCCAGTCACAGAAGTTCGACGCTTCGTTCATATCAATCCATAGGGCATCGATGTCAATACCCTTTTGGGGGTCAAAAAAGGTGGAGAATTGATCATTCCAGTAATCTTGAATGTTTGGGGCAAACCAGTCAGGGAATGCGGTTACACCAGGCCAGACAACGCCTTGATAGATGCTTCCGTTTTGAGTTACTAGGAATGCACCATCCTGGACACCTTTATTAAACGGAGGATAGTCAGCATAAGCGACGGCCGGGTCAACCATCATGATATAATGCTGGTCATGGTTGTGTAGGTGCGAAACCACATCGCGAACTAGATGCAATGGATAGCGAAGAGGATCCAATGTAAAAACCTTCCTTAGGTCCATGTAATCTAGTAGGTCACTATCAGCATTTGCTACAAGAACCTTGGAATGACTCAAATCTTGGAATATCTTCATGGAACATACCAATATCCGTCCACTGGGTCTCAAGTGGAATCCCAGCGGCACTGTAGTTTGCAATAACCTCAGCAACCTCGTAAATATCTTGGTAACCATATCTGCAGTTGTGGAATCCTAGTCCCCAATAAGGCATCATTGCAGCCTTGCCCACTACATCAGAATATTGAATCGCAACATCTTTCGGACTTGGGCCGGCCAAGAAGTAAAAGTCGAAAACCCCACCCAGTGTTTGGTATTCAAGGTACTGGCCATCCTGGTCTCTATCAAGTTTAATGTCCATCCCGTTACTGTTCAAGAAAAATACACCATGTGTACCTTGGCTACCACGGTGATCGAAGTAGATGGGATGGTTGCCGTAGAGGTTGGTATACTGAGGCGTGAGATAAGCATCTCGAGACCACAAAGTGCGCTGATAGCCCTCAGTCTTCAAACGAAATGGATCGGTACTTTCTCCTAGGCCGTATAGATTAGGTGCGTCTGACAAAGCCGTACGAAGGCTAAGATACTGGGACTCAAAGATCATGGCATGGCCAGAAGTATCAAAAAGAACGTCCTTGTTCGATCGCCGTGTCACTTTGAACGAAAATGGGCTCCGTACAATAGTGACCATTAAGTCTGATGTTGATGGATCCACAGTTGTCCCATTTGGTCGATCCACAACTGAACTGGGTACCTGGTAAATTTGTTCCGCGGCGTCGTAGATTTTAACGTGAAGTCGAGTCTCTTGAACGACTTATCGTCAGCAAACTCCCCTATCTCTGGAACACTGCTCGGAAAGGTAACTACCCGTCTGGTACTCTATTTCCAGCTTGAGATCATGCAAATCGCTACCGTAGGTACTGCACTCCGCGCCGGCAAGTGTAAGATCTGCGCTAACAATGGCTCCTTTGATTGTTTTCACGTGGCTGGCTTTGTATCCTGGACATTCTGCAGTATTCTGTAGGTCAGTCGAGCCAGTAATATGGAGACAGGTCAGGCAAAGTGTTAGGATTGTCCGAAAGAACCCCATGGTGAAAGTCAATGGAGACTCAGGAGTGATAGGAAGGGATGTGAGCTCGAAAACGTAATGCTGACAAGAAAGTGGATTTTTATACCTCCCCACGACTATCGGATTTCTCCCCGAAAAAATCCTTTGTGTTAGTTTGATTTGATTAATTTTTTCTTTTCCATTTTCGATTGGAACCTGTAACATGGCAAGGTCCCCCAGAACTTTGCATCATTAGCCCCTCTGATCTCCCACCATCCTTCCGCAAAATACTTTAGTAGCATCAGGGCTCTCGCATTGAATGGACTGATGCCCCACTTTAGATGCCTTCCAAGGTTCCCCGCTATACTCCAGCGAACCGGGTGTGATCGTATGTTCCGGGCTGGGTTTGCTCTGCGGCCCTTGAAGCTTAGCCTGGCTGGATACCCACCTGCTTCAAAAAGGAAATAATGTACTGATTACGCAGTAGAGAGCCCCGCATCTTGGAACACATACTAGTACTAGAAGGCCGGTGACATCCCGAATGCGTAGGCTCGGGCATTTGTCGGGGTGAATAGCCAATGGCGATTCCGGGTGTCAACTGCTGCAAGGCTGGCCATCTCCGGCCCAAAATCGGTAGCAATTCACAGCAAACCGCTTACATACTGTATAGACTTTCAAGACACGGCATTTGCACGCTTAATACATATTCCTACATCACGCAAGGACCCCGATCTCATACTACAGAATAGCTACGCCATACCATTGTCAAATTTTCAAATTCGGACTTCATCTGTCAAGGCGATTGTGTTGTCACTTCTAAAACGGTAACACACGAGCGCTTGCTTCTGACTGAGAGTCTATACAACCAGTTCCAAGGTCGGAGCATCTGATTTACTTCTTCTAAATGAACTGTTGCTTTTCAAGCTGTTCACAAAGTGTTTTCAAGGTCCATCCAGCCCATTCAAAATCGCTATCATCAAGATATATTTGTGCGCTGAGTCGGACCCACCAAACACCCTGGAAAGGGAAAACTGGCATGTAAGTTTTGAAGTCATCAATGAGCGTGTGTTGCATCCAATCGGTAATGGTCCGTCCGCCTTCATCTCTATCTTGGACAAGACTTCCGTCTCCGGTTGTTGGTCGCTGCACAGGAAGAAGAACGTTCACCATAAAGCAGTCTGTAAGAGTGTTGCTTGTGTTGTCCAGAACGCGAGTCCCCAAGATGTCCGCCACCCTTTTCCCGCCTCGTTTGGCTAGCGAAATGCAATATTCCTGAATCTTTTGCTCACCTCCGCAAACTTCCTGTCGCCACTTTATGGCTAGGGGAACAGTCGAATAGGCAATCATATCGGTGGTACCCACGAATTCAAAGTTGCTCACATATGAACTTTTCCCTGAGTCTGGTGTTTGAAGCTTAGACTTGGAATCAGCAAGATCTTCATCGTCAATGTACCCATGACTTGTGGGTAGTGTGGTTCTGATCATTTCCTGGTTACGCTCTGGCACGTAAAACACGGCGCAGCCGCGGGGAGTATATAGCCATTTGTGACAATTTGAGACGAGAAAATCGGGATCCCACTCTGGGATCTTGAGATCGATTTGCCCAATGCCATGTGCCCCATCTACCAGGCTGAGGACCCCTTCCAAGCGACAGACCGAAGCGAGAGCCTCAAATGGAAGCCGCACGCCTGGGTTCGAGGCAATGATGTCAAAGATTGCAATCCGCGGACGATAGCCCTCTGCTTTCGAGGTTTGAATCGCTTGCTGGAACGTCGACACTATCTCGGTATCTTCAACGGGATGTTTGAAAGTCACTTCTCGCGTGCGAACCTTTCTCTGATTCGATTCGCAAATGTAGCTGGTAGTCTTCCCGCAGGCGCCATAAATGATGTCAAGTTGAATGATTTCATCTTTTCCGTCATCGTTCCATCTCATATTGTACAAGACTGTGTTGACTCCGGTCGTTGCGTTTGGAACGTAAACCACGGTCGACTCAGGAACTGCAAGGAACTTGCTGACAGCCAGCCGTGACTCATCCAGAAGTTCCGGGAATCTATATTTAATAAATGGACAGGGAGTTGCTTCACATTCATCGCGCAGCTCATTCGCATGAGAGCGGATCACGCGAGGCGATGTCCCAAATGAGCCTGAAGTATGTTAGTATCATGCAGAGAGACATTAAGCTTAAACCGCGACACAGAATGAGTAACTTCTCACCATGATTCAAATTGCGATAACCCGGTGCAAACGAGAAATGCTTGATCATTTCATGGCCCAGTGGCGTTGGCTCCCATGATGAAGACATCCTTGCTGCACGCAAGAAACTTGGAGAGGATCGTCGCTTCAAGTGAGTGCAATAATTCTCAGGTAGAGAGAGGAAGGGAAAGATAAGAGAGGCCCTTGCGGCGTATGACTCCTCCTTCTATGACTCCCCGCGTCTCTGTGAATGACCCACTTCAGAAAAACCCTTTCCCTTCCCCAATCAAAGGAAGTACATACTACCACATGATACCACTCCCGCGGGGCCCAAGGGCGCGTTAAATGGCCGTAAAGTGCAAGGTGCTTGGACCTGTCAGCCCGCAATACGCGATACGGCGAGACGCGCTGATCTCGTCGGATGGATCCCGAAGACTTCCAAATGGTCGAATCGGAGGTTGCCGACCTTTATTACCTCTTCTGAGAATAGTTTTTAATAAACATCTGAGGCCTTCAATTCAGACAACCCAGTCGGGTCATTGATAAACGAGACCGCCAATCTCGTGCTTGTTCATCGTCTTACCCCACGCTCTTCCCGTATTCCAATGCAACATCAGCAAGTACCGCCCCCACATCGACATGGAGATAAACAAAGACATATTTCAGCGGAGATTACTAGAGAGTGATGAGTTTGTGGGAATTACCAGGAGAAAAAGTTCCAATTGCCTCTCTCTCAAACACAGCTTCTTCATCCCGCATCTTTCTTGTTCGTGTTGTCGCACACAACCCCCATCTTAAATCGGCAAGCAACACCACTTTGACGTGTTGAAATGACCAGAGGATATGAGATCGAGGAGGAGGAAGGGCGCTCCAGTACTAGGCTGGACTCGCCCACTGAGAACAAATTCGAACTACCCAAAGACGACCAACTAGACCAAACAAACGTCGGCACTTTACAAAGACGCTTGAAATCACGACATGTTCAATTTCTTGCGTTGTCCGGAGCGATCGGCACAGGTCTCTTCGTGGGTGCAGGGCAGGTTCTATCACTGGCAGGCCCTTTATCTGCTGTATTGGCCTATTTCATCACTGGATTCAATCTCTATGCCGTGATCAATAGCATGGGCGAGATGGCCACTTGGCTTCCACTACCAGGAGCAGTGCCAGTATATGCTAGTCGCTTCGTGGATGAAGCTCTGGGATTCACTCTCGGGTGGAATTATTGGTACCAATTTGCGATCGGAGTTCCCATCGAGATAAGCGCTGCTGCTCTCGTTATTGATTATTGGCCCAATGGTGTCTCTTCAGCAGTATGGATCACAGTTCTATACATTGCAATCTTCGCCATCAATAGTCTACCAGTTCGCGTCTACGGAGAGCTGGAATTTTTCCTTGGGTCGATCAAGCTGATCACCATAATCGGTCTCATGCTGCTGATGTTTATTATCACTCTGGGTGGCTCTCCAGCACATGACCGCATTGGATTCCGCTACTGGCAAACCCCAGGTCCAATGAATGTCTATCTAGAGACGGGGTCTCTTGGCAGATTTCTGGCTTTCTGGAAGGTCTTTATTCAGGCAACCTTCAGTTATGGGGGAAGTGAAATGGTAGTTGTTGCAGCTGGTGAAACCGAAAACCCACGACGAAACATACCTAAAGCCGTGCGACGTGTGTTTTGGCGCATTGCGATCTTCTACGTCGGTAGCATTTTCCTGGTCTGTCTATGCGTATCTTCGAGAGACAAGCGACTTCTGAATGCTATCGATTCCGGAGAATCAGGCGCCGGGGCTAGTCCATTTGTTATTGCCATTGAGAATGGTGGCATCAAAGTGTTACCATCCATCATAAACGCCGTTATCCTCACATCAGCATTGTCCGCCGGTAATTCATTCTTCTACGCGTCTACCCGCATCCTGTACTCCACGGCCCTTGATGGAAAAGCACCCACGATTCTGAAGTACGAAAAGTTCGGTGTGCCATACGCTTGTGTAGCCGTGACAGCTACTCTGAGTCTCCTGGTTTATCTGAATGTCTCGTCAAGCTCAGCCGATGTGTTCTTTTGGATTAGCAATCTGAGCTCCGTCAGCACGCTCATAGTATGGACATCTATTGCAATTACCTATATTCGTTTTCATCGGGGATTGAAGTACCATGGAATTCCACGATCTTCGCTGCCTTTTAAGTCGCCTTTCCAACCGTACTTGGCGTACTTTGCTGTGCTATTTTCCTCCACTGTTGCACTGTTCAATGGTTTTGATGCCTTCTTTCCTGGTCATTTCAACGCCAAAAGCTTCGTTCCACCTTATATCGATATCCCGATATTTGCGAGTCTGTTTCTGGGCTACAAATTTGTCAAAGGAACCAAATTGGTAAAAATAGAGGACATGGACTTGTGCTCTGGCAAGGAGGAAGCTGACATGCTGGAATCTACATGGGAAGAGCCAAAGCCTCGCAACTTCCTAGGTATGTCGACTAATTTTCGTACCTATCTCTTGGAAGAAGTGTTACTGACCAATATAGAACGGATTTGATTTTGGATCGCATAGGTGCCACCTGTCCCCATTGTTTGGTTCGTCGTCTTGTTGAATCCTCTACAACAGAATACCAAACAAGATTTCGTAGACACTTACTTCAAAAAAGTCGATTCTTAAATTATTTTTCGAGGGTCGTTACGCTTCTATGATAGACATCACCCTAATATTATATTCTCTGAGTGGAGTGGGACAGTCAAAGGCCTAGATACGCTAATTCTCCTGAAATGACATCAATCGATGATGCACATGCTGATTGATAATAAAAGAAAATTGTCTCTACTTTAGTACCTCTCCAATCGCAAAGGTCAAGGTTCAAAATGTTGTTGGAGTCATTATCCTAGGTATCAGCGGAGAAGATTCGAAGATACCCCTCAAACTGGTTATGAAATACAACATTGGTGCGAATTCTGAACTTTCAGAGAGCGATATCAGATAATCCATCTCATCCTTCAAGTCATACTGAGGACACGAAGTCAAATATCTCACTGCCATCATCAGCGGGAATGGTATAAGATGCTGTCGAAAAATCCCGGTTGACCGGTGAAGAAAAAGAGGCAGACAATGAACGATTGCTTGACAGCAATAGTTTGGTTCAATATCAATGTCCATGGCCTCTACTTGGAGCGTTTCATGAAGGACTTCATATACCAGAATACAAGTCGCCCAGTATAGCGTCATGAGGTGCGCCTTTGCAATCATTTTCACTCTAGGAGGCTTTGGTGACTTCCAGTCTTTCTGATCAAAACCAGCATTGCTTCCAAACTTGCGGCTCCACACCGATAAGCCATTGACGATTTCGCATATTCTCGTCTCGATATTGACATGATATTGAGATTTGTCTGCAGAAACAGCATCCGCATTCATTCGGTCCATCTCTGCATACAAAGCGGGAAATCCCAAAAGTAGGTCAATCAGAAGGTCCTTAGGACTTTTTTCATGATTCACCCAAGGGTCCTTCATCCATGTTGAGCTGCTGAGAATAGTTTCCTTTCGCTGTTTTATAGCGTATAGTGCCTATTGAAAATTAATTTCAATTGTTTATTCGATGCCGTTTCACCTACCAAATTTAGTCTTCCGTCAGCAAATAGTCTGTGTGCGATGCCAGTCGTAAAGAATGAAGGTGGTTTGGAGAGGAGTATAGCTAGGTCGCCATTTTGGTGAGTGTACCAGCGAATTTGCTGTGCGTGATGACTATTCCAGTCACTTCCAAATAGTGCCTATTCAATTTGAACAAATAGGATACTTTTAGTTGAGAACAGCAGTAGTTGCTTTGTTCAAAAGAGGTCCATACCTCGTAGAAACTGAATAGCCGTGCGGCTCCCAATTTCTCCAGCTGGCCTGTACTTTTGGATTCGAGGACCTTTCCCATCTGATTCAATGCATTCGTATGCAGCCTAATGCCCTCGTCGTTTCTCCGTGCGATTAATCGAAGCGTGATTGATCCCAAAGCAGCTCGCAGAAGGTGACTGGATGGGATCAACTCTCGGATGGCATTGATTGATCCTCCAAGTATGCTTGAAGATTCTTCAAAGAGTAATGCACTCAAGCCTTTGGGCACATACGAGTCCCAGAAAAGACCCTCAAGTTGAAACTCGCATCCAGCACGGCTAAGGTCAACAATCTCTCTAACCTGTGTTGCTGTTGGCGACTGAAAGGGTCTTCTTGGAAACAGTCGAGCTGCCCCTTTAAAATCTCTATTTTCGATTGTTTTTCGAAGGTCTCGCTTTTCTCCATCGTAGAACCTCACAGAAAGCGAATCAGCGTAGCCATCGCAATGCAAACTTGCCCTCCGGCATTGTCCACAAGCTGGTCTCTGGAAATCACACTTATTTTACTCTCAACATCCAAGCTAGAAACGGATTTAGGGTATACTTGGCCCACTTACACCCTTCTTGCGTCTTTTGCATGTATGGCAGGCTTGCGATCGCCCTGGAACGCCCACCATGGGGGGATGCTGAGCACTTGTTCAATGTCGAGTGCAATCAATTCCCAACTCACGATAAGCACTCAAGTGCTCGTATTATAAAGCTCTATACTGCGAACGTTGGAATTTGGCTGTGGGCCGATTTCATTCAGCATAACTTTTCCTTCCCCCGTCTACCTTCATTACTGTTCCATCTATTTTCTGGCTGTTCTCGTGGAATTTCAGGGGCTCTTCCGAACCTGTCAGCTTCCAAGGTTGTCGGCCCCACTATGAAATGCCGAGGAACAATCTGACAGAATCGCGGGATCTGGGATCTAACTAAACCGAATCTGGACCATTCTGCGCGCGGTGCATAAGAGGTGGGTTCCACAGCGAGATCTGCCTATAAACAACTTGAATATGGTGAAGCCCAATTGAAAGCGGATGGTACGTCTTACTTTACCCACACAAATAGAATGTTAAGTGGTCTATGGATACCCCAGAACGTATTCTCATTTGCCGTCTTTATTCTAGACGCAGTTCGATTCAATCACTTCAATTGAAGGTGTGCACATCAGCTGAGTCCCCTGCTTGCAGACATAAAAGGCTGCACATTCCTGCATGTGTCAGTATGTACAGCATCGCAGCACACCTCAAGTCCTCTTTTTCAATTCCCATTTACCCCCAAAGATTACTCTGGGTCTTCAAGTTTCCTTGTAATTTGAAGCTGAGACTGGGCAATCCCTGAACGCCCACAATGAAGCTCATCAGTGCCATTCCACAGCTTACTTCTTGTTTCCTTTTCATCGGCCCAGCTTTCACCACTGGTACCTCTTGCTGCAAAGGTGATATAACCTCGAGCGCTCATCAAGAAAAGATCCTCAACCATTATCTCGACATCTGGAATGGAGACCTGTCGCTTGTGAAGTCCACATTTCACCCTGATGTGGTTGCTTTTTCCGATCGCTTCCCTTCGTCCAGTGGAAACGGCAGTGAAATCACCCGCGTGACAAATCGACAGCAGTTTGCTAGCTTTGTTGAAAGATCCCGAACCGGATGGGCCAGCTACACCTTTACACCTGTCAGATGGGTGAGCAATGAACATGAGATCGCTGTCCGATGGACAATGAACGGTGTACTTGGGGGAAACTTTACTCTGTTTCCTACGTGAGTCATTTCGTGGCTCGGGTATCTAATTGTTAACTTGCTAACATAACGTTATGTCAGGCCTTTGAACCCAGGAGACCACGTTTCTTATAACGGAACCGACTTTCTTGTGCTTGATGAATGTACAGGACAGATACGAGAAGACTATATCACACAGGACCTTATTTCCTACTTCCATGCTATGGGGCTCGATGCGATAACGGTGTGAGTCGGACTCATCCAGGTTTACCTACTCAGGGATGTACATCGGGTAAGAAAAGGGACATTGGGTGCGAATCCTTTGAAGTCTACCTTGAATGGAGATTGGAAACCCTCCTTATTTTGATAGGAGTTGATATGTACAGATTGGATTGTATCATTCATCTGCTACTTGGCCATACATGTGAATAGTAACTGTGCTTTGTTGATAGTTCTCAGAGGACTGATGCACGCTTATATTCTACTAGTATTGCTACTTGTATGTAGTATTATCAATCGCGTCTTCTCTTCCTGCCCCTCGTCCACCATCATTAGTATGTATCTTACTACCTTTTGAAAACCGCCCTCTCTACACTTCTCAGGAGAGCATATGAAGCTGCAGCAAAAGCAAATCCCAGTTCGAATCCAACATCGCCACCGGTCGGTAAAATTCCCGCGCTTCGAGCAATTGGCCCAACGTACCACGATTGGCTCATTCCAATCACCATTCCGGCCACCCCACAGAAGAATGCCAACAAAGCTGCAATTCCAGGAGGAAGCAGTTCGCGTGAATCGTAATCTTCGGGGCGATATCCCGAAAATCCACATTTGAAAACGAAATGTTCAGTCAAGGCAATGCCTTCATAGATTGCTAACCAATATCCGATGAAATGCATGAAATTCTCCAGCACAGCTTCGAAACTGTTGTATCCCGGGATGGCAATGGCAATATAGACAGCAGTTGCGACCACAGTCCAAACAAACCGGGGAACATGACGCGTCCATCTCCCCATCACCATCAGTGTTAAAGAGACGGAATAGATATTTGGGCAGTTGTTGGCAATGATTGACAAGGCCAAAACAATCACACAAAATTTTCCAAAGCCTCCCAGCCTAGGAAATAGCAAGGCGCCCAGCAAACCGCCAACGCCTGAATCATCATATCCTCTTTGGTAGGCATTGTCGCCGTCGTTTATCGAGGTAGCTGTTGCAAGTGCTGCCCCAAGAAGCTCGGTGAAGAGCAATGTTGGGAATATACCCAGCCAGGTAGCCAGAAATACTTTACGCCGCGGACGGTTACTCGGCTGATAGACTGTATAGTCTGCTGCAAAGCTGGTATATCCCGTGCCAAACCCAAAGACGGTAGAGCCATAAGACAATATGGCTCCAAGCTCTCGTCGACCGGAGCCCATTGGTATGTTAACAAAATCACCGGAGTGCGCGAAGACGCCCAGAACCACAAGGAATACAATAAATGTTGGAATCCAACTCCAGTATTCATATGCATGAACAACCTGGTAGCCAAAGAAAACCACGAGTAGAGTACAAAATGCAATAATCAGGATACCAGCATAGCCGGGGACCTGCGGGTTCACAGCATTAATCAATTGCGCACCAACGATGATATTCGCCGCCGCCCAGCCTATACAAGCCAAAACATTGAATAATGCAACTAAAATCCAGTCAGCTGAAAGCCAATGGGAAATTCGCAGAGGAAAATAATTTGGATCATACTCAGTTTGACTCCCCACCAGCCAAACCAAAATCGCGAAAGAACCATTTGTCGCAATCCAAATGCGGCACCGAATGTGGAGAAGAAGCAAACCGTCAAAACGGCTATGAAATTGAAGAATATGATGACGAGAGCTCCATCAACGAATCCCAGTGAGAAGAGCGGTCTGCCCAAAACTCCAATGGTAAATGAAGGGACTACCATATTCGCCGCGAGCCACTAGGATGGTAATACAGGCGCATTAGACATATCTTGCATGATGGTCAGGATGGGAACCTTCCGAGGTTGGAATACCATTGAGCCAATATTCCAATAAGAATTGTCTGTTCTTTCATCCTCGGGGACCCGCTCAATTCCCCTCTGTTCCACCTTAATCTTTCCACCTAGTCGCTGTAGTTTTGCATAGAACGAGTCGCCATACTCGAAGCTCGTCGCTGGCACCGCGCCCGCGGTATCTTCATACAGCGCCGGCCCTGGCGGCCCAGCTCTTTTCTCCACGTCACTAGTAAACAATGAGCTCATACTGAAGAAAATTGTATCATTGAGGAAGTAATAGAGCACACATTTCAAATTGGTGCGTGGGATCGAAAGGGTTTTTCAATTGTGTTTCTCACAGACCCACGGAGGCTTCCGCTCCACTTTGAGACCCATGGGAACCGAATGTGCCCACATGTGTCATTAGACCGAGTTGTTGATAGCTGTCACCGCCACCTAAGAGACTTTTAGTGCATTTGGGACGTGCAAAGTGATGGTAGAGATGATACGTATGCCATAACATCATGAACCGATCCTTTTTTTGGTCAACGATGATCCAATCAACGCGTTCATCATTAGCAGAATAGCAATACGCGAGAGACCACATCTCGGAGCACTTGGACCTTTGCCGAGTTCTCGGTGCCATTCTGGCTTTGATTAAGTTTTGAACTTTGCCCGAATTGTGTAGTACATCCGGATCATCCCCACAATTCCAATCTACAAGACTCCCAAAATTATCACGAGAAATCGGAAAAGCGGGGTTCGACCACGTTGGGTAAGTCGAGGCACGATTGGTACGGAATACGCCGAGACCCATTTCCATCCTGGTTGGTAGGTCAATGGAGTAATCCAAGAGCTCTCCTTTTGAAGATTCAAAGCTCCGATCAGGTGTTTTCTGGGGTAAGCTGGTGTAAGCTGGGGTAAGCTGGGGTAAGCTGTCTGAGAACCAAGCATTTCTTGGCGAGAGTTCCTTTTTGCGAAGATCTCAAGCCTGTCATGGCGGGGCTGGATATACTCGCCATGTTGGACAGATACTGAATAGGTAAGACTATTCTATGTGACGCAGATAGCAACTTACTATTGTGATTGGCTCAATTGACTTCAGGCAGTTACAAGGCACTATTATTACCGCATTAAGGCTGATAAGCATTTAATCATGTTGGATACCGCCCCCATAAAGTGTTCAAAGTTTGTCCCACGTATGCGAATGAAACCCCGTGGAATTCAACCAGTCAAGTCGCATTCAAACCCGAAGCTCTTCTTTCCAGTGCCGTCATTCCTTCTGATTTATCTCTCACCTGCTACGCATCCAGAACACCGGGCGGTTCTCGCCGTCGTCCGTTGAGAGTAAAGTTCTTATCGAACAGGCTTGGCAGCACGCTTCTTTCGGTCAAGATTCAATATTCACAACATCACGCTCATCTCCAATATTCCTCGGCGAGCAGGAAGAATTTTGCAATATGACAAGCCCAATATATATCCCTTTGATCGATCTCGCAACCAAAGACGATCATGCCACTGGAAAGGCGATGCTGGATGCCGCAGTCAAGTACGGCTTCTTATATGTCGACAGCAGGTCCAGTCTGTTCAGTCAGACTGATGTCGATAATGCATTTAATCTAGTGGGCTCCCTATCGAAATCGCCAACGAACATGACTGCCTTGTTCCTCAAGCTTACCTCAGATATGTAGTCAAAGCAATTTTTTCAACTCCCTCATGCAGAAAAGGTTCCCTATAAGCGAGGAGCAGATGTGAGAATCACTATTATGTCTCGAGTTCCGACCTGTACTAATTTGGCGCGGTCGGCAGAATAAAGGGTGGGTTGGGATGATGGTTGAGACACTGAATCCTGAACATCACGAGGTATTTTTTCGATTCAAATGTTCCAACTACCATTAAGGTTGTATTAGCAAGAACATTGAATGAAGCATGCTGACAATTTCAATCAAACAGAAAGGAGATTTCAAAGAGTGCGTATACATCCTTCACAGTACACCGCATGGCATGAATTTTGACTTCCAACTATCACTGGCCTTATAGGGCACTCAATATCGGGGAGCTTCACAATGAAAAGCTCAATCAACCTTTACCGACGTGTCTCACGACGCGGGAAAAGGACATAACTCATTTCATCAATCTATGCAATCGAACCTGCGATCGCGTATTAGAATTACTAGCCCATGGCTTAGAGGTACAATTCCAGCGATGCATGTGCTTCATGACTCTCTTATGGTTGAAGTTAAACATCTCTTAGGTCCCAAGCGATTTTTTCACCTCACGACACGATCCACATAAGGGCTCCACCGGAAACTCCCTCCGATTGCTGTATTATCCAGAAAACGTCACGAACTATCGCCCTGGGAAAGATATTCGAGCCGGAGCACATTCGGACTATGGCAGCGTCACTCTTCTCTTCCAGCTCAGTGGTCAACCAGGACTTGAGATCTTGACTGCTGATCAAAAGTGGGCCCCTGTCCCTATATACCCCAATGGAGCTCAAGATGATTATCCATTTGCGCCAATACTGGTCAATATTGGTGATATGCTGAGTTACTGGACCGACGGACTCCTCAAGTCGACTGTGCATCGAGTTGTCTTCCCTAGCACCGAGGGAACACCCAAGAACGAGTCGGGCGACCGATACAGTATAGCATTCTTTTGCCAGCCAATCGAGTCAACGGAACTCGTGCCGATACCTAGCGATCTAGTGATTTCCTACCATAAAGAAAATCATGATAAAGAGGCTGAGGCGCATTCTATTATAGGATACGGTGGAGGGGCCAACACTCTCAATGCAAAACAGAAAAGAAGAATTACAGCGAAAGAACATCTACAAGCTCGATTAGCTGCCACTTATATATGAGCCAAGCAAATGAGAACATACAGATCTTACGCGGCAGTGAACTTGTTGTTAAAGGATGCCATTTCTATTCGAGATCGTTAAATTGAATACATATCGGTCTAATAGCTTTCATACAGTATATACTTCAGGTTCATTTACAAACATTTCTTCACATGGCCTTGCTCCAGATGGTTTCAAGGATTAGTGAGGGTTGTCCTCGTTCTGGTCAAAGTGCTCTCTGGCCCATGGGCTGCGAAGGCGGATGGCCTTACCCTTGTAGAAGAAGATGAAGGGAATGGGCACGAGCAGAATGGAAATAAACGCAAGGAGACTCGATGCCCATTCGTAATCAAGCTTCTCATACATCTGGGTCGCAAACAATGGGAAACCGGCACCAACCACATTGCGAATCAAAATCACGCCGGCAAGAGCCGAGGCGGAATATGTTTGGTAGCTATCCACAACGTAGTTGAGAATACTCAGAATAACGATGTAAATACCAGCACCGAAAAATGATGAGGCGATGATGGGTACAATCCAGTGGACGGATCGATAGCTAGTCCATCCAAACCAGAACAGACTAATAGGGATGAGAATGGCGCCAAGGCGAGCCATCCACATACGCGCCTCTGGAACACCTTTGCCACCGTTCTCCGCGACACGACGAAGATAGTAGCGTTCCTGTAGAGGGTAGAAGCAAAATGCAATGATAGGACCAATGGCCATACCAAGGAAGGCCAATCCTTGTTGTCCAGTATTGAATGGGTGGCCTTTGGGAGCGCCGAACACCAAGGGAATGGCCTCGTTGAATAGATACACCAGTCCGTACAAAAAGCCATTGTAAATGGCAGAGAAGGTGGTGATTGGCTCTGAAAACAAGAATCGGAATGGGCGGGTAAGGGTGATCGCAAATAGTTCATGAAGCCCCTTGCGCTCACTGGCATGGATATCGGTGGTAGACTCTGCCGATCGCAAGTTCTCCTTCTTCATCTGTTTGCACACGCGACGGGCCTTCTTCTGCAAAATCGCAGTATGGCGAGTTTCAGGGATGGTCAGAACCAAAATTACCCAAACGCCACCTGTGATCGCCATGAGGACCCAGAAGATCCATCGCCATCCCAGATTGAGACCAATGTAACCGGAGATGACAAGCGCCATTGGTGGTCCGAACGTACTGCTCAGTCCGTAGACGGCCATCGCACCACCACTTTCATTTCGATCCCAAAGATCGCTAATACTACCACCCGTGTTGGTCAATGGCGCTCCACCGGCACAGCCAGCAATGAAGCGACACACCAGAATGGTTCCGATGTTAGGCGCCAGGGCCAACGGGAGTTGAAAGATGAAAAGAAGAAACCACGAGACCACATAGACGGGCTGGCGACCGAAATACTCCGACAAGGGTGCGAGCAAAACAGGGCCGATGGCATAGCCCAGGACGTAGAGGGACAATGCGAGCGTAGTGACCTCAGCAGAGACACCAAATTCTTCTTGAATGCCAGTCGCACCAGATGAGATTCCACCGGCGGCCCAAGTGCTAAATCCAGATCATTCGTTAGTATCTTGAAATAATTAAAAGAAGAAAAGAAGAAGAAATTGCAGCACAGAGCGGATAGGCGTAGACTTTCAACATACGTGAACACGTTCAGCAGACTGACAAAAATACTGATATACCATTTACGCCATTTTGGCCAGTGTCGCGGATTATCACGATCGTTAAAGGCGTAGGTGAGGCGGATAGGGAATGCCTCATCAGGGCTGCTCCTGGCTTTGGCGAGCGCTTGTTCCTCGGAGAGAACCAACGATGAATCCTCCTTGAACGAATCGCTGACCTTCTCCATGTCGCCCGTCGCACCTGGACGCGACTCTACCTCGGGTGAAGACGCCATACCTCTAGAGCTATGAGACTTCACGCTATAGGGCTCGAGAATAGCGACAGGGAGAAACTCGTTTCAAACGATCAAACCGCCAAAGCAATCCAAACGCAAAACCCAAAGGGAGGGCACCGGCCGAGTTTAATAACGCAGTGGCGAAAAAAAACTGGAGTCGTGACGAAGGGACCGCCCTCCCCCCGATCGGAGGTGGAAATCCCACACAGAAGCCGCTTCTCCAAAATTCTTTCCCCGATTCCCCGATCTTCATTCAGGTTTCTCCCCAACCGAGCACCGAGACGGGAAAAGAAGACGAACCACATCATTTCGGTGGGTCGGCTTCCCGAGAAAGAAGCATTCAGGACCAATGCTTAGCTAGAACCTCGGCCCTACACTCCCCACTCGGTCAATCCCATCCGCTCTCGGTGAACAGATTACTAATTTTGAGAAATGGATCTGGTGCATTTTCTGCATGATCACCTGCTTGTGTCGGTGAGTCCAAGGGGTTCCAATGTTGTCTTTCGTGCGGAGGCTGTACAGTATAAAACAATGGTACTGTTGATATCAAGGAGCTACAAGTATAGTAGCCAAGCCAAGCCAAGCCAAGCCCAGGGTCTATATAAGATCTTAATCTAGTCAAAAATTGCACAGACCCTGGTTGAGCGAGATGTCATAGACTCATATGTAGCCCCTTAAGTCACACTTACTATATCCCCACATTGAACACAGTGCTTGTGTGTTTCTCATAGTACAGTATCTTCGAAGCCATCCCTCACTAGCAGTCTATGTCTCGACTTGCCCCCCTCACTGCATGTGTGCCTGCCAGTGGGGTTGCGGTCTCGGAGTCGGAAAATGAGTGCCGATCAATCGGCTCCAGTAAGCACCTCCAGCTTCCAAGGTTGAGGGGCATTGATGTGGAGACTCCATGTTTGCTGTGGGGAACTTCGGTGCTTGTCCGTTGGGGTGGCCTGAGGTTTCTGTCCAGCCCTGCGGAAAATAAATTCGATCGCTTATTCTCGGTGAAGCACTTGAGTAGACGGGTTTATTTTGGTTCTTCATTCCTCAAGTGCTTTCCTTGGCTTGATAGGTCTTCAAACCTCGACATTCTCCGCCGGTAGCACAATCACTAGTATAGAAAACCTAGGTAATGAAGACTCGAGCACTTGAGCCAACCTCTACTTCAAGTTGAAGCTAAAGCATAGTATAATATACCTCTGCTGCGTTTTCTACGTCACGGTATTCCAAGACGTAATCATTAACATTTGAACATTGAACAGCTTGAAAAGTACCCTCTCTCATCTCAATGGGAATTTCACTATTCTAATCTGTTGCAAATTAAATAATTGGTCCACCATAGAGCAAGCGAGATTCAACATTTGAATTATGCAGCTAGTTGGCCTGCGACCGTGCACATTTAAGTGAAGTGCCGACAATCTTGATTGAGGAGACATCACACCGAGACCTTTTTCAGCTCTGATCTGTCAAGCTGGAATGGTTATATTATAATGATGAACAAATCTGTACAAAACGATTCATAATTTTTTTTTTCCATAATCTCGCACATATTGATGTGGTCCCAGCCATTGGAAGTCTTGCTCTTCAACAGCCGCATCGCGCGACATTCAATTGGATTCCAAATCTCACAATATGGGGTGAATACAATGTACTTCAGAGTTACTCGTCATTTCGCGAGCAAAATGCCGTTTAACCGTCTTTATGCGTTTATTCCTCGGCCAAATAATGTCGCGCGCATCCTTTCCCACGCCCGTTTGCCGAACCGCTGATTAGCATTCTCCACTATTCCGATACAAAGCGCGTCCCCAAAGCGGGCCATTGTATTGGGTTTATGATATTTGTGGTATAGCTTTGTTGCATCAGTGCCAGCTGTATCGAGGAGAACTGTAAATGAAACAGACATGATTTTGAGCCAGGATTAGTGGATTTCCCCAAGAAGTTTCGGGAGATTCGCCGCACAACAAACCTTTTTCGCCCCCAGGGTGCCTTTTCATGTATTCTGTCAGGTCGAAAACTCGACCATTGATTATAACCCATAGTGACTCCTCCGTTTTATGGGACGAAACATCTGCTGGTATATATATTTGCTGGGAATCCGAAGTAGAGCTCATGGTACCTAATAACTCCCTTTAAAGTTTTTCGCTTGTTGGAAGAGAAATTGAAATTCATGCACTAGCATACACTGATTATTTAGTTCTTCCTTGAGGGATCTGGAACTTTTATATTCCAGTACTTACCAGAGATTCTCGCCACGTCTTTTTTTTCACGTGGCTCAGTCGATACATCAATTGATGACCCTCCACGGTCCGAACACCATCGATTGCGGCGCACGGATCCACCTACGGACCTCGGAATAAACTTGAACATATTAACCTGAGAACATTTGAATATGAGTCAAAAACAGTGAGGGGTTCGAATCGGATAAAATAAGCCCGTTTGTACAATACTGAGATTAAGACTGTCTTGTACACTTCTTTACTGATTATCCCTTGAGAAAAATGACAAAAGGGCGAGGAAGAAGAGTGGAAAATACCCAAAAAAAAAAAAAAAAAAAAAAGATGAAAGACACATTTCATTTAATGAACAAAAGATAGGGCGGGATATTGGAAACCTTGGAAGAATGATGTCTTGAATACCGACATTGCAAGGAGTTCAGGGAATTCTTTCACTCAACACAAGTCATTGTGACATTTACAGAAGTGTCAGCATCGCTTCCTCCATGATCAAGCAAAGCAAATGTGTACTCTCCCAACTCGACCTTCCAATCATACTTGCGATCCAAGATAGTCAGGTATCGGTTCACATCTACATCCATGGTGATTGTCCTGGTCTCCCCAGCAGAAAATTCAACACGTGAGAAGGCAACAAGCTGTTTCACAGGACGAACAATAGAAGAGATACGGCCAAGAAGGTAGACCTGGGCTACATAGCTCCCTGCAACATCCCCGGAATTGGTTACTTCAAGGGAAAACGTAATCGTGGAGTTTGAGCCGAACTCCAGATCCTTCGCCGCATGTTGCCGATTACTGGCAGCGTGGAAATTTGCCGTTTTGAAAGTTGTGTATGATAGACCATAGCCGAAAGGGTACTGTTGAAAACAAACAAATGAATCAGTTGAACATGCCACGACACTGTCCAGGACCGAAAACTTACGATTGGCAAATATGCTATATCCGTATATGGACGAGGAACAGAGGGTTTGTAACTTCAAGTTTGATAGTCAGATCATACAGTGCACACATTTTGCAACCTTTGGAACTTACTTGTAAAAAGAGGGCAATGCACCAGTGTCAAATGGGACAGTGATGGGGACCCTACCGCCCGGATTGATGACTCCAAATAAGGCATCTGATATAGCTTGTCCTCCAGATTGACCAGGAAAAAACTAAAATACGTTAGCAATCCGGTAATACATCGAACCAAACTAGTAAAAAATCTTCACATACTGTATTTAGAACTGCAGCAGATCGACTATAATATTCCGGGACGGCAAAAGGACGGCCTCCTTGCAAAACAAGAATTACCGGTTTTTCCAACGCATATATGGCATTCGCCAGCGAGGCTTAGGAAGCAGGTTAATGAAAAGTGCTACATAAGCGGAATGATGAGGATCACCGAAAATGGACTTACTTTGGTTTGGAGAGAATCCAAGCGTCGCTCGATCTCCTGACTCTCCATCACTATTCCAATTAGCTCCAAGCGCTAAAATCACCACATCTGACTCTTTAGCAATTTCAACTGCCTATTGAACTCTTTGTTATTCTCAAATTCTGAGTATTTCAGACGGGGGGGGGGATGAAGAAAGTCAGCATATGAACTTACCTGATCCACGGCATGGGCAGGATCAACAAGATTCCAAAACAACAAAACCTGAGCATTGAGCGAATTGACATTCTCCACCTTTTGCACATAATTCCAGGCTTGGTACTCCAATCTGATCTTATGTTTAGCACCTCTCTTAAATCGAAATGCTGCCGAGCCGGGCGGCGCAACTGTTGCGTTGACCGAAGTATAGGATAGGCCGGGGATATTCGACAAAAGATTTCCATCAACAGTTGGCTCAACATTCACATGTTCAGCACCATCAATGTAAAGCCTGGCGGAGGTATTAGCATAGACAGCGACGCCAAACCATCCATCAGTCTCTGTGTCCACAGGAATCTCGACATCTCCCTCCCACACCGCACTGAAGTTATTTGAAGGGAGTCCCTCCGGTGGATAAAGACCCCAGTCAAGACTTGGAGTTTCGATCTTCTGGGCTCTTGGATCCGTGAAATTGGTGTTCGCATAATATGTGACCAAAAGACCACCCGAGGTGCCATTTGCCGATAGCAAATATGGCGGTATATTGTATTGTTCATTGTAGCTCCAGGAGTTGGCACCCCAACTTGTCAGTAGATTGGTCTCTGGGAAATTTTTTTTCAGGTGCTGCATGACACCTTCTCTGATTGTGCTAGCATTTTGCACAGGGTAACCACCAAACTGACCAGAATAATCCCCGAAGTTGAATGTATCACTGAATGGTCCGACTAAGGCGATGTTTTTAAATTCTTGCTCATTAGGCCGCAATGGCAATGTTGAGTTTCTATTCTCCAACAAAACTATACTCTTCTGTGCGGCTTCCAACGTCAGGGGGACATTCAATTCTGTGATCTCATGAGAGTCGACATCATCTCCAATGTACGGGTCGTCGAAGAGGCCCAAATCGTATTTCACGCCTAAGATACGTCTCACGAGGGATCGAAGCTCTGTTATTGTAAGAGTGCCGTTCGAAACCAGGGATACCGTAGCCTGATAGTCGTCAATGCAACGATCCTTTTAAAAGAAAAAACCGTTTCATCTTAAGGAACAAACCTCAACATATTCATTTAAAGGAAAATCGTAGAACTGAACCATTCCACCGGCCTTGTGCCACTGTTGAATCGTATCTGCCACCGAGCTTGTGACAAGATGTGTGTTCAGAAGTTCAGAAAGGCCTTCCGTCAAAGTCTTCTTTTAGTTGACTGTCAATTTTAGCTTTAGAAATTGACTTACCCGCATCATCCGCTGTGATAAAACCTTGGAAAAAGTCAACAAACAGTTATGTAGTGGACAAGATCCAATGCAAACAAACCGTCATATCCCCAATCCTCAAGTGCTTGATAAAGAAGCGGATTGACCGAAGACGGCACATCATCAAATTCGCTGTACGCCCTTTTCAAGTGTCAATATGGGATTGATTAATTTTATTCGACTCGAAACTTACATCATCACGCCTCTTACTCCCCCAAGTTCCACGGCAGCTTTGAATGGAACGAGCATTTCCTGAAGCACTTCTCGAGTTCCATAGCCCATGAAGGGGGCTGCATTGTGACCTCCCTGGGGGCTTCCATGAGCTGCAAAGTGCTAATCAAGAAGGCTTCAAATTAGTGGCGTGTTAAAAAGAAATCGTTTGCCAAAATTTGAGCATACTTTCATCACAGGAACGACTGCGTCCGAATCCGACCATGTGCTATTCTTGGATAAACCAGAAGCGAAAGCAACTCCCATATGGGATGTGAGAACCATATCCTCACCCCAGTCCTCTATAGGAAAGAAAAATCGTCAGCTCCGAGTTGGAAAATGTATGTTTTCTCTTCCAAACACTCACCCTGTACACGACCCCATCTAGGATCTTTCGCAAGATCAAGAACTGGTGCAAAACACGCATGAACCCCAATGGATCGCGCTTCTGTGGCGATAGCACGCCCAATGCGATGAACTAGATTAGTATCGAACGAAGCTGCCATCCCAATTGCCTGCGGAAACATCGATTGTTTGAATGATCCCACGCCGTGAAGACATTCACCAGTCTGCATAAAAGGCACATTGATGTGAGACTTTTGCGCATTTAACTTTTGAAGGTCGTTGTATTGGGACTTATTTGTCGGGTACCAATCATGAATGATGCCTACAGGGGACCCTGGTGCGGGTTGCATTGCCTCGTCTAGTAAATTAAGGTTAAGTAGCTGTTCCTCTCCTTATCATCCGATTTTGAGATTTGAACTCCGTCTGGGATTGCTTACCATAGAGCGCATTGTCCGAATTTGGACCGATAATGTTATCTGCAAACATCAAATGCATCTGCAGAGCTATTGTAAACACTAAAGTAAGCCTATATTGTCTAAGCCGCATGAGTACACACAAGAGGAGATACCTAGATCTGGAACGGTCATATTCATGAGGAGATTATCGATGAATTCCAACTTTGTCGGGCCGGCAGGGCGAACCTTTCTGTCTAGGTGGTCTTCATCATGGGATGTTGTACTCGGTATATTCTTTCCATGGCAGAATTGGGTCAAAGGTAGAATCAGCAAGAGCAGCTTCAAGCTCTCGAATAAAGCGCGGGCCATTTTGATGATCGGGTGTATGTTGACCACCACTCATTCACGACATGGATAATCTATCACGAAGACAAACACACTAATTCCATGGTAAATTGAATAAAGAAATGCTTCAATGAGAAGTTTATAAACACTGCAAACCAATTAGCCTAAATAGTTACCCGAAACACAGCCCATAGTGGGGATGTACTCATGGGCACACTTAGTCAGGCTGGTCTGAAGTAACCGTAGTATTCTAAATTTTCCGAGAAACAATCTTCGCTTCGGCAGTTATGAGTGGTCCTTTGGAAGATATTATCACCGCGCTTCAAATGGAATTGATCTGCAAGCTGCGCATTGCAATAATCCGAACGGCGTGCGGGGAAGTGGGGATTCCCTGGTCATCTTCAGCAGTCATTGAGCGGAATACGACCATGATATTTTCATAGGCTGTCAAACTTTGAACTGAAACGTTTGATTGCTGGATGAAAGATTACCTATCATAGCTAACCATAAGCAAGAAATTTTTGAATGTATTCAAGATACGAAACTTTTGGAAGTAAAGCAAACGCACATCCCCACCGTGGGGAATCAAAGCATCGACGCGCCCATGCACTCTGTCCCATTATGAAGTCGAAGAGAACCCCATCGTATTGTTTCTTGCACTACCTCTCCTTATCGACATTGCGCGCCTGCTTATCTTCCTTGAAAATCGCTCAGGATGATGTCACTGGAACAGTCCAGATCCCTCACTCAAGCCCGATGGCTAACAATCAAAGCTTCCCCGTAAAGACTGATGTCGTACCCATTTCCCTCCAAATATGCCTTGAACCGGGCATCCTCAGTTTCGAGTTCACGGGACATATCGGGAATAAAAGCCCAGGAAATAACGGCCCCGACGATCGTGAACCCTGCACCGATCAGGAACACCGCTTGTTGTCCTTTTTCCGTGGAGCTGAAGGAGTTCTGGATAGGCGTGAAGACTTGTGTGCCGATTGCTGCACCTGCCTTGCCCACAGCAGCGGCAAAGCCCAGAAAATGGCCACGCAGGGGCGTTGGGAAAGATTCCGCGGCACACAGAAAAGTGGACACACCAGGACCCATCTCTCCTAATGCTTGGAAGATGCCGTACATGACGACAAATAGAGGAAAGACACTCTGAATAGGGTGCAACGCGCCACCTAGAATGAACCCCCAGATGCCCCATAGTAGGAATCCCAGAGTCATTGTTTGCTTCCGACCGATACGATCCATCAACAGACCACCTACCAGGCACCCAGGTAGCAGAAAACAATTGATGACAGTCTAATCCACGATTCATGATTAGCGCAATGACATTCCATGTCTCTAGGAGCATAACTCACCCCATATCCGATGTTTTGAGTGGTTGTATTTTCCGTCATTAGCTGTGAAACAATCGTGGACGAGAAAAGGCCGAATGGATAGGTCACGAAATCATAGCAGAACCAAGCCAGTGCTAGAAAGTGTTTGCGATCAGCCAGGGTCATTCACGTGGATGTACCATTACTCACATGTCCCCAGCATTGGTCTCCAGTAGCGTCGAAGAACCAGAAGATATGGATAATTGGACTTGATTGCATGCTTCTTGTATTGGGTCGAGTTGATCATTCGAACTCGAAAAAAGCAAATTGCCAGAGGAAGCTATTTATTTCATCTCGTCAGCACGCTGGGCGATTCCCAAAGAAACAAAAAAGTAAAGAGGCAACCGATGACTTACCACAAACCCAAGTCCAAATGCGATGCGCCAGACGCCCTCGGTGTCTTTTTGATGATAGCACGCTATGAGAATCAGAGCAACTATTCCTGCTGCAACGAATCCCTGTTATAATGTTAGGCTAAATCTTATAGCTGTGGTGTGGTTTCCTCCTAGACTTACTAGGTCCACTGCAAAATCGGTGGCGACGGCAACCAAGAGACCTCGTCGTTTGCGCAACTCGGTCGTCTCATCGGCTGCTTCGGTGGCACTTGTCGCACAGACAGGATATTCACCTCCGGCACCGACACCAGCCACACCTCGCGCAACGATCATCATCCAAAACATCCTATATCACCCACAGTCAGCCTTTGGTACATGTGCGAAACACAGGCACATTTTCCGTTTGCCTCACCCGAGTTGAGAAGTACCATGCGCGGCCGTCGAGAGGATGACACCGAGAATCAACAGAATGGTGGCCGCAATGATGCCGGTTCGTCGGCCCATGCGGTCAATGAGTGCTCCGAAGAACAACATTCCGAAGATTTCGCCAATCAAGTAGGAATTAGACAGACGGGTTTTTATGGTCGAGGACATGGTTTCCTTGTAGCTGGATATGTATTTCATCAGTATATCTTCAACCTGTGGTCACTGTCACAGAGTATTGGTGATGACTGACAGCTTAGAGAAAAGAGCCTCCATGTAACCAACTGGAATAGGGTTAGAATGATCCGAGCCATAAACAGGTCTGTCACGGATTGAATACATACTGATTTGCGCATTGTAGCCATCGCTGAACAGGGCCAGTCCTGCGATGATGACGTTGAGGGTACCGCTTGTTTTGGTCTGGGGACGACGCTCCTCCAGCGTCCATTGATCCTCATTCTGCCTCTCCTTGGAGACCTTGACCATCACCGAATCATTTGGTGAGCTCTCCATGATATTCTGATATAGCCTTTAGATCTGAAGAATCTCTTGTTCCACGAAGCGTATAATGTGGTCAGTCAAATCGAAAGTTCGGATAAACGAGATGGAATAGATGTATGGTAGATGGGGCAGATGGTAGATGGAAAGAAACACCTCGAGGAGAGAGATTATAACTTTAGAATATGATTTAGTCTGTCACGCGTGGTCATCGGTTCATTTCCTTATCTACCCACTGGACCTGAGGGACGTCTAAATTCTCCGTTGTGTCATGCAGCTTTCGAATCTTGCCTTGCTCAGGGTCCAATGACACGGTGTTTTCCCTGCACGCGCCCGATCCCGGGTTGCATTGAGATCCAGATGTCATGATGATCGGGAGGAAGTGCGCGGGAGGTGAAGGTTGACGTGACGGTGAGATCCGTGCGATGGGGAAGTATACCAGGGAAGGAACAACACACATCTCCGGCAATCTGGGAAGGTACAGTGCCATTCAATGCCATTCAATGCGTTGATTGGCTGGTCGAAGGAGATCGGGTACGCTAGACTTTTTACGACATAGCTTGGAGAATCACGTGGCATGCACGTGCGGCCTTAAGTGGGTCTGGAGAGTTCAAGCTTCCGCCAATCACAGTCCATATTTGCACCATGTGTTTCTCCCTCGTGCCTGCCTCATGCTGGTTCCTGCTGGTTCCTGCTGGTTCCTACCTCCATGACACACACTGACGACTCCGACTGGCCGTTGATCCACTAATTGGTGTGTTTCCGCATGTCACGGCTTTCTCGGTGCGAAGGGCGAGGTGGATCCATATGGATTGGATCTATATATCACCGTGCACGAATACTACTACATGTAGTATATAAACATCGAGAAATGTCCAAGCTTCCCACATGAACTTTGAGTTGCCTTGATTGAGAGAAGTTCCGATCATCATGGAGAATTCATACTACACGCTAGCGCCAGAACACCTACAATCGTTCCAGGAAAATGGATATCTGCTCGTGCGAGGCTTCTTCTCGCAATCCGAGGCCACCACACTGCAAAATTGGGCTCAAGAAGTCCATGACTTACCTCGAACTTCCGGCGTCCCCTGGATGCCCTACGAAGAAGTGAATGGCAAAGGTATTCGAGTTTTGTGCCGCACAGAGAACTTCGCCAACTCCCATCCAGGATTCAATAGCTTCTTGCGTGGAGGACGCGCGACCAGCATTTTGCAGCAATTAGCTGGCGAGGAGATGCTCTTGTTCAAAGAAAAGATCAACTACAAACTAGCAGGCAGTGGTATGTATACATACATCATCCCAATATGTCCGCTTATTCAATTTCATTAAAGATAACATCTCCAGGCGGCTTTGATCCTCACATTGACGCCAACGCCTACACGCACGTCAAGAACATCAAACACTTGACAATCTTGGCTGCAGTTGACGAAATGACTGCCGCAAATGGTGGCCTCGACGTGGTCAAAGGTAGCCATAGGTTGCAAGTACCCCTGGGCACCGATCGCTGCATTGAACCCGATTGGGTGAACAGCCAGACGTGGACTTCTTGCGATTTACAGCCCGGTATGTGACTACCGATTTTTCCTCTTCTTCAGATGATTCAAGTAAACTAATGACGAGGATCGACTGAAAAGGCGACATTCTGATCTTTGGCTCTTATTTAGCTCATCGCAGTGGGGCCAATACCAGCACGAAAAACCGCCGAGCTATCTATGCGACCTACAATTGTGCCGCGGAAGGCAATCTGCACGATCAATACTATACCGATCGTCAAAAGCTATGGCCGGCAACTCATATGCGTCAAGAAGGTGTCTCCTACGAGGAGGGGCGAGCTCGCTATGCTTATGGATCCCCCATGTTAACGGTGGATGCCAATGCGAATGCAGTCCCGGCAGCTTAAAAGTTGTAGACAGTGTTAGGCTTCAATTACCTTCTAGTCCTCCGACTTGATTGTAGATGGGAAATAAAACAATGAAGGGTAATTTTAAATCAATGCTTAGAAGTTTGAGCATAGAAGTGAGAGGGGGTCATTGAATACTCCACCCCACGTAGACGCATCAAAGCATTTAGAGATTATACCTAGGAGTAGATGCGCAAATCTAGATCACTCTCTGCAATGAAATCTTAATTTCCCAAATTTTCCAAATTACCTTCTCGTCCAATTTTAAGCGAAAATTCTGATAGCTGGCAATGTTCTCCAGCGTGGGGAAAGTATTTAAACCCCCGTCTTCCCCTCCCATCTCATTTACAATCTCCATTCCCCATTACTTCCACTTTACAACCTTATTATCCCCTTCAATCAAAACATGGAACCACAGTCACCATCTGCAAAGGCCGAAAAATTGATTAGTTCCCTAGAACAATATGGCCAGGGAGACTACATCGGCGAATCTATCAGTCAACTCGAACATTGTTTGCAAGCAGCCCATCAAGCAAGCAAGTCAGGTAAGCACAACTTTCATCCTGAATTTCTTGAATCTAGCAAGATCAACTGAAATGAATGATAAATAGGCGCACGCGATGAACTGGTAATTGCAGCACTGCTGCATGACATCGGCCAAATAATCCCCTTAGAATCGACCAAGGAAGTCCGCATGAATCTTTGCGACAGTACCGAGAATGTCGGACGCGTGGGCCATGAGGCTATCGGCGCGGCTTATTTACGTTCATTGGGATTCAGTGAAACAGTCTGTCTACTAGTCAACAGTCATGTCGCTACCAAGCGGTACGTGCAGACCTTCCATATGAACGACAGTGATCTTAATCGTATCTAACCGGATGATACCAATAGGTACCTCACAGCTATCAATAAGGCCTACTATGACTCTTTGTCCTCTGCTTCTCAAAGGTCACTGGCATTCCAAGGCGGTCCATTTGAAGGGACCGAGTTGCGGAAATTTGAGGTAGATCCACTACGGGATGAAATGGTTGCTCTTCGTTTATGGGATGACGGCGCAAAGCTGGTTGGGGTCGAGGACAGCACGCCTCGGGCACGATTCTATCTTGAAATGATTGTCCGTCATCTGTCGCAGCCAGTACTTGACTAAATCTATAGTTTCTGAGAATTCAGATTCCATAAAACAGCATTTGAAGAATCTGAGTTTCATTGATCTAGAACTAGCTAAAGACACATATGCATATATCAAGCTCTAAAGTTTATGTTAAGTCTTATATTCAAACGATAGCCCGTCCAAATTGATGGGGAACAGACACAGGAACTCCCAATTTTTTTGCAGCTGTAAAGACCCACTCGGGCTCCCGCAGGAACTGGCGTGCCATGAGCACTGCATCGGCTTTAGGTTGGGATCCAGAGAGGAGATCTTCAGTGGCAACAGCTTCATGGGCGCCCTGGATAATATCTTTCGCAGCCTCAGCCTCCGTAATAAAGCCGACCGCACCAACCAAAGTGCTCTGACCAGCTTGACGGATCTCCTTGCGTAATTGACCAGCAAGGTCAATTTGATAATTAGTATGAGGCTGGATCTTCTGGTCCTTGTGATTGCCCCCAGAGCTGACATCTAAAAGATCCACTCCCATTTCAGGCAAAAGTTTGGCCAGCTGTATAGAGGACTGCATATCCCAGCTCCCGGTCTTTTCGGCAACAGGCGTGGCGTCCAACCATTCCGTGGCACTGATACGCAAGAAAAGAGGATATCCAGCTGGAACCACAGCTCGGATAGCAGCAGCCACTTCCTGCACGATTCGAATGCGATTGGAGAAGTCTCCGCCATATTTATCGGTGCGGCGGTTTGTGACTGGGCTCAGAAACTCATTCAAGAGATATCCATGGGCCCCATGGATCTCAATCACGTCAACTCCAGCCTGAAAAGCAAGTTTTGCACTGTGGGCAAACGCCTGGACAACCTCTTCCACTTCAGACGTGCTCAGTTCACGCGGCGGCCAATAATTGATATCACCAGGAGCCCAGATATGCTCTTCACCGCCAGATGGAGCAACCACATTAGAAGGCCAGCCACCGACATTTTCGTCGGCTTTGATACTGCTCTTTTTGCCTTGGGATGACAGCCAAGGTGCCACAGTGCTGGCCTTCCGCCCAGCATGGGCCAATTGAATGCCAACTTTAGCGCCCTGGCTATGGGCAAATTTGACCACACGCTGCAGGCCCTTAAATTGTTCAGATTCGGTACCTTCTTGCCATAGGCCAGAATCGTTTGGAGAGATTCTTCCATTTGGCTGCACGGCCGTCGCTTCGATGATGACAAGCCCCACACCCTTCGCTGCTAGATGACCAAGGTGGGCAACATGGAAATCGGTGAGAGCACCAACTGCCGGCGATGAGGGATCAGATTCTGCCGAATACATACACATGGGCGCGACCATAACCCGATTTTTCAGTGTGACATCTCGGATTCGTAATGGCCGAAACAAGGTCGGAGTGTTCGGGTCCTCGGGGTTCAGAGCAGCTCCAGCATCGTTGGACGGGGTGAAGTAAGGTAGACCTGAAGCTCGCTGGACTTGAGGTGATTGGAACGCAGTAGAGCCCATATTTGAAAGGAAATGAGGAATTTATGGAGAGATGAAAGTGGAAAAAGCGTCATAATCGCTGAGTTAAATAAGACCTAACTTTCACCAGAGCGGCTTACAAATCCAATCAACCGCTTTGTCTCGCGCCATCGACAACCTTGGAATCTCATAGTACATCCTCGGTAAAGGCACTCTGGGAGAAGATTGGGGTAAATTATTGATAGGTGTCTGCCTTTAAATAATAGAAATACAGAGTTCGTAGCTGATTATGCCACGCAATGGCACTGAAGCATAAAGTATTCACACTCGCTAGTTGGCTACTGACGCATGAACACGGATCCGAGTACATCCTCCAGTAAGTGGGGCAGTCAGCCGGGTCATTGGAACGGTACATCGAAGCACTTCGTACAACGTTGGAGGCGAAGTTGTTTTAATTAGATTTCCAGGAAAGATTCAGCATATCAACTAGCCTTCTCATAGTACCGTTGTTAGTTTCCATCCAAAAAGCGCGGACTTTGTTCATCAAGAAATCTCTATCTGGCTGACTGGTCAAGTGCATGCCAATGGTAAATAATGGCCAACAGTAGTATTCGGCGAAGTAATCCTGTGCTGGCCTCAATTCAAATACAGCCTCCATTCCCTCCTGCTTTAATTGTTCCAAGTCTAGCTCAGTGTTTCCACAAGCGGATGGTATGCGGGACAGGATGATTCGACACCCCAGAACATAAAGCCTAGGTCCCAGAAGCGCAGCTTTATCTTCATCGTGGGACACGCTTCCGTTGTGAATAAGTTCTGCAATATGATCGCTCCATTGACGAAGATCCCTTTGGAGAATGCGACACATTTCATGGTCCACTGAGCCATATTGGGAGGCCTGGTATAGACGATATGCCATATAAATAGAGCGGAAGAGCTTGGGCGGAAAGCCTAGAACTGGTGAGTTGGAGTAAGAAAGATCTTCGGGTTGAAAATGAGGAAGAATTGCCTCTTCGGCTAGCCGGAATGCTGCTTCAATTTCCTCTCGATGCTGATGATCGCTGTTGAATGGTAGACTAGTCGCAACATGAAATATGAATGATTCTCGAACAAGCCGATTCATAGCCTTTTCAATACCGGTCTCTGAGAACTTGGAATAATACAATCCACCGACATGAATCAATCTAGCAGCCCCCGAGAGATGGGTTGATACTGCAGCGGAGCCGTGAGGTTTGGATCTCTATATTCCAATCTGTCAGCGGTTCTATACGTTGTGGAGGCAATAAATAGGCTGCCTTACCTCGTAGATACAGAGCATCATAACAGTTAGAGTAGTAGCCACCCAGCGATTTTTGAAATTATCATCACTGAGATGCCTCCTCAGTGCTCCAACCGACCGGGTATAATGAATGCGCGCTAATTGACGAGGCTGTTCATCGCGCGTGGGAATCTCGGCCCCACAGCATGCAAGTAGCGCATGCATACAAAAGGGCAAATCCAGAGCCACAGTCATAGTCTCCCTGCACAATGCAACAATCACTTGGCTTTCGGCTGCCGGCCTGATCAATTCTGGAAGAAATTTGTATTTCAAAAAGTCGAACAGCGTACCGCTGTCTGGGGTAATCGCCGAGGAGTACGTGAAGGGGATGCGATATATTGGCTCTCCGCTTTGTGCTGCATGAGGAGAATCCATAGGCAAATTCCGCCTGGCAGAGTCAAATCCCACGACGGTTGCTTTCATCTCGCTTTCGCCAGAACTCGTGCTGACGCTGTCGTTCGGTGGTGAAAGAGATCGCTCCGAGCTCGGCACATGTCGCCAAACGCATTCAATATTCCGATTGGTGCAATTCAAGCACGGCACCTGGCTTTCGTCACATTTTTTCTTCCTGTTTCGACCTATGGACCATTCAGTATGAGCTATATCTAGCTTCTAGTCGAAATAAGGCTTACAGGTCAAGCATCCCGTCTTGGTGCGTAGATGAGCCGGGCGCCGTCGTGATTGGCGGTAGGTTTTCAGCGAGGAGGTCGGACCGGCTAAGACGCGCCCCGTGATTTCAGGGGACCCCATATTCGTGTGGACAACTCAAGAATGATCTTTCCATGGTAGTTCCAGCTACAGCCAGGCTGAGTATGCGGGGAAGGACAAGATGGAGGAGACGGAAGGAACAAACACTCCGACGATGAGAGATAGGGAGATAAGCTGATAAGCTGATAAAGAGATAAAGAGATTAGGTGAGAAGGCTACGGCGGGTGACAAAAGCCAAAGTGGACGGATCTCAATAGGGCAACATTGATGCCTGATTTATGCCTGAGTATGTCCCCCTCTCGCCAATGTTGACAAGCCCGAGGTTTGTATGCCCCGAATTGCATCATTTCATTATGGATATTCCATCATACACGAGATCTTACTGCCATTGTTTACGCAGTATGCAACTCTATTCAGACAATGGCACCCAGACCCTTGTTAGTGAACCATCTTATCAAGAGGCGCAAGTATACTCCGTTGTGAGATCGTGACAAGTTAAAATGATCAGTTGAAAATGGTGTCTACTTTCTCATTTTTCTCAAATGCGGTGAACTGTATTTGAATGGGGCGAGCTCTACTTTAATCAAGAACACTACCTTTTCTTGTCGTACTCCGTCCTTTCACTTGACTCAAGTTTACCCCTCTCTTTCTATTCCGCGACTCGTGTCACTCTGCCATATTGTTTCTCAGCCTGGGCACGAAATTGTCCGGTATCATTCTTACACTCAAAAAGGCAGCTACCGCTTCATTGCTTTATCCTCACGCTGTATTCGTTTGGGCCAATTCAAACGGACAACCATGCCTTCTACCGTTTTTCTCAATGGACGTATCTTTTGTCCAAACGACTCAGGTGACACATTCGCCTCGGCTATGGTGATTTCAGGGCAACGCATTGTGTATGTTGGTACTGACAGCGATGAATGCGTCTTGCAAGGAAAGGCAACCGGGACTGTTATAGATTTGGCAAACAAGCTCGTTCTACCAGGTTTCATCGATGCTCATGTGCACATCCTCAAGTTCGGCTTATCGTTACAAAAGCTCGATCTTTCATATTGCAAGTCGCTTGGTGACATCCGCCAAAGGATCCAAGTTTATGCGAAAAATAACCCTGCCGAACCACGCATATTATGTCGTGGCTGGATGCAGTGCGTCACGGAAGGCGAAACTTACGCAGCAGCACTAGATGATCTTGACTCGCGGCCCATTTACATTGAAGCACTGGATCTTCACTCTACCTGGTGCAACACAGCAGCTCTAACAGAGCTTGACCTGGACTCTATTGCAGATCCTCCCGGGGGCAAAATCCATCGTTATCAAAATGGTTGCCCGTCGGGCTTGCTCGATGAGGCCGCCCAATTTCATATAGTGTGGCCATTTCTCGACAAAGAGACCTCGCTCGAGAAGAAACTCTTAGCAATAGATGCTGCCTTTACTGCCCACCGACGCGCGGGATATACCGGTCTTGTAGACATGGCGATGGATGAGAAAACTTGGGAGATTCTGAAACTGTATCGCACCCGATACCATGAACCCCAATTTCACATCGCCGCCCACTGGCTCATTCCTTACTCTCACGACAAGTCCGAAATATCTAAGCATATTGACCGCGCGATTGAATTACATCAACAGTTCAATCGCGAAGCTTCGCCCAACTTTTGCATCAACGGGATAAAGCTCATATGCGATGGCACGGTAGATGGCTGCACAGCAGGCCTATTGCAACCATACGGCAATCCCTCAAAGTCAATCAATCCCATCTGGCCAAAGGAAGCTCTCTCATTGGCAATTGGCCAAGCCACAGATGCCGGCCTTCAATGTGCCCTCCATGCCATAGGCGACAGGACCGTTGAGGAAGCAATTGACTGCCTCTCTCAGATACCAAACCTTCGACAATGTCGGCACCGGATCGAGCATCTTGAGCTGACAACCCAAGAAGACGCAAGGAGACTTGGTGATCTAAGCATCATCGCATCCGTGCAGCCAGTCCATTCCGATCCTGCGACCTTCGATCCATGGCCCTCTCTCATCGGGCCCGATCGCTGTAAACGTGCGTTTGCTTATCGCGAATTCTTTGATGGCGGTGCGGCCCTGGCATTTGGAACAGATGCCCCCACTGCGAACTATTTGCCACTGCCTAACCTGTATAACGCTACCACCCGTCGCTCTGCTATTGAGCGTAACATGACAGAAACTGTCAATCTTGAATTTGCAGTGCCGTTAGCCACAGCTATTTCTGCCGCTACCTCTGGGGCAGCCTTCGCATCCTTTTGTGATTCCTGGACGGGACGTTTGCAAGCCGGGCTTCAAGCTGATTTTGCTATACTTGATATGCATTGGTCCCCGGAGAAACTTCTGGAAGCACAAGTCTGTCAAACATGGTACAAGGGAGTGATGGCATTTGATATTGATGATATAGGGCCTGAATGATTTCCGCTTTATGCTACAATCTGTTTCATACAAAGATGATTATTGAGAATTCTTCTTCCGTCAATAGATGTCAAGAGATCATTAGGCCAGGAACGAATTCTTAGCGGTGCCTCTGCGATAAATTGTGTTTTCTCATTATTCTGACCAGTCCATCCTAGTAATGGTACTTAAAGTCTACAGCACCATCACCAGTTTGAATACGCCGATTATCTTCCTTCTCTCCGCTCTCAATCTGAGCCTTAAGCTTGTTCTGTCGGTATAGATAAATACCATGAACAATAACAATGATCTGGGAAACCCCCAGGGATCCCAAAGAGAAGGCGTTTCCAAGAACATACGGTGATGTTCGATATACCTGTCCTGCAACGATTCCCGCACAATTGCCTATCGTCTGTTGCAGTCCAATTGCTAACGCACGTCGATATTGAGGCGCGACATTGATATTCAACCACGCAAGGTTCAGGCCAACAGCGGTGAAAGTAGGAATACCAATAAGGAAGCACGCAAAATACTTGACAGCAGCGTCATCCACGGCCAACAGTATGATGTAACCAATGATGCCGAAAATGTTCACAGCAAAAATGTACTGTTACTATGTTAGCACACTTCTTTAAGCTGGGCATGTATTGAGGGCTTACCGATGCAAACTTTGAGAATCGATCAGCACACACAGCGATGCCAATAAAGATGATCGCGGACCAGATATAGACGGGGACCGTAAGGACATTACTCATGAGTGAGTTATATCCCATACTCTCGAGAATTGTTGGCAGAAAGGTACTGAAGCCGTAAAGGAGGATATCCTGGCAGAATTGAACAATGGCAGAGAAGAGCAGCTTCGGGTCAGTCACCGCAATGCGCATCTCTTCCCAACTGAACTCTTCGCTACCCATGTACTTCCTCCGCTGTTCGTTACGCACGCGCATCATCCAGCGCTCTTCCTCGGTGAGAAAGTATGCCTCTGTAGGATTATTGGGCAGGCCAAACCAAATGAGGATAGCGATCACGAAACTGAAGATACCTTCGATCATGTAAACCCATCTGGAATATAATCAGCAATTAAACTATTTATCGTTGGATGCTGACTACAAGGGAGTCAATACCGCCATCCAGCCTTTCCTCCTATCCCATCCATCTGAAGCAATCCATATGCGAGAAGACCACCCACGGCGCCCGAGATAGCAGCGCAACTCATCAAATAAGACACCCGCTTAGCTTGTTCTTCACGTCGGTATACCATTGTCAGGTACAGATTCAAACAAGGAAATAGGCCAGCCTCGCAGGCTCCCAGGATAAGTCGAGTTGCGTATAATGAGCCAATTGATTCAATGAACCCCGTAAACACAGTAGTCAGGGACCAAACAATGCAAAGACCCGTTAAGATGTTTCGGGGTGTTAGTTTCTTCATGAGTACTGCCCACGGCGATTCAAACAGCACGTATGTCGCATAGAAAATAGACACAGCCGTTGAGAATTCACCATCCGACGCATTGATATCCTCGGGCATTCCGGCGACCTTGACATTGCCTATCATGACGTTTGTTAGTGAAGGGGGAACACCACTAGATCCACAAGGATTGAAAGCCATACCGATATTGGACCGATCCAAAAAGCAGGAGAGGTAGGCAAGCATGATAATAGGCACAAAGGCCATGTCCAATTTCAACAACAGCTTTTTCTCCAATTGAGGATCGAGGACCACATCTAGGGATTCCCCGTTGGTCTCATCCACCTTGGACTGTGGGTCGACATCCTTCTGAGTAGAACCAGTCGGCTCCAAGGGGAACGATTGAGTGTCATGCTTGTCGGAAAACATGGGAATATAGTCTGCGGCAAAGTTTTGTAGACAATTGGAGACACAGGGTTGGGAGATGCACCGTCAGAAATATTCAGAACAACCACAAGATCCGATGCAAGAGATATAATCCAAAGTCGCGCGGAGAGAACGTCATGCAAGATACAAGTAAGTGGATACCTGATCCTTTGTCTATCTCTGACCCCTCTTCTCCAACTTCATGGGTTAGTCAAGGTTTAGTCGGACCGATGGCCCAACGACGGAGCCTCTCCGTCAATGGAAGACAGGGGAAGCGGGAAACAGGATAAGGATAAGAGTTTCGCATTACCATTCTCGGCCTGTCCTATCTATGCTGTATTTCGCTGATTGGTGCTTTTAGGTTTGATTATTGCGGAGTAACCCCGACCTGCGCTTGAACCCCATCGGTAGGTGGATCCCGATGATAACGATGGTTCCACTGCGGGCAACAAAGAATCACTGCGAAGATAACCGAGGCTACAGTCAACAAAAAGGAAGCAAAGTCAAATCTCATTAGATTTCGTCCTATCTTGACGTTGACGGTTTGTCTGGTCACAATGGGAAGCATCACAACTGCATCGTATGAGGCACGGCTACTATGTCGCCAGAACCGTCTTACAAACACAGCTGGTGTCGCGCCGGGCTATCTACAAGCTAATTTACTGATATTGCCTGGGGAATATGCGAGCGACTTTCATAATTTGTGTTTGCGAAATCCTGTTGCTTGTCCCTTGCTGGGAATGAGTTCCACGCCCGGAGACCCACGTACAATCAAACCCGCCGGTTGCATTCTCTCGACAGATTTCGATGTTTGCACCGATTTCTCCAAATATAGAGTGTATGAGGAAGGGAAATACAAGGAGACTCGCAGTGACATATCTAAATTATGGACCGATAGCCACGTTGCCTTCTTGATAGGATGTTCATACTCCTTTGAAGATGCATTGACGGCTGCAGGGCTACCGCCTCGACACCAGCGGACTGGGACTATTGTTGCTATGTTCAGATCGAATATTCCCATTCTCCCATCTGGAGTATTTACTGGGGCTCATTTCATTGTTTCCATGCGACCATACCGACTAGACCAGATCGATCGCGTCCGCGAGGTCACCCGCCCATATCTGTCTACCCATGGTGAGCCCGTCGCTTGGGGCTGGGATGGTGCTAAGGAGCTCGGCATCACTGATATCAATAACCCTGACTTTGGCGAGCCACAAATCTTTGAAAAGGATGAGGTCCCAGTCTTTTGGGTAGGTTCAAAGAGACTCTCACGGTAATCATCAAAGCAAAAGACTGATTTCATTTCGCAGGCCTGTGGTGTTACGCCGCAAGTTGCAGTAGAAGCCGCAGGCCAGAAGGTTAAGGGACTTGTGTTTGCTCATGAACCAGGGCATATGCTGGTAACTGACTGGACAACTGCTGATCTAGAAAGCCTCCAGTCTCGCAGTATCTAGAATTTGTGAATCAACATCCTCTCGAAATGTTCTAAAGAAAAACCGTAGAACAAGAAGATTCTTCACGCAAGTTGGATGGGCAAAAAGTAGTATGAGGGTAGGCCATGATTTGGCTACATTTCACAAACTTAAAAGCAGTCTCTCATCATACTCGAGAGCTCCCCTCCATAGTCAAAAATATAGGCCCCATTGGGCATTTGCTGCCAAGACCCTTCATCTGCCACCAGTCCTGGACCAACTCCCATGATTTGATCCTCCAGGTTTCCGACAGCTTCAAACCACTCCATCAGTTCCTGGGTCATTTGTGCGCCATCTAAAGGCGTCTGACTATGGATGCTTGATTCCGCAGCTGCGCTTGGTGACTCAAGTTGAGTCGAGGGCTCAAGAACATTAAGTTTTTCGGGGGCAGGTCCCTCTGGTCGGCCCTTCTGTACGCTTAGGCCCAGCTGAGGACCTAGCTTGCGAAGACTGCGGATTGACTTCCAGAGCCTTCGGGATATGTACGACTTGGTGGAGAATCCTTTGACTAGTTCCAATGCCATGTAAAACTCAGATTTGCATGACGCGCTGAATTGAGTTGGGGCTTGAGAAACGGCCAAGAACAAGACAGCCAGCGCAGAGACCAGGAACCAGTTAAAAGTCACCTGCTGCAGCTTATAGATATCGGATGTTTCATTTAGACGGGTGATGAAGCGAATTGTGTCTTTAGCGATTTCGACGACAGTGTCTGACTCGCCGGGATATCGAACAATATGCCCAGCGGTATGCAGAACTGGACGATGAATGAGCATTCTTAGTTGGTTGGCACGCAAGTAAAGCAGTGAACGCAGTCTCCGTAGACTTCTGGGACCTTCAATTGCGGCATCTGACTCTGGCGTACTAGGATGATCTAGTCGTAAACAGTCGGGAATCGTTTGTGCCCAGCGCAACACCTGCCAGTCCAAATAATTCATCTCGTCTTTTCTGATTTCATTTGTGTTGTTAAATGCCGATATGAATTTCCACACCTTAGCGGCAATGCGGCTGTAACGAATCATAACTCGTAGATATGGAGTTTTCTCCTCTGGTTCCGGAAGCCAAGGATCAATGTCAGTATCCTCAAGCGCGAAGGGCATTCCCGTGCCAAAGCTCCAACGCATATCAAGGATGTAGATAGACCAAAACAAACGGAGCACACGCTCCCTTCCTGCAGCTTCAATAGATCGCTGGCTTAGGGTTTCTCGCCGATGGAGACCCTTCTCTAAGCACATGCGCTCGACAATTCCAATCGTCCGCCATGCAAGAGTTTCCTCGTCCATTTGGAAATAAAAGATCGACTTTTCGAAACTCGTTAGCTCATTGCAATCAATCCTGATCAATATAAATCACTTACCACTAGTGTCAAGAAAATAATACTTTTAATATCAGGTGGTCCCCAGACACAGTTATCCTGGACTTCTCGTACACTGTCAAAAAGTGCGATCGCTTGCTCGCTCCGCCCGCTAGCTTCGGCTGTCAAAGCGCAAGCAAACACCAGTCTGAGGATATGGACATCATGCCGATCCAAGACATTACTTCCCTCTGCTGAAGTTGGGGCACTTGACCTGTGATCCATCAAGCCATATAACTGATGTACTTGGCCCAAAAGCTCTGACAGTTCCAATACGGGATACATGATTCCCATTTCCTCTTCGTAAACGCGACAGAGTCGCAGGGCCTCATCTTTCGGGAGAGCCCATAGAGGGTCCATCGCATGATGAACTTCTAATTCACGATTCGGAGCAGATGGAGATGTCAGCGGAGACGGCTCTTGGGTCAGGTCCCCTTCGTCTCCCAATTCATGGCGCTCAACAATTCCACTACGCTGCAAGCTAGACCTCGCCAGATCAAAGCTATATGCGGAGGTCGTTGGCCCTTGAAATGGCGTGTCGCGAGCCGATGAAACTCGCCGTAGAGACCTTTGAGCTGGTAAAGCCCCTGCTGTGGACCCAACCACGCTGGTCCTTGCACCAAAAAGGGGAGACGCGTCACTATGCGTCACCGTATGAACCGCTGCCGATAACGACGCGATCTGGTCTTGCATCGATCGCATTTGCTCAAACAGGCGCTCAAAATGGCTAAATAAAGATACGGCACCAGATTAGTCCTCTTGGATTCAAATTTTTCATGTCTCTGCCCCCACGAGGTGAAAATGCATACTCTTGGTCGCCGACAGTGTCATTAGGGGCGTTCTCCACATAAACACATTCAATGCGCTGTCGGCCACAACGATAGCATGGCGTCTCGCCATTACATTTAATCTTGCGTCGCTTGCATTCGTTGCTAGAAATTGCAGTTCAGATCATTGTCTTCCTCTCCCGTTTATACAAGTGGGAGACCTACCATGCTCTTGCTATGTATTTGCGTCTTTTTTTGCGCGGTCGCTCATCATGTCCTTCATCGTTTGACATTACTTTTTCTCTGTCCTGCCTTGGGTCGTGAAAGTCGTCCATTTCAATGACACAGAGTAATTGATGCAGGACCTATCAAAACGCCTGGGGGGTGTTGATTTCGCGGGGGAGAAGGAGAGAAGGAAAAGTGCGGGGATGCCATTCCGCGGTCAGAAGATTCATGTGGATCCGGATTGGTGCGGAGAAGAGAAGTATCCACACCGAGGATCATCTTCATTCGGTTAAACATGGAAGCCAGAAGATGGTCATGCGGAATAGAAAGTTTAATTCATTGGTTCTGTTCAAGGCCGATGATATCACAATATAAAATTCAAGGTGGCCTTCGTCGCTACGTACAGAGAGCCTCACGTTGGACCAAGTTCGTGTTACTACGTCACCATCTAAAAGAATATGCCTTCAACTTGTTTGGGCTGTCAAGGTTAGAGTCGATTACTTCGGCTTCGCCATGTTGAAATTGTTTCTTTTCTCTTTTTAGGTATATCTGGTACTTCTTGAGGTCTGATTTGCTTTCTATGAGGCCATCCTTTTTCACGTCTCCTCTCCGTTGGACAGTGGCACTGGTGAGATTCGCGACCGGTCGTTGTTGATATGTAAATTTCTTTTAGCCAATTTATGTACATAGAATCATTGAATTTTCACGGAGAGTATTCCATGCATGTGAGATAGTATAGTGTCATGATCGTGTCATACATGGGACAAAAGAAACATGCAACATGCTCATCTTCAATCACAGGTCCTTGGTACGCTCATCACTTTCGGAGATCCATTTCTCCAGTTTCTTGGGATCACGGGCGACGAAGCCAACCTTGAAGGGCTTTGGCTCGGTAGTCAAAGCTGTCGCAATAGCGTTACATTCAATAGCATCCAAAATAGGGCGATCGCTGGACTGCTTGGATGGCTTCATTTCGAAGGCAGTGATCAAGCGAATAAAGGCTGTGTAAAGCTCGCGGTTTGCCAGGTGAGAGCCAGCGCACATCCGTGATCCAGCTCCATATCCATAGTGAGGAGTACCGGATCCTTCGCTGTTCTCCAGGTAACGCTCGGGAATGAATTTGTGAGCTTCCTTGAAGTGATCCTCGTCGTAGTCGGCAGCATAGGCGTTCTGTGTTTCATGTCAGTGATAGCGATTATTGAAAAGGAGCATCGTATCATTTACCATAAAGAATGTGGTCCCGGCTGGGATTTTCGAGCCGTTCCAGTTAATGTCCTTGGTGGACTCACGAGGGAGACAGATTGGAATGACAGTCCAGAATCGCAGTATCTCCTTGACCAAAGCTGTGATGTAAGGCACCTTTTCTTCTACTAGGCATTTCTCCCATGCGTCACCATCGGGGTAGACACTCATGATCTCGTCGTATGCCTTCTTCTGGATCCTTTGACCATCCTCCGATGCGAGGTATGCAATTCCCATGATCAAATTGCCCGGCACGGTGTCGAGGCCGGCAGAAACCATAGTGAGACAGATCGATTTTACCTCGGCTATATGATTTGGTCAGCTTTGAATTTCTCCGTCTTCAAGTTTCTAAACTGATCAAACTTACCGTCATTCAGTTTGGCTTCGGGGTCTTTGATGATGTTTCCGGTGATACAAGGAGTATCCGTGCCTTTAGCAATGCGGTCCTTCAGCATATCCAAAAGGTATGTCAGGTACTTGTCGCGACGAGCGCGGAATTCCTGAGCTTCGTTGTTCATCTTAGGGAAAATTCGTAGGAGAGGGATATAATCCTGCCAGTTGTTCGAGGTACTGCGGAAGTTGGAAACGCCACGCTCAACGTCAACGATCTCTTTCAACAAGGTATCATCCACATTTCCCTCAATGCGAAAACCGTAATTGAGGGTCAAGCTGGTGTTCAGGGCAAAGCGCTGGAAGTACGCTGTGGGATTGATGTCGAATGTTCCATTTTTGCTATCCCGGTACAGCTCCTTAATGCTGGAGTTGGATTCAAGGTCGATGATTGGCATGTAAGATTGCACGGCTGGGCGGTTGAGCGCTGTGGCCGCAGCCTTACGTCGTCGCTTGCAGGACTCGTCCCATGGAGAGGTGCCAATTGTGAATCCTTGAGAAGTAGAGACAACGCTGTGGAATGTATGGAATGTTGGTCGGGAGATGAGAGCAGATTGATCCTTGATCCACAGTTGGCGCACTGAATCGAAACTATTCGCGAACACAATGCGCTGTAATAACAATTAGATTATATTATTTTTTTTTCCCATGCACCCGCACTCAATCATACCTTGTTGCCCATGCGCACTTGGAAAACCGGGCCAAATTTCTTCGCCCATTTAGCAGTTACCGTGGCATGCTGGTCGCCTAACTGTAACAAGTTTCCAAAGAGGGGTACACCGGGAATCTCTGGAATGCCTTTGATCTTGGGGACATCGGTGCGGTTCAAATAACGGATGATGAAGTATACTACCGTGACGACGGCGATAGCAAGCGTTTGAAGCGTCATTTTATGAGGTTCTTGGTGGAGGGAAAGTCAAAACCATAGACTTCAGCTTCTTGTAAATGTGGCCGGGCGGGAAGAGTCACTTCTTATAAGAGATCATGGACACGTTGGCGGTACTTTTCCGAGCTCCAATGTAAAAATAACATTTCCTATGGCAGGTGAAGATTGACGTCTTTCTGCATGGCGACGGAGCCAGTCATAGACCACACAATTCGCATTAGACCCCACAAGTACGAGGGGTTAGAAGCACCTCGGGATTCGTGCCAGTATCATTCCGCGCTGGCACTTCCCCACAAGACGGGCGGATCAGTCGGGATCAAATCACCTTGAAGTTCCGCAAATGGTCAGTTGCTTGGTACGGTTCTCCACATCAGAACTGTCACGGATAATGGTGAGTGGCTGGCGCGCTGACTGTTCCGTCAATCCCGCGACCAGTTGAGTACAGTATACTATAAACGTACCAGAAACTGGATGTGATCATAAAACCGACTTCCGATTTAAAACATTCCAAGCGAAAATTCATCATAATAATATTCTTCACATTCAGCGTAGATACTAGGACAATTCTCACGGTTCAGTCCATGATTAGTATTGGTACATGTAAGATCACGCGGATCAGTCATGTGACTCAACGCTCCCCCCTAATTTCATCTGGACGATCATGATGTACAGCATCTCAGCTAAGACCCTACGCGCTCATGCGCACAGTGTGACTGTTACTTGACAATTCAAATGCTGAAACTTCCTTTGCTCAGAGGAAATGATATTTCGCTGGAGGATGCCTTGACTGATGACGAAAACATCCTGCATCGCTTGGATTATCCACAAAAGAACAACGACTTCTGTGCATATCTCCTTGCCCATAAGAGTGACATTAAGTCTTTGGTCTCCTTTCATCTTGATGTGGAAGAATGTGAGATTGCGGGGGAAGACAACTGGTTGTTTGGCAGTTACAACGTCTGTATTCCGGTGTACACATGCATACTAAATCGACCTTCCGACGAGCGAGTTCTACATGTATTTCGGGTTCCTTTACCCTTTAAAATCGGAGAAGAAAAATGCCCTGGAAACTCGGATGAAAATCTGCGTTGTGAAATCGCGACCTATATATGTATGGATCTAAGAGAACTGTCTAGATATCCCAATCCCTGTCCTTCATGGATTTGCATTTCCAAATGACCAAACTGTGAGTGCACATGTGTGTTAGGTCATATTTTTAGCATAAATAACAAAGGCTAAACTTTACTATAGTTTTTCTGCGAAGATGATCGTATTGATTTTTCTACCCGGTGATATTGGCGTACTAAGCGAGCCATACAATCATGGCTTGGGCACCCTTAAGACATGTCCTTTCATCGGCACCAAGGGGCAAAGTACACTTCGACTTGGATATATGATCATCGGTTTCTTTGATCGTGGTGAAATGCTTCCAAATACTTTGGCAGACCATCTTTTGACCGACAAGACCCAAAGACATGCTCTTTTCAGCGATCTTGCGAAGATTATCCTTACGCTCAATCAGCACAAATTCCCGCGCATTGGATCTCTGACTTTAGATGAAAATGGCGTGGTTCATCTCACAAACCGGCCCCTCACGCTACGACTACAAACATTCGAAAATGAAGGAATCCCCAGTATAGTACCAAAGGGTTCTACGTATCAGTGTGTGGAGCCTTAGATCTCTTAAACTGTCATAACAACCGACTTCCAAGGTTCGGCATCAGCCAAACGCCATTCATGACTCTCAAGACGGACAAGAACAGCTTTCAGCTTTGACTATAATGAGGAGCCTCTTGCCTCGCTTTATCTCCCGTCAATATCTAAAAAGTTGAATGAGCTGAAAAAAAAAAGGTAAGTTCAAATGGTGAGGGATCAGGCAGGGACAAACTGTCAAATGAGGGGCTGAGGCAAACATTCTAGAAGCGGGGTTATACATATGCGCGGCCTATATTGCTCGTCATGATCTATATACGAATAAAATCTCGTTCTTTAGAGCAAGAGAGTAGAAAGAGAAGATAGATATGTGTGCAGGAATAGCTTCCAAGGTCAAAGTGTAATCAGATTAAAACATAGTGGTTCGTTTTCTATTTGTTGCGTCAGAAAGCGGTCTGTTTATGCCCAGGTGGCACTAAGATTAGCATTCACCACATGTGCACCTGATTAATCTTACTAGTAGGTAGTATGTGCGCCTCATTTGAACTTCAATCTTCAAGTTGAAACGTTCTGAGCAATCGCCCCACTAAGGGGAGTAGCATAACTTTTGTATATAAATTGTAGAGTGCGTAATCTCCGTTTCGCAATGTTTAGCCCGTTTAATGAAATATCCTGAAAATTTGGATAGTGTTTATGAATATCATTTTGGATTCTCAGAATCGTACGCACTTTAGTTTCGGTTCTTATCTTTGCTGCGTGTACATGTGTGTGACGAGCATACCCACACTGTGATGTACGATGCTTCTGATGTACGATGTATTCTATGTATGATCTCGCATGTATGTATTTATTGTGTACTTGAGGGGGGGTCGTGTATATGGAGTGTTGCCTCAAGTGCTGCGGTGTTACCTGTCTCCCGTTTGGACCAATCAGAGACACCTGAGCAGGCACGCCAGTGATAGTCGGGACCTCACACCACCCCTCAAGTGCTCACTTTCCCTTCTCAAGTACGTAGTCTGTTGCTCGCTGTGCCAGATACTATTCCATCCATTTACGTGCTTCTTACGCTTTTTCATCTGAAGAAGACATCACACATCAGCGTGTGGTTTTTACAGGTGAACTTTCTTTCGACCCAGATGTTTCATTTCTTTGTGGTGTACACTTGATATATTATACGTACCTATTACATAGGTACCTACTAGTATGGTGGATACTTCAAGTCTATCCCAGGTTCAACTAAGTTGAAACATTTGTTGAATGTTCAAGAAGCTTCGAGTTGAGGGCACCGTGGACCTTAGTAGGTCCCGCTGATTGAAGAATCAAGGTTCAAGTTCTGACTACCTACATTCAATCTTCCACAGCCTGAGCACTTGAGAGGAAAAGAACAGCTTGAACTTTTAAGCTCTCAACTTTGAAGAGTTATTTAAATTATGTACTTTTATGTACTAGTAACTTCAGATGATATACACAAAAAGCGTAGTTAATGCAACCAATAAATACTAGTAGTACCCAGCCTATATTCAAGAAAATCGTTTAGAAAAATTTGAATCACTGGCAGTCGCTCGAAGACTCGGACGATCCGAGTCTTTCCAACTTGAAAATTCCAAGTAAAGGTTCATGCCGTAAGATGACTGGCACTAACACGACTCGCACGACGGCTTTCTCCACGCAAGCGATCTGCCTCAAGGGTCTGTGCAAACTTGCTGCTAGCGCGAATCTGGGGACCCTTCCAATAAAAAATGTAAATTGGAATAGTCACGAATATTGCGGTGCAGCCCAATATTGTGCTAGCCCACTGCAAGTGGAATTTGCCCCCAATATTGCTATACATGGGAGTTGCATACATGGCTGCGATTCCAGCGAGAAAGTCTCGTGCAAATCCATTTCCCCCGGTCGCAGAGGCAGAGTATGGTCCATAGGCAGCTACCATGTAGTCGATAGTCGCCATATAGATTCCATAATTAGCAATTGCAATTAAGAAAATGAACAGCAGAGGTGCTATCCAGGGCGTATATTCAGGACCCATTGATGTCCATGCAAAACCAAATAGACCAATAGTCTCCAATGGGGCAATAAACAGCAGCAGCAAGAGTCGACGTTCGGGGACACGCGCCGCGTTGCCTTGCCGCTTCCGAACATGTCGCTGTCGGGCAACGTCGGGGATGAAAATCATGTAGGAGACCAAATATCCGATAACAACAGATAGAAAGCAGAGGCCGATTTTCACTGCGTCAAAGTCCCACTGTTTGAATACCAAATTGAAGGACTCAATACAGGTGAAAATTAAGGCATCCGAAAATCCAGAGAGTAGCGAGAGGAATAGCACAATAGGCTCGCGAAGAAACATTTCAAACGGTCGGCGCCAAACAGCAAGGATCTCCTTGCCAGTTAGGCGTGGCTTTTTCAGCTCATTTGGGCCATAAACATTTGAGTCTTCACCAGATTTTCGGCGTCGCTTAGCCTCACGATCAATCAGAATCGTGGCGCGAGTCTCAGAAACAAAAAGAAGATGCAAGATTTGGGTGACGCCTCCGAAAATCAACTGAATCCAAAAGTTCCACTGCCAAGGCAGCCATTGTTGAATCATACCACCAAAGAGGGGCCCAATGGTTGTGCCTCCGACAGATGATAGCACAACATAAGCAACAGCAAATCCTTGGTCATCTGGCTCCCACATATCAGCTGTCATACCGAGGGTGACGGAGCCGCCCGCTGAACTGAATCCACCTAGGGCACGACAGACGACGATCGTGCCAAAGTTCGGGGCTAATGCGCATGGAATCTGCCAGATATTGACGAGGAATAGACTGAGCTGCATGATGGGCCAACGGCCAAATTCCTCAGACCAAGGGGCCCATAGTTCGCACCCGAAAGCATAGCACACCAGAAAGATCATTTGTCCGACACGACCTGCCTGCTCGCTAATGCCAAAATGAGTGGCCAAAGGCTCAACTGCATTGGGATACACACTGCTATTAAAATTCATCGACATTTGCACAGTGAAAATCACAGTGAGAATTCCCCATCTTTTGTACCAAGGGAAACTGAACCCCAGTTTATCCCAGCAATCGTCCTCCGTCAGCTCTCGCTTGCCATCTGATCGTATCTTTTCCGATAAATGACTGCTCATATTATCGGGGTCAGTTGCATTTTCGGCATGATTGTCGGCAGGCAGGCGGTTGGAAGAATCTTCCTTCTCGGGATCCTTGAAGGGAGGAATGATCCCATCTGTCGACATGGTTCAGAGGTCGAGGGGCGATAGGGCACTTCGACGCCCGATTTGGCGTGAGACAAACCCAGTGATATCAATTTGAAGGGCGTAATGAAAATAGATATAGTTTGACAATGAGAATTATGAGGTTCTTTTCAGGAATGGGACGACGATTGTGAACTTGAAAGGTCCAAAGAGAGAGTGAGGACTGAATTCAAACTTCCGAATCTCAGAGAAAGTAGGGAGGGGGGAATTCTTTTAATGCCAGATAGATAGTAGATACATCCAATGACTTCCAATGTGCCTATAGCGTCATTTTGTCTTGGAGACAGGTACTCCGAAAGATACTACATGTACGAAAGTGCTTAGTGCACCAGCCTCTTCCCAGTTTCCAAGCAATGGCCAATCGTTCGCAGACTTTTTGATCAATATCCTGATTTGAACAAAAATCCTGATAAATTCTAACATGTAATGCACTAGAAAAATGCCGGGAATTTTGTACTTGACTGCAGTAAATCCTCATATTTGTTACTAGTAGCAGGTACCAAAATAGGTTCTCATTCAAATACGTTTTCAACAACAGTGTTATTTCAGTAGTGCATTCCCGCCCCTGTTCGTATCATTTCATTCCCTTTTTCGATCATTTTACCAACTCATAAGCTTGATTTTGAGCTAGTGGTTGCAATCAAATGTCTGAAAGCGTGATATGAAGCTGACCCACTATCGTCATCACGACCAGGGTTTCTGCGATGTGATTGGCCTGAGCGCCAAGAATTTCCATTTCCGGTGAGATTCTGCGCTTGACGGAACTGCCTAATCGGGTATTCCGGCGCTTATCCATGTAACTTTGCCAGTTACTCCGTGATGCCGCCATTCAGAGTGAATCGGAGTCCTCAAAATCCTGTTATGAGACCCTGCCATGGCAGATCGACGGGGATCAAGCGTCGAGTCACCCAGGTTAGGGGGGTCCCTTTGAGTCTGGGCAGACGACAATCTGGATGACAGCAAACCGGTCCAGATCCCTGTCCTTTAACGCCTCAACGCCTATTATCCCCACGGGGAAGAGCATACAGTATGGGAAATTTAAGTTGTGGGGTAATGAATTTTCATTCAATCATGATCTTGTTTATTTGAGGGGATATGCAGATGATCCGGCTACTGGCATCAGAGATGATTGAAGACATTCAAATCTTGGATATCACGGTAAACATGGATTCTTACAATCATCACATGTATCCTGTGTACTCCAGCTCTCGTCAGAATGATTATGGACATTACCACTGGTGACGTTCCAAATGAATTGCTGGTCAGTTATGCTTCCCAGTCACACTTTTTGACATTTCAAGTTGTAGATATACAAATGACACCTATGTCATCCCCACAGAGCTATTGATCTCCTCCGCAGCCACGGTCGCATCTTCAGCAATTCCACGTCGACGCTTCCAATTTCGCTCTGTATTGGTTACATATCCGTCCCGCGCGCTGCGACCGTAAAAAGCCCCAGCTTCTTCCTTCGTGCGTACTCGTAGGATGTCATAGGTACTGATGCTAGTCAGGATCGCGTCGCGGTCGCGAGTCATCTGGCCATCCACCACTTGTACATTGACACTGGCACTGCGAAACTTAGCCCCCCACATCCCGTCTTCTGCTTGAGTCACACAGATTGTTATACGAGTTGGCGTGATCGGAAATGCCAGGAGATAAGAGAGGGCATCTGCGTCAACGCCGGAGGAAAGAGGGCCAATGACGAAGGCATCTCCTCGTTCGATCGCCTCGTTAAGCTTGGGCACATAGTGTTCATGGAAATAAGTTTCCTGCAGCCCTGTATTTAGAGGCCCAGATATGAATGCGATTCCTGAAGATGGCATGGTATTGAGGTTTCGGGCTCAAGTCATTTCATTTGACTCCAGGGAGATTTCAATTGTTGAGGTTCAACGTGCAGTGGGTCTTGGGGGCATCAGCACTACGACCATTTTGGTCGGCCCCAATCAGCTTAGCGGATTATTTTGGCCTCTAGATTCTCATCTATCTGGCAAATAAACTGCTAGTTTCTAATATCATTATTCTTGCCCAGGTGGGTCAGATTCTTACGAATGGGGTAATCTAATTCCGCCATTTAAATCATGATGTTCCATAGGTAGTCTCCAGAACAACTTCGAGTAATGCCCTTCAAGTTGTATGGCTCTTCATGGAATGCATTGTTATATCATCAATTGATTGATTTTCAAATTTTCAACATACATTTATTAGGCACTAGTTCTAGGTAGAAGTACCTAGGTATGCATGTGTGCACTGCCAGTGTAAAACCCTGATGTCCGCACACTGGCATGTGGACGTTTAAATTCGTCTGTCAACATTTGAATGACATCTCTTGGATTGAAATTTTTGACAGGAACATTCCAGGAATGAAGCATGCCGTTATACTATTTACTATCACATGTGCGCCTGATTGGCTTCAAATTCGCACACTCAAGCACTCAAGCACTAGTGCTTGAGCTCCGTCTTTAAACTTCAGCTTGACGTTGATGTAACATTTGAACCTTGGAAGGCCATTTATCTGCCCGCTATGGCAAGCCGATAAAGTCGGTGAATAGCGAGCAAGCATGCTTAGAATCAATTACGCGTCTGATGTACATAGCACTTTACTACCTAGTACTATTATGGGTAAGCCAGGCAACTTCAATGATGTTGCGAACCACATGTCGATGGAATGTCTCGATGGTTGCACAAAAGTGGACAATTGCTCGTGTATGCATCATAATGTATGCAGAAGACGCATGTCAAGTGTAGTAGCAGACGCTGAATCCCACATACTACTAGTAGTACATACACATTAGTACGTACCGACGACCCCTCGGTACTTTCTTCGTCAATTCTACTAATATAGTATACTATTATATGGCCTCGCGGCCTTATACTACCTATTCAATGTTCATCACAATCCTATGACTTCGTGGGTACAAGATCACAATCTCCAATCAAAGAAAGGGCTTGACATAATGACGGAGAATATAAGTTATGCGATACCTAGCTTATTTTCTCATTTTCATGATAGCACTGGATATGCAGATCTGAGCACGCTTGTTTTTTACTGAAGACTGTGCTGCAGCTGTTGTGGGGGATACGGTTGGTTCCACATGTTGTGCTACAGTACACGCCAATAAAATGCATGTTATTACACGACCCGTTATAAGTCAACTCAACCGACCCTCATGCGCGCTTTAATTAGCTGAAGATGAAGCGTATCTTGATTTAGATTGCCACATCAGCGGTATAGCTGATTTATTTCTGTCAAAATTGTCGGGTCCTCCTTGCATACGTAGTGTAACGAGTATTTTAGTACGCAATCCACCTATTCCATAATTTTCGAGGTCAATCGAGGACCTAAAATGTACTATAAATACCCATCTGAAAGGCTGCTGAGTGGATTATCAATCCTTTTGCGCTTCTCTAAATTATTTCATCTATCAAAATGGCAGACCCTATCCATTTCGCCGATCCCTTTTGGGAGGATCCTTCTGAAGACTCCGTTCGAACAAATGCCAGTGCTTTTGAAAATGGACAGTTGTTCACCATGGCAGCGTCTTCCATGCCTGTGGGTGCTGCAGAGCTTACGATCATTGGTCAGGGAACCATCGCAGTGAACTCGAAAACCACTAAAAGCATCGAATATCTCGTTTCAACCGGCAAGGATTATCCAAAGTTGAGTTTGAAGCTTACGCAGCATAGCGCCAACTTTTATAAAGTTGAAAAACACAACAAGAAAACAGAGCTTCCTGGTGAGGTGATGAGGCCAGAAAGCAATCGATACATACCCAGTCCTGCAGCGAAGGATGGCACAGTTTATTGGCTGTCCATTGATAGGAGCAACTGGGTCTTGCGCTATGGGAAATATTATACTTCTAAGTCATTGACACTGTTAGAGGTGCAACTGAAAAAAGAAACTGGAGAATGGTTGGAAAAGTTGACTACCGTGCATGTCAATGATGAGACCAAGGTGGGTAGCTCAACCTTTTGAAGAGTCGATCATTCATAAGTAACAATATTTGAAATTGAAGAATCCTCAAATAAAAATCTCTCGCCTCCCTGTTACGATGGACCTTCCACCAGTTGTCGTGTCAAACGAAGTCGTTTCACTCCGAGCGTTAGACTTTCAAGCCGTGACCACCTGGGTGAATCTGCCAAAGGCGTGTCAAAACTTGTACCACAATATATCTGGGAAGAAAATATCACTTGAATCAGAAGAGGAGTTCCCAGATCTTGCTGCGGCAATTCACAAGAGCGTTACAACGCCAGGGTACTGGGGCCATGAGAAGTTGATAAGCAAGTGCAAAAAGCCATTCGACGAAAAGGAGTTCCCATACAAATATCTCCGCGTTACAATCGGATCTAACAAGGTATTTCATTCTAGTATTCTCTTTGTTTTTTATTTCGAATCCAGTTCGCGGCTAACGAAAACGACCTGAGTTAGGGGAACTCCCCTGGAATCCCGTACGTCATGGAGGTTTGGCCCCCTGGGCACAAATCCCCTATTCACGACCACGGTGATGCCTGTGCAGTCATCAGAGTACTGTCCGGGTCCATTCAGTGCACTTGGTATGATACTATTGTCTCACAGGTTACTCCGATCAAGCTTGGCCAGCCTGTCACGCTCCATAGAGACCAGATCACTTGGTTAGGAGAGAATCAGTATCAGATCCACGCCCTGGAGAACAGGACAAAGACAACCTGTGTCACCTTACAGTGCTACGAGTTTCCCGTGGAGAACAATTTTCATGAAGAGAAATTCCGATTCATCGAAGACTCGGACAGGGAAAAGAAGTTTTTCACGCCAAACAGCGATTGTTCCTTTGCGGAGTTTTACAAGATTATGAAGACAGAGTGGGAAACGAACAAACCTTACCCACTTGCAGCTTCAACTTCAGCTTGAATTGTTTCTTAAACATTTGAAGCAAAATCCACAGTCTCGATGGACAGTAGATACTGCTCCGTTGTATGCGTCCTACATCTATACATCAACATTTGAATCGCCCTCTTCTACTCCGAGTCCAACAAGATCATCCTGGATCGATAGTAGTGCTTCCATTTCGGCAAAATCTATTACTTATTATATCAAAGTCTTCCTTTTACATTTTACAGTATAAAAGCCTCTAAAAGCATACATATTAGCCCCTGATTATCCGATGATTGAAACCTTGGGGGTGCGATGTAGTTTCATGCCCGATTTCCAAGGCACCAAATCTATCACGCCCCCCACGGCTCTCCGTGTTGATCACATTCCAAAGATTCAATCTCGGAAATTTCAGTGGAACCACAGAAAAAGTTACACATTAGATACAAAATGTCTTCGCAGTCTTTTCTTCCGTTGTCCTCGCCGCCAGCTTCGTCTACGTTGCTGCCGCGGCGTCCCAGCTTGGAACCCGAGCGAGAGATCTTGACGACGCGTGGTCAGCGTGCCTGGTCTATTTTGCCCAGTCGTAGCTCCAGCGCCGCACTTCATGAGCTGAATGCAGACATGGAGCCTCCAACGTTCCTACGACGAGGCTCTCTGCTTATTGGGCACAGTAACCCTCGATATCGATGGTGCGTGGCATCAGCTCCACACTAACAAATTTAAGATATCCACGCTGATGATATGCGCCTAGGGAACGGTACTACCGGCCACCAGATACGTTGAAAGATCTGCGAAAACCAGTGTAAGTCTTAAATACGATGAATTCATCTTTTGCTCTTTTGAAGAGGCTTCATACACGCCTCCTGTCCTATTCCTGCCGACACGCCTTCTTGATACCCATGATCTAAATACTAATTATTTGTAGACGACAATACTACGAGCATAACAACTCGTTAATATCTCAATACCTGTATATTGATCGATTACTGGACTCTTCGTTGCCACATAATCTAATTGAAGATTACAATGGGTGTCATCATCATCATCATGTACCATCCGCATCTACAAACCACTCGCAACAAGAACCAGATACGGAGACCAACATCGAACCCAATCAATCAATTACCAAGAGCGCCAGAGTCAAACGAACACCTCATAACCTGTATCGAATCCCCGATGAGACAGAACCATTGCTCTCCTCATCAGACAGCGAAACCTGCAATCACCACTCAATCCCAAATATGGAGCCACACAGTTCAATGTCACCAGAGAAAGAAGAACAACTAATCAATCTTGCCATTCGAATAAATTTTGCCGCCAACGTCATTCTGCTCGGTTCCAAAATAGCCATTATGGCGTTAACAAGCTCTATGTCCGTCCTCGCGGGGTTGGTGGACGGTGTACTGGATTTCTTCAGTACGTTAATTATATGGATTACAACGACAATTATCCGCCACCAAGATCGCAATAGGTACCCGATCAGCCGACGGCGACTAGAGCCTCTTAGCGTGTTGGTCTTTTCAGTCATCATGGTCACATCCTTCTTCCAGGTTGCACTTTCTTCCATAAACAGACTGACTAGTGATGACCACGCGCTTGTTGAACTTTCTATGCCTTCAATTGGACTCATGGCTGCGACGGTCATAGTCAAGTTACTCTGCTGGGTGTGGTGTCGCCTGGTTCCTAGCCCTAGTGTTCAAGTACTTGCGCAGGATGCCATGACAGACGTTGTCTTCAACACATTCAGTATCATATTCCCGTTAAGTACGCTTATCAACACAAGAATTGTCCTTCCCTTGCACCAAACCCCTCTTTACTAATGTCTGCATGATAAATAGTCGGAGCATTTGCTCGTATTTGGTATCTCGATCCGCTTGGTGGTGTTTTCTTGTCGGTCTATATCATGTGGAACTGGGGTCAAACAGCAAGCGAGTATATTCGACGGCTTACAGGTGCAGCGGCCTCTGCAACCGACCATAACATTTTACTATATATGACCATGCGGTTCTCACGAGTGATTCTGAAGATCCAAGACCTCAAAGCCTACTATGCAGGTGACAAGCTCAACGTCGAGGTGGACCTTGTTGTGGACGAAAAGACTAGTCTTCGCGACAGTCATGATGTTGGAGAAAGTCTACAATACATCTTGGAAAGTGTACCAACCGTGGACAGGGCCTTTGTACACCTGGATTATGACCCATGGAATCTCCCAAGCCACATGAATCAGCTGGATCGTTGAGATGAGTGACAACGATTGTGAAAGCCTCTAAAATAGAACTCGGGCATCTACAGTTTAACGATATAAGTAATCAGGAGTAAACTTCTAATTACATGTTACACATAAAGTCATTCATTTAATTGTACAAATAAAGAAAAATAAAAGTTCATCATATCGGCACGCATGAGGATTGTGCACGAGAGCCAACGCCAGTAGAGTAACAGGCCACCCCATGTTGATCACCACTTTCCTGCATCCCGCATGCGTCCCGTTACAAAACAAGATAGGAAGTCCATATCATGACGGCGTTGAAGTGAATGCACGAAGAAAATAGAAGACGGCTCGGGTTCATTATGATCCCATCAGCGAGGTGGTTGAGAGGGAGGGTGTAATGAACCTGGCATTCCCCCTTGTAATGAGCTCTGGCTGTACACACGATGATGGCCTGTTGTGGATGTAGGTTCGCCCAGCGAGCCCGGTCCTGGAGGTCTTTGATGAAGAGGTGGCATCGCCCCCGCCGAGGATGGAGGAAGTGAGGCATACCCCAAGCTATTCCCGCCCACCGAGGGATGCATCGCTGATGGCGGAGTGTATGATCTCCCAAGGCTTGATAGTGGAGGCATCGATCGGCCATTTTGAGCTTGTGGAGGAGGCGTGCTGTGTCCATATGGCGAAGGGCCACCAGTCAAGCTAACAGGCGTCGAACGGTGTGGTTGATGGGTCCCATTAACTAATGTTTGAACATGTTGCTGATAGCTTTGATTAAGCGATGAGACAGACGCGGGACTGGAAGCGACGGGAGAAAATGAAGAGGGTGCGCCTGATTGACGGGGTGGCATATTGTACATGTTACCCGATGAAGGGGCAGAAGGGGGCTCTTGGCGTGAAACAAAAACGCTGCTTGCTCGCGACGAGGGCGAGCCAGGTCGATAAGCCACGGGCTGTGGGGGCATATCACGAGGGTCGCGAGAGGTGGAAGACGGCTGAGTCTGGCCACTGGACGGTTGGGAGAACACACTAGGGTAGGAGGGTCGCTGAGAAGCTGGCGGGGGCGTCGGCACAGGGGAAGGAACAGAGATGTTGTTCACTGAACCTGCTGACTGAGGCGCGGAGGAGTAGTGCGAGTATGGATTTTGAGAGGCCACAGGTGCTGCTTGACGACCACTTTGCTGTGATGGAGGCGGAGGCTGTGGCTGTGAGCCAGCTTGCTGTGCACGTGGGTCGAAACGCGCCATCCAGTCATTATTTGCCGATGATCCTGTGCTAGCCGTAGGGGGGCCGTAATTGGAGTATTCTGCATAGCCACGTGATGGAGTCTGGTATTGATTCGGTTGGCCATAAGCAGAAGACTTTGGTGTCGCAGCAGAGATCACATTCTCATCAACACGAGGTGGCCCGCTGGGCTGGTAAGCAGGACGTGCTGCAAACGCAGAGCCGGATGGAAGGCCGGATGGGGGTTGAGGACTCGCAAAACGCTTTTTAGGCTGCGGCTCCTCGGGTTCATCATTGAGAATGCTCATGATGTTGGAACGCTTTGCGGGGACCTTTGAATCGGGGGCGGGAGTAGCACTCGCTCGTGGGACATCTTTGACGGGTGACAACACGGGATGAGGCGACTGCGGAAGTCCTACAGGCTGGCTTGCAAGTGGATAATATTGTCTCTGACCGTAGGGGTCACGGTGGACAGCAGACATGTCAAGCTCAGGTCTAGGAATTTGTGTCGGAGAACCAGGGGCTTGAGAAAGACTTTGACGGCGTGAATGGCTCGGAGGAAGAATAGTGGGAGGAACCTGTGCAGACATGTATGTCTGCGTGGGCATATGGTCCATCCGAGCCAAATCGGCAGGAATTGCTGCCCCAGGAGTGTGTCGCGACGGAATTTGCATCTCTTGCATGCGTGGAGTTGAGTGAGGTAGTAATGAAGGTTCTCGTCTATCCTCGTTGAAGTATCCTAGACGTGGCCCTTGCATTCGCTGAGGCTGGTTTGCTTGTGCACGTATCACTCCTCTACCATCATCTGTTAAACCAGTGGTAGCAGGAGGAATCGAGGCCCCGGTAGATGCTTGTGCCAAGGGTGGGTAACGGCCACGCTCGTTCTCTGGTAGAGGGCGGCCATGAAGTTGCATCGGTTGAGGTGACATTGCAAGAGATTTACCCTTTGATGGGAATCGCGCCTCATCAGTCTCGCCCATTAACTCGCCATGAGGGGCAAGTGGACGAGGGATAATTGTGGAGGGCGTTGCCTCATATCGTCTCTTGGTAGCAGCACTAGGTACGGGAAGAGGACCAGTAGGCTCGCCGCGAGATTTCTTGTCCTCTGCCATCATCAGGGATTCCTCGAAGTCCTTGTGTCCCGAATCAAGTCGGCGCTGGTAGTAGTTTTTGACCTGGAACAATTATGTTAGTTGAAAATTCAATAATGTTCCGAGGAGGAAAGAAAGGGGGCTTACCATAACGGTGGTCTTGGTCTTCATGAAGTTCGAAATACCTTCAAAATCACGACCAAAGTGCTCAAGCAATCGAGGGAAGTCACGTTGCTCTGGGACAGACCAGTAGCTTGTCGGCTGAAGTGATCCGTATCCAGTCTCTTGTTGTTTCATTGGCATGGCTGGATCAGATTCGGTAGACTCAAATACATAGACACCTTCCTTTGCTCTTCCACGTCCGGCCCTGGGTCTTGAAGTAGAAGGTTGGGGATCCCTCTCGATAGGCTCTCCTCGATCAGCGGGCAATACGGGCTCAAGCATGCCATCCGCATTCGCCTCCATATTTTGTAAGGCGCCCATAGGAGGAATACTTTGAGGAGGTGGAAGCGGCGGTTGTGGCGTTTGGGTTTGATTTCTCTGATCCTTTTCAGTGGTCTTCGTGCGCTTTTGCCCACGAGAAGCAGCAGCTCGTCCGCCACGCCGAGAAGAGGGCTTTTCGATGGGTTCAGACTCTCTGGTAGCTTGACCACGGCGGCCGCTTGTTGCACCTTCGACGTCGTTTGAGTCACCGAAAGTCGGTGCAGCGGCGCGTCGAGGACGTCCAGTATCAGTGACAGCAGGGGTCTCCTCTTCTCCATCAAAGTCTGGTTTGACGACACCTAGGTCGGCAATAAGCGCATTAGACTTGGGACGAGTAGACTTAGGCTTGTTCCTGCCTCGCTTACTCCATCTTTTGTTAAGCTTAGCCTTATACTTAATTTCTTCCTTTGTGAGGTAGTAATGAACGATGCACTGTTGAAAATCTCGGCCAGGCAATGCCTCCGCAATTTTGCCCCATTTCTTCGGGTACGCCATGAAAGCATCCGTGAAAATTGTGTGTTCTTCTTTGGTAAAATCGTTAGGCGGCGGGACAAATCCAAAAACCTTCATCGCTTCGTCGGGACCGACTGTGTTGTTGACGTCCTTGTATATATGGGCTTTTTCCTCCCGAGGCTCTAACATGTCCGGAATGACGGCTTCGCGGGCTAAATCTGGACGAGCAGTGGCCATTTTCGTTCTTCGACGTTCTAGTTCCTCCTGGGCGGAAATCTCAGAAGCCTTCAATGCATTGAGAAAATCAAGCTCGCTGTTTCCCTTATACCGTCGCCCTTCACGTCCCTCTCGCCCTTCTCGCCCTTCGCGAACATCCGGCACAACTGTTGGTGTTACAGGAGCCGTAGGGGGCGGTGGTGATAAAGGACCAGGAGTCATGGGCTTTTTATCCTTAGTGCGATCCAACTCCCAGATAGCCAACCTCCAAGGCTTATAATACGACATGTATTCCTCCCGCAAGATAGCGTTCTTCTTCGCAACTTCCTTTTGTCGTTTGCATAGCTCAGCATGAAAAATGTCCTTGAGGTTTTCTTGAGGGGCGTTTATTTCATGCCATGCTTCTATGTCCGATAGGGGTGTGGGAGGGCCTGTGGTAAGGAAAGGCAAGCTGTCAATTGTCACCGCAGAGCGCGGTTGGTCGGGCAGCTTGGGGGCGTCTGCGACAGGTTCGTCTTGATGTCCATCGATTTTGGGGTCAAATGTCACATTCCGTTCAGTAGACGACGTCTGGGGAGCCGCTTCCTGTTCAACCGAGGGAAGAGGCTCCACAGGGGCGGGCCCGGTAGTCTCCTCTTGCGCGATCTTGCCCAGCAGTTGAATTTTCATAAGCAGGCCGACAATATGAGGATCCTCCAAGGGCGAAGGCGGCAGTTCGGCTCTAAGAAGTTCCATATCCCTTTCGAAAAGTCGCTTCCGCTCTTGCAGATATTCTTGGCTGAAGACGTCGTTTTCTTCATCCTCCTCATCACTTGATTGGGCAAGACTAGAAATGATAGTGGACTCATCCTTGCCCTCTTCCTTTTCTTCCTTTTCGTCTTCGTCATGCTCTTCTTTTTCTGGGCCAACCTCAACAGATGGGACAGGCGGTGGACTACTGCGAATGGCAAGTTTCATGGATGGAGAGGTTAAAGTTGGGGACTTGGAGGTCTCCGCAGGTAAAGAAGCGTCCTTAGAGTTTTCGTCCTTCGGTTTCTCTCCCTTGGGATTTTCTTCTCTGGATTCAGGTCGTTCAGGCGGAATTTGTTCCAAGAGTTTGTCATTAGTAGGCGCCAATGCTTCGGGTTCACAAGGTTCCTTCTTGGGTTGGACGCTAGGCGCGGGCGGAGCATGATTAAATGCAGGGCGGTTCCATGGCTTGTTGCCTTTGCTAAGCCCTCGGGGTGATGAACCTTGTCGTCCTTGATACCGAGGCCCTGTTGGGATGCTCGATGTTTGCATCCGAGGGGAAATTGATGGGTCTCGAGAGATCGACCGAGGTGGCAGGGGTAATCGAGACATCGTGGGTGAAGTAGACACTGGGGGCGGTTTCGAAGAAGGCCCATGTGGTTCAATTGAACCGTGTATTGAGTCCCTTTTGGTCATCGCAGCAGGTGCTGTTGGGGGAGAACGATCTGACAAATGCGTGGATGCTCTTGAAACGCGAGCTGATTCATCTTGAAGTTGACGATTATTGGATTGAGCAACCTCTGGCTGACGATTATCGGGTTTTTGGCTCCGAGGCTCTGAGGTTTGTCGTACCCGAGACTCTGCGCGCTCTGCCTTTGGACCTGTTGGGGGTTGAGGAGTCATCTTAGGGTGATTGTCTTTTGCGTTCTTCTCTGTGTAGACAGACGCGTCGCTTGGTGTGCGCCCTTCGACTGGTCCTTTGGGCGGAGGTAAAGAGGGTGTCGGAGCAGGTACAGATCCAAATGCAGGGACCTGTGGTGCTGAGGGAGGAGGAGAGTGTTGGTTAGGAGGTCCCAAATCTTTAGATGGGTCGGGGCGAAGAGATGAAGACATAGTTTCAGATCGGATACTCTCACGTCTAGCATCTATGCTGCCAGGCCCTGGGATGATAGATGGCTTCCGGGGTTGCTCAGAGGGTGAGGAATCAGGGATATTATCAGAAGCAACGGGGCCCATTGCAGCTGGCGGACCGTGAGCAATGGAACCAGAACGGTTCTCTGCTCGACTGAGAGGACGATCTCTTTTCCATGGCTCGAGAGGACGGTCAATATCCTCTCTATCAGGTCGACGAATATCCCAATTCTCCCGACGATCAAACCGATCACGCCGATCCATATCACGATCCCGCATGATATCACGATCACGATCTCGGTCAAGGACACGATCGCGGTCCATGGGAGGACGGTCTCGGTCCAGATCTCGATCACGGTCACGGTCATTCAAACGGTCTCTGCCCCGATCTCGCCATGTATCGCGGGATCGACTACGTCGTCTGAAAGGTTCACGATCATCGAAGAAGGACGGACGGCCACGGCCACGGCCACGACCACCCTCCCAGTCGCCTCGGCCTCTACCACGCATACCACCCCGCGAATGATGGCCTCCACTGGATGGCGGACCATCTGGACCACCGGATGACGCAGAAAGGATACTATCTCTGGAGTTTCGGCGCATGCGAACCAGGTCAAAATCGCGACCCGGTAGTTCTCTCACATCACGGAAGTCGCGTGTCGGGGATCTTGAGCGTCCTCGACCAAAGCCAATACGGGTATCAAAATCACGGTCTCTGCGATCCCAGTCCCGGTCCATGTCGCGACGGAAAGGGGGCGCATCGCGAGAATCTCGAAAATCGCGGTCGCGATCGCGGTCTCGTAAATCTCGATCTCGATCTCGGAATTCACCTCGGCCATAACCTCGACCTCGACCACCACCAAAATGACCCCCTCGAGGCAAATCGACTAGCGCACGCGGGCCTCGTGGAGGTTCTCGACCAAATGGAGGGCTTCCATCGTCAGGACCACGGGGACCGGCAGGAGGACGACGATCCCCAAAGCGGAGGGGGGAACGGTCGCGGGAATTAAACCCGGACGAAGAAGGAAATCGAGACATCACCAGGTCATGCTACGACGAGATGACCTGGGTGGGTGAGGCATTCAGGGTTTTGAGCGTGTTAACTGAAGGTTGAAACAGGGTCTCGGGAATGCAGAATCCAGAACCCGCTCTAACTCCCCGGCACGTGATGGAAGGAGCACGGACCAGTTCGATCTGAAAATGGGATAAGTTGAAGGACGTAACAGGTACTTGGCACTTTGTTGGTGTCTGTGGAGACTCGAATGGTCGGTAATTTGAAGGTCTTGCCGAGTGTTCAACAGTGACCAGGCTGGGACCCCCCAGAGAAGCTTGGCTCCGTGAAATGAACTGGAATTTCTCAAGGGACAAAGCGTCCCGAGCACTTTGGGGGGGAAAGTGGATCCTCGATTGACTTATGGAGGAGTTACGCAGCCCAAAGTACGGAGTACACACGGACTCCAAGCACTGAACACGCTCTTAGCCTCTCAGGGGGGGGGGGGGGGATCAGCCAACGCAGTTCGTCCACCTGCTTTTCCGTACGCCAAGTGTGATATCGTTCCTTCTTAGCGCTTTCGAGTCAGCCCCGACTTTAGCGTCGATTATGCAAGCTACTATCAGCCATTGAGCTGTGAGAACAGAAAGTTCGTGGTGTTAATTAATATCACAATTATAATTATGTCAATCCATTAAGACAAGGATCGATGTTGCTGCATAACACTAGCAACTATTCCCTCGTGCGTCTCAATCCAAGTATCAATGGAAGGCTTTCAAGACTTCCAGGGCTACATGGAGCGGGATTGGAGCCTCAGGTGTCATCTCTTAAATCCTTACAGATAAGGCATCAATTATCCCCCGCGCCGGCAAAAAAAAATCATCGATCCTACAGGCCATGATATACAACCCCACCAAGACTGGCAAGCCATTACATTCCAACATTCATTCATGACTAGCTAGTCTTGCAGACATTTACATCTTACTGCTTTTCTCTCTCGCTCGATTACTTCGCATACTTTTCCAACCAACACAATGAGCCAGAATACCGCCGCCCCAACGTCCGCGACCGCCTCGGTCCTGCTGGCTTCCGAGCCCATGCCTGAAGGAACTCACGAAGTGAGCGGAGTGAATTTCGATGAATTCCATGGCCGAGATATCACGGTGGCCGAATTAGTCGACAATTTAACCCATACTGGCTTCCAGGGCAGTGCTGTTGCCGAAGCTGCGCGCATCATTAATGACATGGTAAGGATTCATGCTTGACGATGACTCTTTTTTTCGTGGTTTATTCCTCCAGGGTCTCCGACTAACATATATTTCCTGTATGATAGCGCGCCTTCCGAGACCCCGAAACAGGTGCAAAGACCACGATTTTCCTTGGATATACCTCGAACCTTATCTCCTCAGGATTGCGCGACACCCTCCGTTACCTTGTTAAGCATAACCATGTTTCGGCCATTGTTACAACTGCTGGTGGTGTAGAGGAGGATCTGATCAAATGTCTGGCCCCGACTTACCTGGGATCCTTTACCACCCCAGGTGCTGGACTGCGCGCCAAGGGCCTCAATCGTATCGGCAACCTGTTAGTACCCAACAACAACTACTGCGCCTTTGAGGATTGGTTGATCCCTATCCTAGATCGCATGCTGGAGGAACAAGAGGCCGCGAAGCGCAAGGCTCAAGAAACTGGCGATGAAGAGGATGAACTACACTGGACTCCGAGTCGCATTACGGAGCGGCTCGGTCGGGAAATCAACAATGAGGATTCCGTGCTATATTGGGCGGCGAAGAACAACATCCCCGTTTTCTGTCCAGCCTTGACAGACGGATCTCTTGGCGATATGCTTTATTTCCACACTTTTAAGTCGTCCCCACAGCGGCTGCGAGTGGATATTGTGGACGATGTGCGTCGCATTAACACGATGGCTGTCCGAGCCGCGCGGGCGGGTATGATTATCCTGGGTGGCGGCGTGGTGAAACATCACATTGCCAACGCATGTCTGATGCGGAACGGTGCCGAACATGCAGTATATGTCAATACGGCACAGGAATTCGATGGCAGCGATGCCGGCGCCCGGCCCGACGAGGCGGTGAGTTGGGGCAAGATCAAGAGCGATGCCAACGCGGTGAAAGTCTACGCGGAGGCCACCGTCGCTTTCCCTCTCATTGTGGCCGCCTCATTTGCACGCGCAACTCCTCCAGCGACCGCTTCCCCTGCCGTATCGAACTAATTTTTGAGGGCCTAATTGAGCGCGCCTGATGCAGAGAGGAACTGGCTGCACGCTGCAGGACCCCGTGTTCGACCAGGATTGGATGCCCAATCAGATCAACGCATGACCCACATTGCGTCCAAATGTCAGGTCTCAGACATACGGAGGACCACAGAATACACCAAGCGTCCAGAAGAGGTAATACCGTGCGGGCTGAGTGGTCAATCATCTATCTATCGATTCTACAGTACATCCATCTCATGAGCCAGATGGTATTTCCTAGTGACCATTTATCTGGTAAGCGTGGTGCAGTCAGCAGTGATCTTCTGGCTTTCTCCCATCCCTTTGGCCCCATCTAGGGAGCGTTCTTTCATTAGCGATCCCATTAGCGATCCTGAGGGGGAGTGGCAACAAATACCCGAGACGAAGCCGATCGGAATTTGTATACAGTAGGAGGTGGCAACGGAGACAGGAAAAAACTTCACACCCGCCCAGTGTATACCGCATACCCGCCCTCTTTTAAGGTTTCGATCCGTTGGCTGCCCTGAAGTGGAGCCTCTTGAGTGTTCCGGATCCACTGCCGATCAGAGAGGGGCTTCACCGCTGCAGTTAGGGAGATTCATAGAGATACTACAATACAATTCCATTCCAGAAGCAGATACGAGGTCACAGTCAGGTTCAGGGTCAGCGTCAGCGTCAAGAATAGATCAATGTAATCAAGAGAATGTGCGCACTGTAAAACACGGACTGAGACCAGCCGACCACGGGGTTTATCGCGTGGCCCAGTCGAGAGACCCACCGGACCCGAATTGCCAATCCCCCGGCTTTTCTCTTATCGGCAGAACTTTTTGTGGGAAGTTGGGGGGGCGCGCGCCTTTTCTGCTGGTCTTTTCTTTTTGGAATTTCTCCTTTTTCGTTCTTCTTCATTCTCATCCTCTGACTCACACTGTTCTTCTCGACTCCCTCATTCTACCATCTGTCACCCCGTTCACGGCCACTCAATACGCCTTGATTGTCCCCCAAGGCTCACAACAAAGACATCCGAAGACAACGAAAGGAAGCGAGAGAGAGCGCACTGCAAAGGGCCTGCAACGCTCAATTGACACTGAAATCGCCTACCTGTCTGATCCACAAGCATGGATTCGTCTCAACTCCCGGCCAGTTCACAGCCAATCGAGCCCGGGAATGGCGATGAAGCATCTCCAACATCCAACGTCTCGGAACCGACAACCATGCCGAGTCCTGTTGCCGAAGACTCTGTACCACCGGCAACAATTATCTTACTCTCTCAAGAAGCACCAGATTCAGAGGCGGACACACAACAATCAACGCCGCCTACAAGAGAAGCCGATGAGGTGGAACATGCCTATTGGGCCGAGTATGAGGAGGACACCACCACACCGGACGAGGAAGAATTGAAGGAGATTGAAGGCTCAGAAGCAGACTACAGTGCCTGTGATCGTAGGTTACACCCGATTCCTTGAGGCTTGGAAGGGAAAATCGGATGAAAAGCCAGGCCCATACAAAAAAAAACATATACTAACATTCAGGGGATAGACTCATACTGGGAGAGCAATTTCTTCCGGGATTTGGACGACCCTGAATATCAACCAAGGGAAAAGGCTCGGTTAACATGGAAAATCAGGGGCGTCCGAGGAACGCCAGACGCACCCAACCGCGCCAAAATTATGCGATCGCCCCCGGCGTTCATTGGTGGATACTGGTGGCGAATTAAGTTCTACCCCCGCGGCAACAATGTCGGCTCATTGAGCGTCTACATCGAGTGCTCGACGACATTGCCCAGTCCAGATGATTTCCTTCCAGACACCGAGTTTGCCGTCCGTCGTGGCGCATCCGATGCCATTTTGAACAACAGCCCACCCGATGTACAGCTGCAAACACCCGCCACAACGGAGACGGCTACGTGGTTAGACGACTACAAATTACAATATGCGTCTGCGGCACCGAGTGCTCAAGAGACCACATCCAATTCATCCGATCCATGGCGAGTTTCCGCGCAGATCGGGGTCATCGCATACAATCCGGAGGAGCCTCGAACGGGATGGATGCAGTCCTCGTGTCATCAATTCAACCCTCACAATTTAGACTGGGGCTGGACATATTTCCATGGCCCCTGGGACCAAATCCACACTCGTCGCCGAGGCCAGCATCGTGCTCTCCTGAACAATGACACACTGGCATTTGACGCTTATATTCGTGTAATTGATGACCCGACCAAGTCTTTGTGGTGGCATCCAAGTGACTCAGAGCCAACTTGGGACAGTCTAGCTTTGACCGGTTACCGTCCGCTCGGTGACTCGGTCATTAACCACAGTGCGGAGGTTGCAGGATTGGCTTCATGGCTGCACATTGCGCCATTTGCTAAGATTATTCAAAACGTCAACGTTCTTGAGCATCTTCATAACTGTGATGTTAAACCCAAGCCATTGTGCGACGCCCTCCAAAAGTTGCTTTGGCAGCTTCGCAGTCGAGCTCACTCCCTTCAATATGTGGACACTGATGCGATTACTTCCACGTTGCGCAATCTGCGCGAATTCTCGGGCGATGTTTCCGAGTTTTGGGAGCGACTCCGCCGTACTTTAGAGCTGGAACTCAGTGGTACGGATGCTGGCCAAGAACTTAGCAAACTGTTCGACAGCCCAAAGCCCCAGTCATTGCTGGACTCGAATGGCGATGCGATTTCCATCAACACCTTGCCCATTGATTTCAACTCTCGTATTTGCATGCCAGCCGACCAAGTTAAGTCTACAGGAGAACTTATGACCAAATACCTCGATGCAAAGTCTGGTAATTGGTCACTTCCTTCAATTCTCCACGTAGAACTTGGTCGCCATTCTCTGGACAAGAACATGCGTTGGCAGTTGAATTTCAACAAGGTGGACCTGGATGAAGAGCTGGACTTGACCAAGTGGGTTGTCGACGGTGACGGTGGCAAGTATGTCCTTTATGGATACGTTGTCCACCGTGGCCGCCGTACCTCGGGCAAGTTCTTCAGTATCCTTCGTCCGGCTGGTCCTGGCACCCGATGGTTAGCATTCGACGATGGAAGCGACAACCGCGTCGAATGCCTGACCAACAAGACAGCTCTTGGTCCTCATCTCGGTCTGGATGAGACTCAAACGGTTGACCACAAAAAGGGCCATGATATCCCGGTGGTTGCCATATATGTGCGAAGTGACATAGTCTCAGAACTTTTGCCCGGTCCCCAGGGACCTTGGGAAGTTCCAGACGCATTGAAGGAATACTACGAAACCGGCGTATATTCCCCAACTCCTGTGGACCACGACAAGACCAAGGACGTCCAGGTTGAAGTGTACTCTCTCCCTCAATATGATCAATTGAGCAGCCTTTTTGACACATACGATTTAATGTCCCATGCGAAATCAAACAACGGCGTTATGTACATGACACTACCTAGCTCATCGCGTCTAGCAGAGCTACGAAAAAAGATTGCGATGTGGAAATCAGCGGGTGAGGAGGTCATTGGAGCCGAACGTGTTCGTCTCTGGCACATTGGTCACACTCGTGATCAGTGTGGTCCAACTCTCGCATTTGATCACATCACCGACTTGAATACTCCATTGGATTTCTCTTCGGGGACCATGCGATTCTGGATGGAGACAATCTCTGAAGATGATGCGAAGTTCTTTGCCATTCCCGATCCACCTTGCCTTGCGACTGCAGAAGACAAGCCTGAGGAATCTGTGACTGAGCGCCCAGGCTCCGAGACAGCTGAATCACCACCATCAGTCAACGATGGCGATGCCATTGCCAGCTCGTCTGGAGGTGACGCCAACCTTGTAGAGAACTCTCCACCTCTCGCAACCACGTCCCCAGAGGGTGATGCTATGACCGAGGAACGCGCTGAACATGATGCCGTTTTGGCTGTTGCGGCTGCCAATGATGCTATACCAACTGAGCCTGAGATCAACGCCGGTTCTGCTCCTGCTCCCATAGAGTCGTCCGAGCCGGCACCTACGACAAGTCCGACCACAGCTGAACCGTCAATGCCCGTTGGGCATGCATATTACTTCATCCAAGTCTTTGACGCAGATGCTCAGGTATTGCGGACAGTAGGCTCATTCTTCTCCAAGCTTGAGGCGAATGTGAAAGCCTCAATTCGAAAGCATCTTCAGTGGCCTATCCGACGCGATTTCCTCATGTGGAAGCGCGTGGATGGAACTACTGTCACCACACTCTCTCCAGCTGAGAACTTCATGGATGTCGTGGTGCCCCATGGGTCATGTATTATAATCGGTGACAAGCTGAGCAAAGACAAGTAAGTTTCCCACCGATTATCTTTTATCTTTAATAATTCCCAGTCTAACAAAGAAACAGGCGTTCTCAGCTTGGAATCTCCGGTCTATTCTCTAGTCCCGACCGACTAGTCCAGTGTCTCTGGGCAGAATCTCGAAACCACCCAGTTCAAGGGTTTACAGGCCACAAGACTGTAGAAGCCACATTTACCAGCGACTTCTATAGCGGCGACTTCCTAAAAGGTCACTACCACGGACGTGGCAAACACCTCTCGGCCACAGGCACGACATACGAGGGCGACTTCGTTTTCGGACGACGCCATGGCCAAGGCAAAATGGACTATCCAACTGGTGACACCTACGATGGTGACTGGGTGGAGGATGTTCGTCATGGTCAAGGCGCCTTCACCGAAAAGAAGACGGGAAACAAGTACGTTGGCGGCTTCAAGGATGGCAAGCGTTATGGTAAAGGCATCCATTACTTGGAGGTAGCCGATGAAGAAATGGATCTTTGTCAGATCTGTTACTCAGAAGAGCAGGACGCAGTCTTCTGTGACTGCGGCCATGTTTGCGCATGTGTTACTTGCGCGAAGCAGGTGGATCTTTGTCCGATCTGCCGTAAGAGCATCAAGAGCGTTATCAAGATTTATAGAACATAAACTAGATGTTCGAAGCACGGTGGAGTTTTTCAATTCTTTCTTTCTCTTTTGTTTTGCCTGGAGGCATTTTCTATGATTTGAATGATTGCATATGTGTTTAGATTTATATACGGAGTTCATGAAGCTTTGCCGTTTTTCTTGTCTTTGAGAGCTGAAGACATTGAACTACTCTCTCCCTATCAACCAGATAGAGATGAACATATTCCCCAACCAAAACACAATGACAGAATGAACATTGAATTATTTCGGTTTTATTTTTTCAACTTCATTCTTTAAATAGAATAGTAAATTAGTCCTAGCACTTGAGCAATAGCAAGAGGTTCACAGTGGACTCCGTATACTACTCACCCGCAGTGGGCCCTGACCGCCTTCTCATTTTTGTACTGCCCCTCGTGACCGCCGCAGAAGAAAAAAAGTCCCGGAAAAAAAAGTTCGAGACCGAAGAATCAACCCCAATTACTGAAACAACAGCAATCATGGGTGTCGGACGTCGTATGAAGAAGCAGGGCCCTCCGCCCCCGCTTGATGAGTCAAAGATCTCCATGCTGAAGAAGCGCAAGGGTGGCGACGCCGATTCCACATCCAAGGCCGTTGCTGCTAAGAAACGCCGTAGAGGCGCCGATGAGGAAGAGGTTGTGGTCAAGAAGGTCGCCCCTAAGAAGGCCAAGGTCAATGCTGCGCCTGTCAATGGAAATAAGAAGGTGGAGGTCAAGAAGTCTAGCAAAAAGACTCCTGTCCCCATGTCTGATTCGGAGGAAGACGAGGATGAGGAAATGGAGGACGATGAATTCGGTGATCTTGATGGAGTCAGTGATGGCTCCTTAGATAGCCAGGATGAGGTTGAAGGACTTTCCGATCTGGAAGATGAAGACGATGAAGACGATGATGACTCTGTTATGGACTCCGACGAGGACGACCACCCCCGCGGAGCGATGTTCTCTGACGATGAAGATCTATCAGACGCCGAAGAGAAGCTTACAGCCGCGAACATCGAAGGACTTTCTCGCAAGCTCGATGCCGCCAGACAATTGGAGGAAGAAGAGGCCGAACAAGAGTTGCAGGAAGCAGCTATGCAGACCAATATCGCCGGTGATCGTCCCGATGTATTCGAGGATCAGACTCAGGCAGGACTCGCTCCAGACCTGCAGCTGCTCCGTCAGCGTATCACCGATACCATCCGTATCCTGGGTGACCTGAAGACTCTGGGTCAGCCAGACAAGTCCCGCGCCGATTACGTCGACCTTGTTCTGAACGACATCTGCACCTACTACGGCTACACTCGATTCCTGGCTGAAAAGCTATTTAATCTCTTCACACCCATGGAAGCTTTCGCTTTCTTCGAAGCTAACGAGACTCCCCGCCCCGTTGTAATTCGTACCAACACTCTGCGAACCAACCGCCGATCTCTCGCTCAAGCCTTAATCAACCGTGGTGTTGTCCTCGAGCCGGTTGGCAAGTGGTCAAAGGTCGGCTTGCAAGTCTTCGAGTCCGCCGTTCCTCTTGGTGCCACTCCTGAATATCTGGCTGGTCACTACATTCTCCAGGCCGCATCTTCCTTCCTTCCCGTTATGGCGCTGGCACCCCAGGCTAACGAGCGTGTACTTGATATGGCTGCCGCCCCCGGTGGTAAGACCACTTACCTGTCTGCGCTGATGCGTAACACTGGCTGCGTCATCGCCAACGATGCCAGCAAGCCCCGTGCAAAGGGTCTCATCGGTAACATTCACCGTCTGGGCTGCAAGAACACCATTGTCACCAACCTGGACGCCCGTACCGCCTTCCCCAAGGCCCTTGGTGGCTTTGACCGTGTTCTACTGGATGCTCCCTGCACTGGTACAGGTGTTATTTCCAAGGATGCCGGTGTCAAGACCTCCAAGGACGAGCGTGACTTCTTAGCCATTCCCCACATGCAGCGCCAGCTGCTCCTTGCCGCCATTGACTCAGTCGACCACTCCTCCAAGACCGGTGGATACGTGGTCTACTCCACATGTAGTGTCACCGTGGAGGAGAACGAAGCCGTCGTACAGTATGTGCTGCGCAAGCGCCCTAATATCAAGATTGTCGACACCGGCCTGGGTGACTTCGGTAGCCCCGGTTTCACCAACTACATGGGCAAGAAATTCGATGCCAAGATGGCCCTTACCCGTCGCTACTTCCCCCACCGTGAGAACGTCGATGGTTTCTACGTCTGCAAGCTGAAAAAGACCGGCCCCACACCTGCGGCCAAGGCCGATGACACTACATCTAAGGATCGCCACCCCCGGCGTGCTGGCTCTCAGGCCGCCTCCACCGATGACGATGAAGAGATTGACAGGACCCCCATTCTGGACGAGGATGGTACCATGGCCGACCTCGAGGGTGGTGCTTTCGGACCATTCGAAGAGGATGAGGATACGGAGCGTATTGCACGCGCTGAGCGTAACCGTCTCCGTCGCAAGGGTCTCAATCCCAAGGGTGTTCTGAACAAGCCCAAGAAGACCAAGGGAGAGACGAAGGAAGAGAAGAAGGAAGAGGCCAAATCAAGTGAGCCCGCAGAGGCAACTCCAGAGCCCAAGAAGAAGCCCGAGACGGCCAAAAAGTCGACCAATGAGAGCAAGGGTGAGAAGAAGACAGTGGTGAAGGGCGACAAGGAGAAGAAAGAAAAGAAGGAGAAGAAGGCCAAGAAGGCGACGAAATGATCTGTTGACAAGCGAGATCTCTTTTGTATCTATAGCTTTGGCATTGTCAACGGGAAAGTTTGAAAAGCATCTTCATTTGTTCGGTGGACGGCGCACTAGACATATACCTTGTTTATTTTAATGTTTTCAATTCAATGTTGTACAAATGATTTCAGTTTACAATAACAAGATCGTAGAACAGTTTCAATGACTTCAAGTTGAGGCTGCGATAAAATCCTGCCACTTCATAGTACACATGCAGTAGTAAGATCTTACTACACAATGCACTGGCACGGCTCACATTCATATATATATGCACATGCATGTGGCTTTTTGGATATAGTATGAGGTAGCTTCCGAAAAATACATCGAATAGCAGCTCATATAATGCTTAAAATAGCATATAAAACCATCAATCACAGCTTTGAAGAACAAAAAAGACAGCAGTGTGAAGTCCTCAAGCTTTAGAGTGTTTCTATACTGATTACCTGCTTATGAGGGGCCGCGCCCACATGACCTCCCCCACGCGGGAAGAAAACGACAAACAAGCTTAGCATTCTCCAGTCGTGATACCAACTCCATTTCCACTGCTTGCCCAGCACATTCCATAATTCCGATCCTCCAAACATGACCGAGCTCACTTTCGCCAAATCCTTCCTATCCAGCTTGGATTCCCGTCCTATCAAGCTGCGCGCCGATCATGTCTTCGACCCAGAGCAGATCGGACTCCGTGTCCCGGTAAGCTCTAGCACTGCCATCCAATGGCCAGATTCATAGCAAAATCTTGCAGCAAATAGAGCCTCATACAGCACACAAAGCACTGTTTCTTAATTCGAAATACTAACTAAACCCAACCCCCCACAGTACACACTTCCCCGCCTCCAACCCCCGCACCCAGAGATGCCCAAGAAAGTCCAAAAGTCCCAAGCACCAGGATCGTCGAAATCAATCACCGTAAAGGTGAAATCAAGCCGGAACCCCGAGCTTGAATTCTCACTCCCCAACGTGCCTCTCAGCACGACCTCCGTTCAAGATCTGCGGGATGCTGTCAAACAACGGGTTACCGATGCAGCTGGGAACCCCGTCGCACTGGAGAAGATCAAGATTCTATACCGACGGAAGCCTGTCAGTGGAACGGGCAAGACGGTAGCAGAGATTCTGGCAGATGAGCCGGAGATGCTGGTTGGAGGGAAAGAGATTGAATTCGGTGTAATGATTATTGGTGGAGCTAAGACGATCGATACCCAGGCAGAACCGGCCACGGAGGCACGAGAGACATCTCCGCCGAAGGCGGCTGTTGGGCCTAATGGGGCGGAGTTGGTGCGAACGGAGGAGTTCTGGAATGATCTACAGGGATATTTGGAGCAACGGTTGAAGGATGATCAGGAAGCGAAGCGGTTAAGGGTTCTCTTCAAGGAAGCGTGGACATCGAGTAAATGAGGAGATGTCATGGAGGAGTCCTATTATTATAAAGTACAGTCTTCATAATACCCAATTACTGGTGAAAATATTACATGAAATGATCCAAGTTCCGAGGAACCTTGGAAATGGATTTCAATATTGTTATACACATGCATAAGCAGCTCCTTGTGAAACCTGCGAAGAGAAGTCGCAGGCCCAATCTCCAAGGCATCCGGACTTCTGCGCAGATAAAGCGTTAGATCCCACGGGAGATTTATTGTTTGAACAGTGGACCAAAAAACACAATAAGAGACGGGGCCCATGTAGCATGGACACCAGGGTATGCACCAAAGCAAAAGGGAAGAGAAAGCTAGAATGAGGAAACAGGAAAGAAGAATACATGATCAGAAATGTACGCCAGGGAATCGTCGCGAAGAAGGCTTATTATCAGCGTCGGGATCAAAAGTACACATGTAGAAGAGAAAGAAAACCACATAGAAGAGTACCATATGCCGGGCAACTGGAAAGTGACACCTTTGCAAATGCTCGAAAAGAACTGGTCCGGCCAATCGCTCATCCGGTTCATGGATCATGTCACGAAAAGGACCGAAGAATGATACAGGGTAGGGCGGAATAGAGAAAGAGAAATCATACAAAGGTTATCGTCTCGTCGTTCGTGTTTACCTGGAGAAGACCTTGACCACACCATCTCCACCACCGCTGACGACCCAGCGTCCGTCACGGCTCCAAACGACAGCGCAGACACCCTCACCACGCATCAGCCGATGGCTGGTCAATTCTTGAGTACAGCTGCGCTTCTCGAGATTCCAGAAGCGCAGACTGGCATCATGACCAGCCGAAACAAGCTCGCGCCCATCAGGAGATAGAGAAAGCGAAGCGATTGCAGCGGGATGAGCCAGCATGGTGTAAGTACATTGACCTAGAGATGAATTTGTAAGATAAAGTAGGTAAATGAAGGGATAAAGATTACTTACCACTGTTCGCATCAAAGAAGCGAATGTATCGGTCCTCGTAGCCACTAATAATAACTCCTTCCACGCTGCTGGAGCCAGTGGCGCCATGAACCACTTCTTCGTCCGCCATGGTGCGGCTAGGATCCAGATTGGCAGAGCCGTCAAATCCGATGGTGCTAGCAACCACAGAATTCACACCAGTTGAAGGAGTTCCGTCGTATGTTTCAAGGCTGGCCATTCCCACAATTTCCTCGCCAGTTCTTGTATCGTAGACAAGAATAGAAGCATCAGTGTATGAAACAACGAAATTGACTCCTGCCAGAGACAAGGGGCTGATGCATGTTGGGGAAGGAGAGTCGGTGCGCAGGATGTGATGCACAAGAGTGTAATGAAATGGTGTGGTTGTAGCGACACTTGGCTGTGGAGAGGATGGGAAATTGGAGCCAGATGAAATCGAGTTCGCGCGGCGGCTTCCGCCTTGACGACGCGATCCAGCCTGGGGTGATGAAGCAAGAGGAGGGGGACTAACGGCCCATATGAGTATGCGACCATCTGCAGCGCCGGATGCCAGTAGGATACGATCCGCTCCTCCATAATGGCCGCTAGAGTCTCCGAAGACAGAGCTAGCAGTTCCCGGAAGCACACAAAGTCCCCAAACGGCATCAGTATGCCCGTCCAAGGTAGCCTTAGGATCAACCCGACCTCGCTCCCATACCCGAACGCTTGCATCTTGACCACCTGAGAAAACCCAGCCGTCACCAAGGGCACGTCCACCGTTAGAAATGTTCTGCGACGGTGAGCAAGCCGCAAGTGAGGTAACTGCGCCTACATGACCTCGGTGTGTAAAGTAGCTAGTGATATCCAAATCATTACTGGAACTAGGGCCGTGCGATCCAAACGTGCCATAAGTTGCAGGGATAATCCATCGCTTGATACTGCCATCGTCACTGCAAGTGCAGATCTCCGGTTCCGATGGGCTGCCACCACCGGTGAAAATCACAGACCGAATGACATCCAAATGTCCTCGAAGAGCAAATCGGACTTTAAAGTTGGTATCTTGCTGGCCGACACCAGCTGCAGCGTCCCGAGCGTCAGATGCGCCTTCACTCTTGCGCCTAGAGCCAGAGCTCTTCCGTCGATGCGAGAGAGAACCACCCCGAGAGGGAGATTTACCACGGACGAAATTGGCGTTTGGGAATGCATCGGTATCCGGTCGGTGAGGGGGCATGGGCTCGGTAACCTGTTCGTGTTCGATTGGCTCGTCAAAGTTCCAGCCATCCATATCTTGCTCTTCATTTCCCCTTTGCGATGGCAGCTCTTCCTTAACAGCGACTTGCGGTCCTTGACCCTCATATGGTGGCTGGGAGTCTACAGCACGCTCACCGACCAAGTTTTGTTCATAAGGTTGTTTTCGTCCGTCCATTTGGTGTTGCTGGGCTTCGATTTGTCGTCGGTCCATGGATTCCCGAGCCCCAGCGCCGTATTGATTGGCAGATCGAGCCATGGGCGCATTTTCACCATACTGATTGCCCACAGACTGGTGTGCTGGGATCATCACCTCCTGGGTTATCATTTGGTTTGCCTTTTGTCGTTGCTGTTGAATGTAGGCCTCCTCCAGGTTATGTTGAGAGAGGTGTGGGTTCCCGTAGATATGGTTTGAAAGGTCAGGGTCGCTGAGATCTGGAGGTGGATGAGATGTAGGGATGACATGATAAGCGATTTCTTGAGCACATTTCGATAAGTACACGCGCGACTTGTCTCTTTCGTTTTCGTGGCAGAATTCGCTCGATGTAGGATCCTCTGCGTTTGCATTGGGTTCCAGAATTGACCGTTGCTCTGGAGGTAATCCGGGTTAGTAACAAGAGCAGATGAAATGCCATCCGACAGTCCATATTCGAAAGGCCGCTCAACATACCCTTTAATAGATTCACGCTCTCGCGCGCGATCTCCTTCGGGTCTTTGATATCATCGATCTTTTCGTTGTTTGAGAGCTTCTTAACCTTCTCTCGCTCTTTCTTCAAAGCCGTTTCCATAAGCCGAACATGTTTTCCTAGTGACTCGTGGAGACGTCGACTAGTTCGCAGCTCTCCTTCTAGTCGGCCAATGCGAGACTTCATCTCCGCGCGTTCAATCTCCCAGGCATTGCGGTCGCGCTCGTGTCTGTGCCATTCCGTCTGCAAGAATCGCATGACACCTAAGAGACGATACATTAGTTTCCCGCCACAACATACTGTGCTGACGGTCTACTCACCTTGGAGGGTGTATTCAGTCCCTTGCGGGTGTCCGCCATTCGATGGGCCATCGCCCATTGCCGTGGGCATTCCAACACCAGACATGTGGATCTGGTTCTGAGATTGCCAGGCCATGTAATGTAAAGGGTTCGGTACGCGACAGAGCCGACCTGAGTAGCTGGGGAGGTCTAGGGTGTAACGGTCGTAGTACCCCCGAGAGCGTCCAAGCGTCGGGCTTGGGAGCTTCTAGTGTTCTCCTGACCCGTCGTATCCACCAGTAAGCGAGCTTCGAGGTCCCCCTGGGGGGCGACGGTGGTGATGAAACCGCGTCAACGCTGTGTCAACGGGGAGAGGGTAACGGCCCAGGCGGAACTGAGAGCAAAGAAGGCCAATGATCGTCTGCAGAACGGTTCGAAGGTTCGTTTGTTATGGGCGAGTCAAGAGTGGCTTTTCGGGGGGCAGCCTCACGTGGTGCTCACCGCCTTCTGTGGCGGGAAAGCGATCACAGAGTCCAGACTGGTTGGCAGAGTAAAGAGAAGAGAGAAAAGGTGATAGCTAGATAAGAAATCGGAGAGTAAATAGCGTCTTTAGATCTAAAGTCTCAATTCCCAGTGGATTTGGTAACAGTTGGAGACTTGGTTGTTGAATATTTCCACTCTGTGCTTTGTGTACTACTCGATCTATGCGGAGGGTCTTTCAGCCTCATGGATCAGGTGTCGGCCATTTATTCAACTGTGTGGATCCATACGAAGTACATGGATAAAGATACCAGTTATCTGGTTGAAAATTCAAAAAAAAATAAAAAAAAAATAAAAAAAAAATAAAAAAAAAATAAAAAAAAAAATAAAAAAAAATAAAAAAAAAAACGAGGTAGGTTCTCTACCATGATGCAGGGCCTCTATGTTCATGACTCATTAAATATTAGTAGAAATACACCGAAAGATACCAACTAGACATCCGAGCAATGGCCATTGCAGCGTCACTGAATCTTGACATCCTCCGTTTAGTAGATTCACCAGACTACGAATCGCTTGCAAATAAACCATCCTCATCCCGGTCTTGTCCATACAAGACTTCACATACTCCCCCGACCGGAATATCCATCACCGCGTCCGTCCCTTCACTCCAGATCTCCGCCCAATTGACCTTCCGGTTCTGAGGGCCCATGATCTGGTATGAAGTGGCGCCCGGTTTCATCTTTGTTGCACCGCCAGGTCTCCGTCGCGCTTTGCCGTCAATGACTGCGACATTCGCAACTTCATCGACAATGTTCTCGATACTGTTCATGGGTAATGTGAGGTAGCCGGTATTGTATGAAGCGAGAGCGACGTAGATGTACACGATAGACATCACCAGCCATGAAGGGATTGCCAGAGACCACCAGCGATTTGGGTAGTAGTATATTCCAAGTTGGTGGAGGAAAGGTGATGGGAGGTATGACCAGAGAACATAGATCACTATTCAAACACGCTGGGTTAGCCAAAGGTCTCAAGAATCAATTAATCAAGCTTCAGATCATTGCATACAGAAAGCCAGAGAAGAAGCCAAGTAGAGCACAAATCCATAGTATTCGTACGTTGGCACCTTCGGGCTGGCGCGAGGGACGGTGGTTGCCCGGCGGGCTGATTTGGCTACTGCAGCCTCCGTATCATTGGGGGTCTCCACATCGGAGCTGTCTGGTGTCGTCGGACGGGAAGTTGTGGTCGAGAAAGGTGGTCGAAGCAGGGATGTCAAGGAAGGCGACGGTGGCAGCGGCGTGGGAGGTCGATTGTAAAAGGGGGGCGCAAACGCGTTGGGACCATGAAGAGAGCTTGAGGATTGTCGAAAAGGATGATGCCGACCAATTTCGTCTGTGGAGTCATCGGACTCCGTATCTGATAGGGATGGGTCCAGGGAATAGTGAGATTGGAAATCGGCGTCGTCCTCGACCTCAACTTGGTCGTAGCATGGAGAGGTGACACTTTCATCCTCTGGGAAGGCTTCTTGGGTATCTGTGGGCGAGACCAGCTCGTCTAGTAAAGGTGGAAATGGCTGCTTGGGCTCGAACGAGGGTTCATAGCCCGGCCCTTTTGAGGACGAGTCCTCCTCCATTTGGGGTTGAGGGGGTGAAGGGAGAAGAGTTGTGCTGTTCAAGAAGTTTGCCGGTGGAGACTTCCAATGTTTCTCTTTCCCCTTGAAGCTTGCGGGGAACGAGCGGGCGCGTTCCACCACCAATTATTATTATAGGTGTAACTGGCACTTGTTTATGACGAGATCAGCTCCAAGATACTCTTCGATAAATGAAACTATGTACATTAACTTGTACCTAGGTATTACCCTAGTCCGAGTCAGTTCAAGTTTGTCCTGATATCCTCGTTGCAGCACAGAATATACTTCCAACGTTGGTGAGGCTTATGAACGCTCCAGAGGTCCTTTAAGTAGGTATAGTCCCAGTAAGATACCTTTTAATCAACCTGATGCAACACTCTTTTCAATCCTTGGATATTACTAGTACTACTAGTAGTATCTTGCTATCAAATGTTACTATCTTATACAGAGTCCTTCATTCTCGCATGGAATTGATTCCAAGGTTGATTTAATCAATTACTACCAGTTGACCCAAATGGCTGCACAGGTGCACATACCTAGGTATGGTAGACTAGCACTTGAGGCTGTGGCACTAGTGCTACCTAATATAGTGCATCTTTCCTTTCCGACTCGGAACAGTGCACATGCATGAGTACTGGAGCGTGCCCAGGTGATCAAGATTGAACTTCAGTTGGACTTGAACCTTGGAAACATTTTGAAAATTTGAGCGCTTGAATGAACCTTTAAATATTGATTTAAATGCAAGCCCATGAACCTGCACATGTGGGAATCCACAGAATGTGATTTAAACTACGACACATCAATATATGACCTCGTAAATATCCCCAAAGCCGGCTAACACGACGGAGATAATAACGCAATGTAGCCCGATTGCGGAGATGTAAACATTTGAATAGCGGAGATAAGAACCGGGCCCCAAGCACAACCCTCAGCCTTGCGAATTTTTCATTTCAGATTTATTCCAAAGTTGAATCCTCAGATCCAGCTGTGCTGAGAAAACTAAGTTTCACCATGGTTTCCTCCGAACAGACAGGAGTTCAACACTATGAATTGAATGACTTCACCTTCCAAAACGGAGTCACCCTCCCCAGTATCCGCATCGCATATCGCGAATTCAACCCCGCCGGACAAAAGACAGCCTTAATTCCAACATGTTTCCGCGGGCGAATCAATGAAACCCTAAATTTCACCAATGGAGTTCTACAGACTCATCGAGTCATCGTAGTCGCATTACTAGGGAATGGCGAATCCTCCAGTCCCTCCAACACCGCAGACTTCCCCGAGATCCTCGACTACCGAGACTGCGTCCGAGCTCAGCACAAACTAGTCGAGCATTTACAAATCATATCTCTAGATGTCATCGTCGGGTTTTCCATGGGAGGACAATGCACCTATCACTGGGCAGCGATGTATCCCGAGATGGTTCGAAACGCAGTGATCATATGTTCATCAGCCAGGACAAGCCTGCACAACTACCAATTCCTAGAAGGACCCAAGGCCGCCCTGCTGAGCTCAGTCGACTACAATGATAAAGATCTTCGTGCCCAGAATATTCCGCTAACCAGAGGACTACATGCATTTGGAAGAGCTTATTCAGCGTGGTTAGCAAGTGCAGACTGGTTCGAAGAGAGGTTATTTGAAAAGTTCGGCTTCAAAACACTAAATGACTGGGCTGAGGCTGGAGCAAAAAGTTATGAAGACTGGCACCCCGATGATCTTTTGGTCATGTTGGGGATGTGGCAAAGATCCGATCTGAGTGTTGTTGGGGACAGGAAGATGTCGTTGGAGGACGTGCTGAGCGCTATGGTCCCAAGAGTTCTCCTCATGCCTTGTCTTACCGATCAGTACTTTAAATGGGAAGCGAGCAAGAGAGAGGCTCAGTATTTGAAAAATGGGGAACTTGCTGTTATCCCCTCTATCTGGGGTCATATGGGCGGGGGAGGAGCAAACGAAGAAGATATCCAGTGGATGAATCGTGAAATCGCTGCATTCTTGAGTAAATAGTGAGTGGACAGGATTATACAGCTATGTTAATCTATGAGTGTAGGTGGAAAATAGAGGAGATTATTGCACCGACTCAATTCACATTTGACTATACCTCCTACCTAGTACCACCTTGACCCATAACTCCCAGTGTCTATAGTGTACAGTCCGTACCTAGCATTTAACAGATTTTCAACACCACGTTCTATAAATGTAACGCTAGAGAGCGAGCTTCAAGTCAAACAGTGTCTGACTACTTTTCGTAGAGTCTATAATTCACTCTCATAATGTACCGCACTACAGATACTATCTATTGTCTCTGGTAGGGCTTATCCTCGTGATGCAAGGTTAGTTGGGATTCAAACCGAACGGAGGCAAAATTGCCGACGAACGTGCAGCTAAATGAGAACTTGAAACGAGGAGTGCGTCAAGTCTTGAGAAATTGAAATTATGGGAATAGTTGATTGAATTTGAACATTTGAAGTGCCGCTCATGTCGTCAGTGGAGAGAATACAGGCGTGTTCCAAGTTTCTTGTCCTTTGAACAGGTAGTATAATTCTTGTACTACACGGTCTATGCTTTTCAAGTTGTTCTCAGTGATCTATGGTCCATCCAAATGCAGATATGCCAAGTAGATCACTAGTCGTAACCATTCGAAACAACCTGCCAGAAGTGGATCCTAATGGGACCCAAGCTTCAATTCTGGGAAACTCCATAATATTTACCTTCTCAGAGCTGCAGCGACACTTTCTCAAATCGGATCGAGGTGCATGAACCCAACTGCAAGTTCATGCACCCTCTGCAGGATTCTGCACATATCCCGGTCGGCCAACCCTCCCCTCGAGGCTCTCGGATCGTCCTCGTCACACCGCAGTGACATCAAGGATAGACGCGTCTGTGGGTAAAGCACAAATCCAGGGAAATAAACAAACCACGAGTACCTCCCCAAATGCAGCAGCATGGGCACTGCAGCCAAGGTGCATCGCCAGCTTACATAGGAGCCTCGCAGTCGTCCATCCAAGCCGAATACCGGTCTGCACTGTAACCCCGACCTTCCCAGCCTTAACCCAGTCAGAAAATCAAACCCCTTACATGTAAATTCGAGGGAAGAAAAAGAAATGACAGCCCCGAACGAGGGCATGTGCTAAAAAACCCACGAATGACGCTGTCAAGAAAGCTTCTCATACACCTCATCAGCCTTATTGGAAGATGCTTCCATTCTGTGTTGCACGAAGGGGGGGGATTCGTGAGGGCATAATGGCATTCTGACGCTGATCTAGCGCTGATCAGCGCCTATCGCTACCAATTCCACAGCCTAACATAGCTTGGATAATCCCAGCCTCGGCCAAGATGCGGCCAGTCGTGGTCATTGGCTGATAGAGAGCACGAACCACGATCCATGCGTTCAGGAGAAATTCATTCTTTCCCCCCCACGATCAAGCACGTCCCCACTTATATCGATAGTTTGATTCCCACGACACACAGGATCCACCCGATTTGCTTTTGAATTTATTTCTTTTTCCTCTCTTCCTTTCCTCCGGATGATCATAACAAAGTAGTAACAAAGCAGTGTAGCATAAAAGATCCATAATTAAGATTCCCTTTGATCTCACTGGGAATGGTGTAGTTCCCAGACAATGCACCACATTGCGTATGCAAAGCTGTGGCGTGGCGCACAAAACTAGAAGATCGACAGACTATCGCGTTCCAGAGACTTGGTGCAATGCGACCCACCTATCAGAGCCCTCAGCTGAACTATGTCAGTCTCTATCAATTTCCCATTTCCTGACAGGTCGAAAAAATCTCAAAACGCGGACCCGCACACGGAATTCGTCAAAATGTCAGGAGCGGGCCGTCGTGCTTTTGATTTTTAGTTTCTGACGGAGATATTATGGGTCCTGAATGATCAAACTATTTTTTTTTTTTTTTTTTTTCAGTCCGTATTTAAAATAATCGCCGGTCCCTCGTTGGTTTGGGAGTGGAAGGTGGGAAGTTCAGGAACCAACATCTGCTTCAAGCCACCCCCCTTCCCCCTCTCCCCCTCAATATGGACCCGAATAGTGATCCAAATGTCGGTTCCTCTCGAGGTGATGCCTCATCCACCTCGGGCGATGCCGCCAGCGCTCTCACGGGTGGAGGAAGCTCGTCGTCCTCGGCACTCTTGATGACTTTTCTCCCGGCTTTGGTCTACGCGCTGTTCTGGATTGGTCTGTTTTTAATTTTTCGCCGAACGCAGAGACGTTGGTACGCGCCAAGGTCTCATCTACCGGATTTACATGAACACGAACGAAGTCCTGAACTGCCGTCGGGCTGGGTGAACTGGGTGGGCGACTTTTTGAAAATCGAAGACAATCACGTTCTACACCACTCGTCCCTGGATGGATACCTGTTTCTGCGATTTCTACGAGTTCTATGCGCTATATGCTTCACTGGCTGTGTAATTACATGGCCTATTCTATTCCCAATCCATGCGACGGGTGGCAATGGTAATACCCAGCTGGACATTCTAAGCTTCAGTAACATCGCGAACCCTAACAAGTACTATGCCAATGTTCTTTGTGCATGTGTTTATTTCAGTGAGCCTTACAGCTTTACAATTCCTTAGATAATTACTGATAAACAATTAGCTTTCGTCTTCTTCGTTGTCGTCCGGGAGAGCTTATACTATACCAACCTACGTCAAGTCTATCTCAACTCCCCAGCATACGCCTCTAGAATGTCTTCACGAACAGTATTATTCATGTCATGTCCGCCCGACTACCGCAATGAAAAGAAGCTTCGACAAGTATTTGGCGACGCGATCTCAAGAATCTGGATTACATCCGAGTGCAAAGAACTGATTAAGCTGGTCGACGAGCGCGACAAACTCGCTTACAAACTAGAGACAAACGAAACGAAACTCATTCGACGAGCCAACAAAGTTCGAATCCAAGCAATGAAAAAGGGTGAATTCTCATCTGATACTTGCCTGGACTGCGAATCTAGCAATCCCGCATGGTCTCACAAAGTGCAGCGTCCCACTCATAAATTAAAGTACTTATTCGGCAAGAAGGTCGACTCGATTCACTACTACCGCGAAGAACTAGTGAAAATCACCGAAGAAGTGGAGGTTCTCCAGCGAAAACACCAAGAAGGAGATGCCAAGCAACTCTCTGCCATATTTATCGAGTTCAACACCCAGGCCGATGCCCAGGTTGCCTTTCAGACTGTATCCCATCACCAGCCATTCCATATGACACCGCGTTTCATTGGAATTTCTCCAAGAGAGGTTGTCTGGTCGGCGTTGAATCTGAATTGGAAACAGCGCGTCATTCGCAGATTTGCAGTGCAAGCTTTCATCGGTGCTATGGTTATTTTCTGGTCATTCCCTGCTGCGATTGTTGGAACAATTTCCAATATCACATATCTTTGCAACATTATCCCGTTCCTGAAGTTCATTCTTCATTTACCCGAATTTGTTAAGGGAGCCATTGAGGGTTTATTGCCAGCCGCTGCTCTGGCACTCTTGATGTCGTTGGTTCCTATCATTTGCCGAAGTACGTGTTTCCCCCTTGTACTTCATCCTATATGACACTCTGAGCTAATACCTTTCTCTTTAAAGTCTGTGCCAGAAAGTCCGGTGTGCCTTCCTTATCTCGGGTTGAACTATTCACACAAAGTGCAGTATTTGTTTTCCAGGTTGTCCAAGTCTTCCTGGTGACGACGTTGACATCCGCTGCATCTGCCGCAACATCTCAAATCATCAGCGACCCATTATCAGTGAAGGATTTACTGGCAAAGAATCTCCCCAAGGCAACAAACTTCTACATCTCCTACTTCCTACTCCAAGGACTCAGCATGAGTTCCATGGCTCTCGTGCAAATTGCCAGCGCGCTGGTCTTCAGAATCATAACCAAATTCTTCGCTCATTCCCCTCGTCGACTCTATAACAAGTGGGCCGAGCTTGCCAGCCTAAACTGGGGCAGCGTGTTCCCCGTTTTCACCAACATGGGTGTCATCGGTATGCTATCCCCTCCCTTCAGCACCTTCTCCCATCTATCACCTCTTCCATCCGTCTTAACTTATCCTAACTCATGAACCAGCACTATCGTACTCCTGCATCGCACCCCTAATCCTCGGATTCTCCTTCATCGGCTTGTACATGGTCTACCAAGCCTACCGTTACAACTTCTTCTTCGTATACGACATCGAAGTAGATACCAAAGGCCTCGTATACCCACGAGCACTCGGCCACCTCCTAACAGGCCTCTACATCGCGGAAGTGTGCATGATAGGTCTCTGCGCCATAAAAGGAGCAATTGGCCCCGTCATAATAATGGTGATGTTCCTAATCGCAAACGCCCTAGCACACATCTCCCTCAAAGAAGCCCTGAACCCGCTCTACAGCTTTCTTCCACGATCCCTCGACGCGGAAGAGGAGCTCCTACAAGAGAAACAAGATATCCGAAACGAGATTAACGAGCAGCGCCGATCACGCAGCCTTGCGTTTTGGCGCTGGTTCCACCCAAATGTGTACAAGGATTATGCAGCTTTGCGACGCAAGGTGCGCAAGAACGTTTCGCAGGTCTTTTATACACCCGAGGAAATGCGGACGGCATATTTTGAGCCTTGCATTGCTTCTCCGTCGCCTACTTTGTGGATTCCTCGAGATAAATTTGGATTTAGTCGGCATGAGGTTCTTGAGACGGATTCGCTTATCAGTATTACGGATGAGGGTGCTTCTCTCAATGAGAAAAATAAGATCGTATGGGATAAATATGATCCCCACCTTCCGGTAAGAGAGCGGAAAACTTTGTATTAGTGAATATTTAGGAGAGCCTTGTGGTTTGTACATAAGAATTATGATACCTAATGATTACGAACTCCTTACTTTGCTTGAGTTCATACCTACCTTGCTGATGTGACTCTATAACGATATTCACAAGTAACGAAGGGAAAAATTGAGCATGATATCCTTTGCACTTAGGCAGTATGTCTGGTTTGTCGAGATGGCTTGACTAAAATAAGCCATTGATAGCTTTAGGCCGATGGCTGTGTAGTATCTAGAAGGAAGCCGACAAATTTGAAACTGAACACTTAGGATGCCCAAACTTGAAATATTGTACCTGGTATACGCTAGCTAGATACAACCGAAATAAAAAGAAGGAATGGGTAGTCGCAGCATCAAATATGCAGGAGATTGTACAGGCTTTCTTGCCTACCAATATTGCAGGTTACTTGTTCCCTGCATCTTATTGGAGTACATCAATGGCATTATTCGGGTCATTATATCGTAATGTGCTTAAATGCATAGAAGCCATGTGTGATCAATTTAGAATGACAGTCTCACATCAAAATGCAATCCCGGTCTCTGTCTCTCTGATTGGGATTATATCGGTTCTCAGGTCGACTTCCCGAGTTAGGATAACGGTTAGGCCGCGGGTATCGGTTTCCAGGATATGCAGAGTATTCGCTTGGAAACTCTGTAAAGCGGGATGGTGGCTGAGTATATTGCGGGCGACTTGTTGCTTGTTCGTAAGGAGGTGGTGGTGCATTAGGATCGTCGGGATCGGGTTCATGATGTGGTTCTCGGGGTGGTCGAATGCCCACGGTATTTGCATTGCTCGATAAACGATTTGGTAAGTTGTTCCCCCGGGGATTAGGCGAGCTGGAGGACCGAGCGGGCGCCGGAGATTGATTATTAGGTCCTTGTTGATTGGCCGTTCTCTCGCGTTGTTCCTCTTCTTGGAACTGAAGTGATAAGGCATAGGCATAATCTGCATCGGCCTGTTCTTGTGGGGATAACCTGCCTGGTTGAGGCTCAGACGGGGCTAAGGTATTGTTGCCACTGTTGTCTGTTTGAGCACTGGAAGTGCGAGGCCCGGCAGGCGAAGCAGATGTTGACGGTTCATGGCTGACGGTACGGAAATCCCCAGCGAGAAACTCAGAATTGAACCCAGTCACATCAACAAGAGACTCCCAGACGACTTCAGCGTGGTTTGCATAGCCGGCATCAGTGACCAAGGTGAAAAGCTGGTGGGTTTGAGGGTGCTTGTAGAGTGTAGAAAAGTGATCGTTGCGAAAGAAAATCGACACTGAGCCAGGGGCAAGCTTTGTGCTCAGCTGTGTTAGTCCAAAGGGGCTAAGCTGTGTCTTGTTTTCAATATCAACAAAGTATTGAATCGTTTGTATATCTGCCATCCTCTGCTCCTCCTCGGGTGAAAGTGCATTTCCTCTCATCACTTGATCTTCAAACTCTTGCTTACGGAAATGCAATAGTTGGATGTCCTCATGAAACTGAGCGACGCGCGTCATGGCATCATGGGCTGGACTCGGCCATGGTGCAAGCCAACCATGAATCAGAGGAATGCCAAAGGTACTATATAATTGAAGGTCGGGGGTTTGCAGAAATGTACCAAGTGAATCCGGAGTTTCCTAGCCAGAATGTTTGTTAGTTGTGCGCTTATTTCATAGATCAAGAAACCACTCACTACGGTGAGACGAGGATTGACATTCATGCCAGTATGAAGTATCGTTAGAAACTGGGACAGTGCTTCAATGTCGGGAAATGGATCATCGGGTCCCAAGCGTGTAATAAGCTCTTCAAATAAAGCTTCAATGAGCAGTCCCAGAGAAATCTGTTCACGAGTCTGCAGAGCTTTGACAATTGGTGGCTGTGCCGCTGGGTCTGCTCGCAAAACCATTGCATTTATGAGTGCAAGTAAAGGACAGGGCCCGTTCTTGTTTTGCACTAATATGGGAGATTGTTTCATATTACCTGCTCGATCTTTCCAGTTGATTTGTCGAATTGAATATGTTTCAGCTCTCTGCTCTTGTTGTCTCGCTTGTTCAGCTGGGCTTAACGGCGCTCTATAATTGTAAGTTGCCTGATCTTGTGGGGTATCTTGGAATTTCTGTGTTGTTGAAATTGTCGGCTGAGGGTTCTCAAAATCCCCATGGAAGGGATGACCTGGACCTGCAGCTTGTTCAGATCCAGTTTCCGTACCCACAGTGTCAGGGTCATCTAGATCAATCAATTCATGTGAGGTTGCGGATGTTGCACTAGAAAAGGCTGAAGGGGTATGGGCTCCTGCATCTGAGCCTAATCTGCCGTGCGGGTAAGATGGATGTAAGCCATAGGGGTCATTGGCTGAGTTGGAAGGCTGAACTACCGCCGCCGGCGCATATGGATTGGATTCTATCCCTTGTAGATAGACATCCTCGGGCGCGGAGATCTTAATTGAGTGCTGTGAACCCCACGGTGATTGGTCACGGGGTGCATCAGCTTGACCCGTGTGATGCGCATCTAGGTGAGAAGTATGAGGAGTATGGTAGTCGGCCCATGGGGATTCTTGCTCCTCTTGGTCTAGTAACGATAGTCTAGCTGTCATAGGAATGTACCCGTCCGCTAAAGTCTCAAAGTTAGCATTTGGTGACATTGAAAGAGATTCAGCGCGTATGCCCATACATTGACTCAGCGGCTCACTGTGGGTTGTCACATTTGAATTACGATCATTCCACTCATGCGGCTCCACCGCGCCCTCGGTGGGTACCGGTTTCCTCGGATGCAGGAACGGATTATTTGATTGTAGTTGCACCGGAACCTCCTCTTTCCTTGTATATTGGTCCTCGTATTCCGGTGTGTCCGTGCTATTCCTCGAGTCTGGATGAGGATCGTGCTCCACGACTTTCGGGAGACCCGACACAATGGTGGCAGGTAAGACTGTATGTACTGTTCCTCCCGTATATGTTTCCGAATTTGGGCGGGTGAAGCTTGGCCCGTTGTCCCTGCCCTCTGGCCAAGAGCTTGGGGGGTGATTTGTCGGTGAGCCCATCGGAGACTTTCGCGCTTCTTCCAGCGGCATCAGATCAAATGCTGGTGAGGTGTTGAGATCGGGCGAATAAATTGATTCTTGCGAGGCGGATCGATCTAGTCGTCGGGACTGCGGGGAGGTTGCAGACGGTGAGCTTGAGGAGCGAGGGTTTGACCGAGCTTTCCCCTTATGAAGATTTTCTAAACGAGGTGGGGGCTGTTTGCGAAGCACCATGAAGATGACCTAAAGCCGTAAATAAGATTATGCATGTATATTTAGCATTGCGCTCATGGGGCTTTTCCCGCGGCTCTGACAGGGACGGGCGTCACTAGGCGTCTAGGATTTAAGGCTGGCATCTTAGAAACACATACTGAGCGAGGGTCGCAGGGCTTCCCCGGATCTGAGAAATATCTTCGTGTGAGCGGAATCACAACATGCAAGGCTTTGCATGCAACCCAAAACGAACGAGGGTCATCCAGCGAAACAATGAGGCTGCCTTGCCAGAGTTGCGCCCGGGAGGTGTGGAGCAGTCCAAGCTCTGGGGGGCGATGATATCAATCGATCCAACGGTCCCACTCTTGGGGTGTTTGTGTGGTTTGCATTACGGTGCCAGGTACAACCAAACATTTGAATAACTTCAAATTTATGGAGGGGAGCAATTATGGAGACTTTTAAGCTTCTATTATATCGACCAGTTGAAGGTAACAGATACAGATATTTAGGGAGCCAGTCAGCTTAGTTCCTCCAGCCAAGCCCAGATCTTCCCAAGAGCAAATGTATCATCTGTGGCACTGGAATTCATTGGTTTCAGGGTCCACTTCTTCCGAAACGAAAGACAGGTCGTCCCAGTTGGTGATTCGGGGCGTCATGATTAACTTAAAGCACAGGCCATTGGGAGAAAAGGTAAAGTCTGAACTGGGGAAAAGCGTGTTTATGAAGTCATGAACCGAAATGGGCCGGGGGAAAGCATGCAGGTTGAGGCTGAAAATGGATACATACCATTTTCATCTAGCGGTCTAAGCGTCTATAGGGATGTCTGAAAAGTTCTAGGCCAATGTGTTGGCGGTGAAATCGTTTCTCGTCGATCTCAAGATTCAATTTGGAAGTAAATACTAGTAGTACTAAATAGACAGTGTGCGGTTGACTGAAACACATGTACATAACCAAGTAGTACATCACTATTAGGTAGTACATACTAGTAGGTACTATTAAAATCAATGAACGCTTCCAAGGTTCACTTAGTACTGGTAAAGGCTGTACGAGAGTAAAAAATTGTTGAAAATTGTATTATCTGAATTTTTAGTAGTCTTCAATACGACCTTTCTATATTCAATAATTCACAGTATGTACAATTTGAATCTCTTGCCATGAGTCTTTCAAGTTCTATTGATCGTGCGCTAGAAGTTCAGCATCTGCACCAAGTAGCATCTCAAATATTTCTTCATACCCATTGCTTAACGCAGCTTGGAGTGCATCACTCTCTTCTCCTCAAGTGTTGAAGCTGGCACCTCAATTGAGAAGCATCTGCACTATTTCAGCGTTCCCTGTACGCACTGCTATTGAGAGGGGGATGCGAGCTTCTGCGTGACCGTTGAATTCTGCCCCTCGGTCCAGCAGTACTTATCTGTATAATCTTCACATGCTCTCAGGATATCGCAACTGAAAGTGCACTTTTGCCAGGCTCTGTCTTAGGCTTATTACCTTACTCGCGATTTAGAGTATTCAGATTAGCCACTTTATTCAATAGCAGCTCCATAATATTTTTATGTCCCTGCTATGAAGCGGCAATACGTGAGCTGCCATATACACCCTCGGGCAAATAAGAACTAATGAACCTACTTTACTACAATCCTACTAGAAGCTGTAGGTACTCGTATGTGACGAACGCACATTTGTCACGTTGAAATCAACGAAAAGTCCAGAGAGGTGTCATCTTAATAGTGCTGTATAGTGGCCTGTATACAAGGTTCCTACAGTATGTATGTTCTTCTTTCAGCCTGATCTAAGCCCGACAGCCTGAAGCAACCGAGGCCAGTTTTTCCTGCACGAGGCCGGAGACAGTATCAATTGATTCAATCTCCACTTCCCCACGCGTTGAGATGATAGAACCGAACCGATAGATCCGCCCTCTTCCCCCCTCTTTTTTTTTTTTTTTTTTTTTTTTGCGACCCTCCAGGCACAGGTGTATGTATGAGCCTCCTGGGCATGGAGCTACCTATGCGCTGCCCCCGGCCTAGGGTCTGGGATGTTCCGGCGTGGATTCATGTATGTATATGTATTTCAAATGTTGGCATATGGCGGAGTGGATCTTGCTACTCCCGAGAACTTCTCGAGGTCATCGAAGGCACAAACTCTCATATCGTATGGAGCAGGTTATACCTACTAATGATGCCTTAGACAGCAGTACGTTAATTAGCGGCGTGGCTTTTAACTCAGTAGATTTTGCAACTAACGTGAACGTAATCAACAGCCGTTCTCCTGAAGTCAACATCTCTACTGTAGAGCTGGTCACGTGCTCGAATGGAGAGCCGCTTCCTTAGTCATGCCGGGATCCGGAGATTAGTTGATCCAGGAGCTCCCCGCTGTGGTACTTGATTGGCCCGTGCGCTATCGGCCAAAAAAGTTGCCCGGAATCTTTTTTCATTCGAAGCAATCATAAAGAGTCAAGGCCTGTGAGCTTCACGTCTCGCCATGCATTCTTATATTAGACCATTGCAATATTGCGTGGTTCAACTACCATCAGACCAACTCAAAGTCATCAGACCAGTACCAAATACGTGCGTCAAAACAACGAAGCGAAAGCGTCCATCCACAAGTCACTTCTAACACAAACTAGTATAGTTCAACTTGGCAAATATGGCAGCTTCGCCGCAAACCAGATCCTCGGACGCCCATTCTACTTAACGTTTGAGATCCTTGATACCCCAGAGCCCGATGGATATAGACTGCGCATTGTTTCAGCGACCGAATTGCACGCCGAGTCGCTCATCGAAGAGGCGGATGCAGATGGCGAGGACGAAGAGGGCGAATCCGCGGAGGAAATCAAGATGCGCACAAATCAAGGAATTAATGACGATAACTCTGCCCAGCGCTTGACCTTTCAAGAGATTGAAGAGCTCAAGAAAGAATCAGGTGGTGCTGGACGAGACATTGTCGCAAAAATTCTCGAGTCGCACGCAACCATTGACCAGAAGACAGCGTTTTCGCTGGCCAAGTATACCCTTCGCAAGCGCAAGAAGTACATCAAGCGATTCACGATTCTTCCTATGGATGTCAGTATGCTCACCAATTACATGCTGGCGGAGAAAGATGCGGGGAGGACGATGGAAATGCGCGACGAGCATGTTGGTCTCCTGGGCTGTTTGGGCAATGTGCACCATGGCGGATCATCTAATGCTCAAGTGATCCCCGACGTGAAACCAAATGGTCGATACTTCGTGGTGGATGAAACCGGTGGCTTGATTGTTGCCGCGATGGCGGAGAGGATGGGCATTTTATACCCCAATGAGGACGATGAGGAGGACGAGGCTGAGAACGAGCCAAGCTCGACAGCCGAAGGAAATCAGGCAACACAGACTACCAAACTGGCTCGCCGCCCGCACGTGCAAGGAATGTCTGCTTCAGGAAACACCATCACCGTCATCCATGCGCAATCTCAACCGAACCTCTCCCTGCTGAAGTACTTTGGCTACGACACAAGCAGCCCCGATGAATCTCATCCTCTCCATACCCATCTCAAAACGCTTTCCTGGCTGCAATTGGTGAACCCCTCTCGCGATCCCATTATCTCCAGCGAACCACGAGTCATCCCTGATGAAGAGCTGGCCGAAATGAAAAGCAACAAACGACAGGGCTATTACTTCAAGCGAAACCGCTATCTGAGAAACAAAGCTGTCACAGATGAGGCCCGAACAGGTGGATTCGACGGTCTGATCGTAGGCACCTTATTCGAGCCCGCTAGTGTCTTGAAACACGTTGTCCCACTTCTTTCCGGCTCATCTCAGGTGTCGATTTACTCTCCATATGTCGAGCCACTGGCCGAACTAATGGATCTCTACTCGGTTGCCCGCAGGACCGCTTTCATTACCCGAAAGCGAGAGCTAGAGACCCAGCGACCGGACGGAGAGGCTGACTTGTCCTCCTTGAACGACGAGTTCCCGGTCAACCCCACACTAATCCTTACGCCATCTCTTCATCACACACGCGTGAGACCCTGGCAAGTCCTTCCTGGTCGAACACATCCGTTGATGACGGGACGTGGTGGTGCAGAGGGTTACTTGTTCCATGCCATTCGGGTCATTCCAACCGAAGAGCGCATCCAAGCTGCTGGTACCTTCCGCAAAAGACGTAAGGTGGAACCGACATCCACACCTGCAAGTGACCGGGATGTGGTGATGTTGTCGTGAGACCTTACATTTCTGATGACCGTTTTTGCATTGGCCTTGGGAGTTTAACTAGGTGGATCTCAGATCAAACATGAATGAATAAAAATATTTGTACGAGTATGAGTAGTATGAGAATGGTGGTAACAATACATGGAATATAGAACATTCAAGCATTACCATTATTATGAATACATAATATACATACATTTACCTTGAATTGAAGTGCGGTCCTATCCTAGGTACCTACTCGTAGTACCACTGCACAGTAGGTAGCTTCAACTTGAAGTTGTAGTTGGTAATTCAATTTGGTATTGACTGACTGGATTGATAGGGATCCTGTTACGTCCCCTAGTCAGTATAGTTAGTCACATGATCAGGTTCCCTGATCATTCCGGGCCCGTTCAGGAGCCCTGTTCGAATGAAGCATCTTTACCACTCCATACGTTGCTCCCGGCAGTAGACGTAGCAGATCCATGGATGTCTAGCTACCTAGTAAAATGGGGAACGTCATGATGTGCCGTCTAAGTGCACGGGTCGATTCAGCTGTAAAGAACCAACAAGAACACCACATACACTGGGGAGTAGAGAGCGGACTGTCCCCGTAGGGTAGAATCAGAGGTGTGTAGGAGTGTGTATTGCTATCTAGCTTCGGATACGATCTGTATCACATAGTACAGCCGCTTACGCAGAGCCATACCGTACAGTCTCAGGTCAAAAGTAATTAACACACTAGCCCCACACCCCCTTGATTACATAATATTCTGCCGGTCAAAAAAACCTCATGAAAAAGCTCATTCCTATCTAATAACGAGTATACCACCCATCAGATTCAATAATTGCTTGTACACGGTGCGGCATAGTAGCCGAGAGGTTCTCTAAATAACGTAACTCTAATTCTGCCCAAGCTTGTTGAGCTGTAGCAATTAGAATCTCCTTCATTTCGTCATTGTTATTCATATGGAGAAGATCAGGTCGAAGTTTATGGATTTTATCTTTGAGTAAAGCCCAGAGGTTCTCAATAGGATTTAAATCCGGTGAATAGGGAGGCCAATCCATAACTTCGATATCTATCTCCTCTAAAGCTTGTCGGACAATAATTACAGTATATATAGATACATTATCATGTTGAAAAATTCCATTCCCATATTCAATCAAAATAGGAAGAACACAGCGATATAATTCTTCAATAATTAATCCAGTAATACCTATACATTCAGCATCAGGATTTCCAAAAAGTAGAATAAGACCAGTTCGTCTTAAACCTCCAGAAAAACAAGCCCAGAACATTTATTTCGTCTATTTTCCTCGATAAGGAAGTCCTTAAACTTAGCCCATTTTTAGCTAATCTTTCGGCCGAATAAATATCCATTCACGACGAATACCAATTCCTCTTTCGACTATACATTCATCTGACCAATAAACTCGTACCCAGTCTTCAGGGATAAAGTATTGATAACGAAGAGCCCAACGAAGTCTTTAGATAGCATAACTTTCAGTCAAATAGGGACGCCAGAGACAACGCCATTTCCGGAGATTCTCTACATTTAAAAGTCGTTAGATAGAGCGTTTTTTAACCTTATAATCAACCTCAGCAAGAAGATCTTCATATTTAATCTTAGGATCACCATGGATTGCAAAAAGGATATTACTTTTTTCCTCTTCGGAAAGCTTTTTTGGACGTCCAGAGCATGGTTTTAATACACCATCACGTCGTTCATACTCTTTAATAATAGTATATCGGACTGTTGAAATTGGGATCCAAGGATAGCGCTAGTAAATACGTCTATATCCCCATCCGATTAAATGTAATTCACACATTCGCTCACGGAGAGCAGATGTAAGCTCTTTAGAACGCGCCATTGTTGATTGTTGATAAAAATCGTGTGTGACGTATTTTAGGTAGGCGGTACGGGCGGTGAGGTGGGTGGGGCTAAGGGTGTGTTAATTACTTTTGTCCTCCCACTGTACTAACACATGTCAATACAGAGTAACGGCCTTCCCGGCTACACTAGGTAGGTAGTAGTACTACTCTAGTACTAGTAGGTACCTACATAGTACTACATCCAGCTGCACATACTCTCTGCCATTGCACGCATGGCTCCTTGCCGATTCGGTCTGGATGTAGTATCCAAGAAACCCCGGGACGGAATGTTTCACTACTCAGGCTGGAAGATCGACCATAGACTCGGAGTGATCTAGTATTGGAAGCCAGCCTTGAATGTCCTTCGTTTCGATACAAAAATAGACAAAGCTACCTCAGATCCAGCTTTGGCAGCTTCACAGGTTGTATCACACTCAATGATATATTCAAGAAATATTTTATAGCAAAAGAAAAGATAACAGTCGATTCACACGCTGGATTTCATAAAACAATAGACAACCAGTAACCCATCTACAGGCTCTTCCCCATGAACTTTCTCTTAGTGAAACTCAACCAGAACTATATAAATCAAGTCAGTAATCATATATAAACAGGGACACGATATAAGCATTTGAATGGTTGCAAGAACATACCTTAGAAGGACCTTCTCCACCGGGGTATAATCTAGCATGTAACCGCATAGCGATCTCCTGTCGCACCTGAGAGATGTATCTTAAGATTCACACAAGTTAGCCCTGGTATCCAAAAGAGGGATTCCAGTGAAACTTACGCCCGCAGACTCTCCGCATCCTGACGGTCGCGTGGGGGCTCAAAAGCCTGGTTAAGCGGGAAGGACACATCACCGGGGATAGCGAAATTGTCGAGCGCAGCATTGATCAAAGCCTGTGCATATCGAGGATAATTAATGATTCGAGACTCTTTCCAAACGGCTGTGATTCGTCATGCGTACCTTCTCAGCCTCGCGGGCGCTCATAGTTGGCTTTACCTTCCCCAGGCATTCGCTCACGAAGAGGGTTCCGTAAATGAGCATGCGATCGGCGGGGCCATTGATCTCGAAGTTACGGAAGAGGACATTGGCCCGGAACAGGGAGAGGATCTCATCGACGCAGTCGTAGGATTCGTTATCGGGGGCAACATCGATATCAGCGGTATTGGGGGGAAGAGTGGGCAAGGTGTAGGCCGGGCCACGGGTACGAGTACGGAGGGGCAGAATTGGGAAGTTCCCTGGCATCGATATGTCAATCTTGAAGTTCATGGAGTGTAGCGCATGGTGTTTGGAGGTGATGCAGGTGGTGGGGCATTCATACCTATGACAGGAACATCGCGGTCCTCAAGGAAGATGGAATGATAAGCCTGGATGCAGCAAGATCAGTTAGTAAATGTTTAGCTGACCGAATAAAATCCGGTTATTCTTACAGGCATTGTGAGGGCTGGCAGGACAGGTGGGATGTTGATGCGGAGTGGCTTAGGCAGTGAGGATGTCATTGGAGTGGAGACACCCGCAAGCTCCCCTTGATTTTCCGCCCCGAAGCCGCTTGATCCTCTTTACGCGCGGAACGCGTCTGAAGTTTGGCTTTCGCGATTTTCTTGACTCTCATAAACTCACCTGCAAGCAACGACCGGTGAAGATTGCGTTCAATATGTCAGACTATGAGGATGCAATGGATGTGGATGCGCCCAAGGATGTGCAGTTCAGCTCCGATAATGCAGCTGGGAAGAAGAGGACAGTGGTCGATCTGCCTGTTGAGGCTCAAGATAACCTCCCATGGTATGGGCCTACAACGAAGACGGGACTGAAAGAAAATCGGATATTCTGACTCTGGGAATAGGGTCGAAAAATACCGCCCGGATACCTTAGACGATGTGTCTGGACACCAAGATATTCTCGCAACAATCAACCGCTTTGTCGAGGCCAACGTATGATATCTACTGCATCTACTCAGAAACTATGGAATCGCTCATGAATTCTCACAACAATGATAGCAACTCCCACATCTTCTCCTATATGGCCCTCCCGGAACTGGTAAAACCTCGACCATTCTGGCTCTTGCACGACGGATCTATGGCACTAAAAACATGCGGCAAATGGTGTTGGAACTGAATGCTAGTGACGACCGTGGAATCGATGTAGTCCGAGAGCAGATCAAGACATTTGCTAGTACGTTGAATCAGCTGGCGCATGTATCACTTTTAAGCATACAGTTATTGACAGCGTAACGCAGGCACCAAACAGATCTTTTCCATGGCGCCGCAATCCTCCAATGCCTCTCTCGCTGGGTTCAAATTGATCATTCTGGACGAGGCAGATGCGATGACCTCCACCGCACAAATGGCCCTCCGTCGTATTATGGAGCGCTACACGGCCAACACACGGTTCTGTATCATCGCAAACTACACACACAAGCTTTCTCCCGCGTTACTATCCCGATGCACACGGTTTCGGTTCAGTCCTCTGAAGGAGGCTGACATTCGAATGATTGTGGACCAAGTAGTCGAGAAAGAGAAGGTCAAGATTCAACCAGAGGCAGTTGATAGTCTGGTAACTCTGAGCAAGGGTGATATGCGACGAGCACTGAATGTTCTCCAGGCCTGCCACGCCAGTAGTACGTCTTGCTCATGGATCCCATTTATGGATTGCAATTCCTAACATCGCGTGTCATTTCTTTTTAGGCAAACCACTCCCCATGCGAAACGCACCCAATGCCCCTCTACCGGAGCCAGAGACTATCACCAATGCCACTATTTACGACTGTATCGCAGCTCCTCACCCCGACGATATTCAAGAAATCATGACCACCCTTCTGACCACCAGCGATGTTACCTCTTGTCTGAGCACCGTTAATACTCTCAAGTCCACAAAAGGTCTCGCGTTGGCAGATATTCTGTCAGCGCTGGCCGATCAATTGCAGCGACTCGAAGTCCCCGCTCAAACTCGGATTACCTGGCTTGAGGGCCTCGCCGAGATTGAATGGAGATTATCAGGCGGTGGCTCCGAGGCCGTTCAAACTGGTGGATTAGTAGGCGTGGTGCGGACTGGCTGTGAACTGATGGGGGAGAAGGGTGTTGCATTGACGTGATATGACTCCTTTTTTTTTTTGGCATAGATTTAAATATGAAAGTAATACCATTTGATCACGAGCACAAGAAATAACCCACATCCATTATGATTCCCATTCTTCCGCTGTATCCGTCCGGCAGTTTTAGCGTTGCATTAGCGGGGAGATACTAACCTGCACGCCTCCTGTGGACGGCAACACTTGCCATTCGCGGTTTTAATACGAAGAGGAGAAAGAAGACGAAGAAGCAAATATGATCCCTGGAAGCAAAGCGGGGAAATCATTCGGATATTTTGCTTGTCGAATGCATTTCCATCCTTATCAATTGATCACAACTCATGGTCCAAGAGGCACAGCTAGTCAGCTAATCAGGGTCTCCGTTAGTCGCTGGACCCTTTCCGTTTCTCCACCGCGGAGATTCTCCTCTAGCCTGTTATCATCTGGGGAGGGGTGGACTCCCATTCGTTTCAATTACCTAAAATTTTATTGCATTTCCTCGGAATTGCCCAGCCTTGGCCCGCAGTAGCCTCTCTGCGTGCCAGATCAGGATAGTCCATGAGTGGATGAGGCCGGTAATCGCCGTTCACAATGACCATTAGACTTTGTCCAGCGGGGGAATTTCGGTCTCTGACCCGCACTTTGTAGCCTCGACTGGCATCGACAAGCACTTGAGGTCCATGCGTCGCGCAGGGTCAAAAAGGGTCCGAAGCATATATAGCGTTCGGTGAACCCTAGTGGTGCAGGAAGGGGTTTTTTTTTTTTTTTTTGCTCGTGGTGATCTCGGCTTCTAGAGCTTCGTACCAAAAAAAAAAAAAAAAAAGAACGCTGGCCTTGGGGTTCTCTGCTTGCATCCACCAAGTAACTCAATTTAATCATGCGTTCATCTATCCAGTCCGGCCTGTTGATGGCCTCGCTCGCAGCACCTGCTGTATCTGCCGAACGTGTGCTCGGTGCTTATATCTATGCCCGTCATGGAGATCGCACTGCGAAAGTGCTTGGCAACACTCAATTGACTGACCTGGGCTACCACGAGGTCTTTGCTGCCGGTTCTTACTGGAACTCGCGCTATGTTGATTCCGGCTCAGACAAGCAGATCTATGGTATTAGTGACCCCATTGCGGTCTCAAGCCAGATTAATGCTAGCTCTCCGTCCGACGCAGTACTGCAGAACTCGGCCACCGGTTTCTTGCAGGGTGTTTACCCACCCGCCGCCGATGCTGCCAACACGACCCTTGGGAACGGCACTGTGGTCGACTCGCCCTTGAATGGCTACCAACTGATTCAGCTGCAATCAATTGAGTCCGGCACCAACAGCGAGTCTTCCAGCTGGCTGCAGGGCTCGAGCGGTTGCTCCAAGGCAACCATCAGCAGCAATAATTACTATACTTCCGACTCTTATAATGATATGGTTAAATCCACCTCAAGCTTCTATCAGTCCCTCTCACCTGTGCTGAACCGCACTTTCTCCTCATCCGAAATGAGCTTTGAGAATGCCTACACCATCTATGATTACTTGAACGTGGGCAACATCCACAACTCTTCATCCGAGTTCCCTGGAAAATCAGAGTACATGACAGACGAGAACAAAGTGCAACTGTTGTCGCTTGCCAGTGTCCACGAATGGAACTTGGCCTACAACGAATCCGATGAAGTGCGTGCCATTAGCGGTGCGGTCGTCCTAGGTGGAATCCTCGATAACTTCAACTATATGATCAGCAACAAGGGCAAGAAGTCCATGCTGAACGTCCAATTCGGCTCCTACGGAACCATCATGTCCTTCTTTGGGCTGATGGATATGCCCGCAGCCTCAAAGGACTTTTACGGCATTGTCGACTACGCCTCGTCCATGTCCTTCGAGCTCGTTACCAACGACACCAAGAGCGATTTCCCCTCAACCGACGACATCAGCGTGCGCTTCTTGTTCCACAACGGCACCATGACTGGCTCTGACGAGCCCACCGCCTTCGCCATGTTTGGACAGGGCAATGAGCTGCTCTCATACTCAGACTTTACCTCGCGCATGGAGAAGGTGGCTATCACATCCACAAGCCAGTGGTGTGACATGTGTGGTAACACCGACGGTAGCTGTGCCTCTTCCAGCGCCAGCTCGACCGACAGCAAGTCGAGCAACGGCGGCTCCGGTGGAATCTCCCGCCCTGTTGCCGGTGTCATTGGTGCTATGGTGACTCTTGCAGTCATTCTTGGATTGGAAGCTCTGTTCTTCCTGGTTGGTGGCTTCCGCATTGCCAAGCGGAGCAAGGGCGGTCCTGAAATGTCTGCTCCTGCGGGCTTGACCTCGGATAAGAGTTCTTAAAGTGGGTGGAATTGATGAATGTGATGGATAGTCACGCCTGGCGATATTGCACAGATAATATCGGCCCAGGCTGCAGGATATCTCCCAGGATTGAGACTTGCTGTACGTTGTAATGACTCTAATGGGTAAACATGATCCCATGCTACGAAGATTCCCTAATAGCGAATACTTGCTTTTAATTGCATCAACTCCATTCATTCCTATCATAGTTCCCGTGCAATGAGTAAAGAAAAGACCCAAATGTAATTTTAATCTGAACAAAAGAGATCCACGATTTACAAGGTCGTATAAGTAATAAGACTCCAGGGCTGTCTCTCCCGAATTCAATTCACCGCCTTGGAATCCCGCTTATGCTTTGCTCTTCTCCGCTTTCCTCCTTCCTCCTCTTCTCTCCACAACAATGCCTCGCCAACAGATCAACCTCGAGCCTTATCGGGATGAAATTATCACACTTTTCCAACATGGTATCAGTAGTGACTCGATAAGTCGCACACTAGAAAGCCGGTATAACATTCAAGTGAAAGAACGCACCATCCAATCCCGATTACGAAAGTGGGGTATCCGCAAGCGACACCGAACAACCACAGCGGACGAGGCCCTACACGCACGAATCAGGCTGCTATTCGTGCAAGATAGACTGACCGATAAGGCGATGCTCAAACTACTTCAACAAGATGGCTATCACATTTCCGAACGCACCTTACGCCGACTGCGATTTCAGCTTGGACTCCATGCAAGAACGCCGCTAGACCATGATCGAGCGCAAAGAGTTCTACTGGTTACGCAAGAAGTCCCAAAGATATGATCTGGCCATGCTAAGAGCCATCTCATACGTTTTTACCTCTTCAACAGCTTCACCCTTATGCGCCAACAATGATGCTCTGGGAGCCATTGTCTTATCTTTTCCCCTTACGCGACAAACCATACCACGCCTCCATACGCGACAAATGTTCATACTACTCTTACCTCTCCCCACGCGATACAATGAGGATTCTTTACACCGGATTACTAGTAGTCGACTATTTACTGCTGGTTAGAGTAAATCTTTCAAGGCCATCTTTCAACTTGGGCCAATAGATATAGGTTTGTCCGGCCCCTTGAACCTACAATCCTAGTATGTGCATACAATAAGCTGAACGGGAAAATGTCCATTCAATTAAGGATCCTGTGTCGTCGATCACCGAAACTGACACCTGACGAATCTCATTCAAGAACATCAGTCCGAGCGCCTCGACGTTCTCCACATCTCTCTTCAACCCCTCGCGACCTTTCCATACATAACATATGGATGCCAATCCAACCCGCATACCGGACCTGTGGATCAAAAGTGAATGATACATATATACTGTATATACTGGACTTCAACGACCTACGCCTTACCTGGGCATGATACCCTGAATCATCTTTTGTGTCTCACGGCCTATAAAATGTATCCATACAAAATCATGTTGTTAAACCAACAAGCAGTCCTACAGAAGAGTAGATTGATTTAAATCCGCAGTCATATCTGCATATAAAGCTTGCGTATTATTTGCCTGCCAGCAAGACAAGTTCCTAGTGATCAGTTTGTGAATGAATACACTTATCAGCATCACCTGGGCAATTGGGAGCGGAAGGATAAACTTCAGAGTGGGCCATCTTCCACCCCACCCAGTGAACGGTAGGCGAGGCTGAGAAACCTCAAGTTCTGCCAATTAGCCATCTACACAAACCGATACGCAAAGACAAATACACAAAAAATCCCCAGGCTCAACTAGTCCCTACCTTTTCAATGGGCAAATTCGACATTGCCTTTGGTAGTTTCGGTCTACCGGTTCTCGATGAGATCCGGTTTCCCAACCAAGAGCCATTAACCAATATACTCGGCGGTTCAGGAACATACGGTTAGCATTCATTAAAAACTTTCCAACATTTTTGGATTCAAATCAAGATCTGACAATCATGCACAGCAACACTGGGAGCACGACTGTTTATGCCAGTACCATTAACTCATCGCGTAGTCTGGCGCATTCGCACAGGGAACGACTTCCCAGAATCCATAAAGAATCATCTGAAAAGCTGGAGTATAGCCTTGGAAATTGAGGAAGAGGACGAGAAGCCATCCACCCGAGGCTTACTCGAATACAAAGATACGACTTTTGGGCGTAAGTACTCTTGTCTAGTGATAACCTCAAACCATGCGAACAAAGATCTAATTAATTCAATGTTCGCAGCGAAAATTTTCCAATACACGACGCCTATTCTAGCTATTGAAGATACAAGCCTAGAAGGAAGTCGAATGTTAAGATCGAGAATATATCATTATCTCGAAAGTCCCCAGAATATCAAGGTTCGCATCGCAAATCTGCTCGATCATCGACAGAAAGCCGATTTCAAGTTCCTGAATCGCCCTTTCATAATCTGGGAGCCGGCTCCGTTATCATGTACCCCGGAAAATCTCCAAGCGTTTCTGGATGCAGCTCAACATGTTGATGTTCTCAGTCCAAATCACCTAGAATTATTAAAGCTGTTCTCCAAGTCAGGAGTGGATGATTCGACGACAAGAATCGAGGAACTAGCATTAGAGCTGGTAAATAGCGGAATTGGACCGGATAAAAGGGGCACTTTAGTGATTCGTGCTGGCGAAAAAGGCTGTCTAGTCCAATCGCGTGATATTCCTGCGACATGGTTACCCCCTTTCTATCGATCTGAGTCTGGAAGCCAGTCAGTATCTAAAGTTGTTGATCCTACTGGAGCTGGGAATGCTTTTCTGGGAGGGTATGGTGTGGGATATCTTCGGACACATGATGCCCGGAAAGCAGCTTGTTATGGTGCTGTTGCTGCGTCGATTGCGCTGGAACAGATAGGAATGCCGGAGTTGGTCCATACAAGATTCGAAGGAGAGCTTTGGAATGGGGTGGGCATTGCAGACAGATTATGTGAGTATATGTACAGGGAAGAGGTTGCAGGAGCTATAGGGATAGACGAAGCGACAAGTGATACTACGACTAGTACCTCATAGTTGAGGAATCCTGAGCAGCAAACATGTCGTTAGGCATACATGCTTGTTACTGAAAGAGATCCCCGGGGTAGTATATCGAGATGAGAGCTCTACATACTGGAAATAACCTTTGAAGGAGTACTTGGCTCATAGGTAGGGATATTCAGATACACAGGTTTAATGCTGTTTCCCATACATAGTATGTATGTGCTTCTATTCATCTGGGGAGACACCCTAAAGTTTACATATGCAACTACTAGCGTAAATGAAGGCAATATGCATATTGACGAATCATCAGTCGAAGCATGTAGGTATCAATAAAACCAACCACCTTTTTTAGCTGACATTGATTAAAGGCCAGCGTATACGCATATTCAATGTTTGCTGCAGCTTTACAGAACTTTGAAGCGGGGTTGACGGCAGTCACTCATTAGTGATATACTAAATGAATGATTTTCAAGGTACTGAATTCAGGAAACTTGTGCCGTACTATGTAGTTCTACCCATTTTTGTCCTGCCAGTTGGCATTGGTTTACGAGGCTAACGAATTTATCGTGAATGAAATGTTCTTCTCCAGTGCCAAAAACTCTGCTTAGTTAAACTGAGAAAGTCAGACTCGAACTAGTATACATACTATACTTTATCCCGCAAATGGGCAGCAGCTGACATACTACCCCACGATACTAGATACTCTCCAGAAACTTGAAGGACGTTCTTTCCGCTCAAGGTTGTCTGTACACGACTCAACGATTGATGCCAAAGGTTATTGCCCGTTGCCGAGCAACATAGGTATGAACCAGATGAGATGGTGCTTACATTGCCTAACACATTCCCGAAGTAGCGCATGCCATGTTTGGATCTATATTGATAACTAGCAGATCATAAACCTGCGGTCCAATCTTGGCGGAAATCGAGCGACATGGTGCAGCAAGCTCTGGAGAAACTTGGGAGCATATCTCCAACACTTTGTCACCGACTGCACTCTCTGTGCTGTTACTCTCGAGGCCCGCCTTGACAAAGTGAATTGCGTCGACGCATGCTTCGCATTTAACATGGTATATCAAGGCGTTGGCGTCCCCTTCAGATGTTCAATCGGGTGTCAGTTGGCCTTTTCAGAGATATGATTCGCACAGAATGCACTCACGCGGTAATCCTGGTGAAGCTGCAACCAAAGCCTTAAACGTCAACGGCAGGAAATTCTTCATGCTGACAGGTAGTAGACGAGGAGTTGAATCAACTGTTGTAAAAAATAAAGAAATAAAAATAAAAAAAAAGGACTGTTCTGATTTGAACCTTGGAAGGCCTAATGTTGCTTTTCAGCCAGGTACCTGCGCACTCCCGAGGTCTTTTATATTCCAAGGTTGCTCCCGACATCAATCTGGACAGCACTTGAGACAGATCCACTTGTGCCAGTGGTATTCAAGTTGATCATCACATGTGCAGCACTTGAGATGCTCTACCTAAAGAAGAAAGATTCATGCATCTATATTACTAGGTACCCCTTTACCGAGCCATGGGAATATTTTTTTCTCTATCCAAGGTAGTGAATGGAACCAGAAAATATTGTCACTAAAATCTGTGACTTGGCCAAAGCCATCTCAGTCCCCTAAAACTTTGCAGTCACGCTAAATGTTCATATTCTTGTTTGAAGGACATTTGGGAACACCTTGGAACTGCTGAAACTTTCGAGACGTCCAGCCAGCTCACTGGTTCGCCCAGGATGAAACCGAGTGGAGCTGACGTGCACGGAATGCCCCCGGATTCATGCCGGAAACTCTAAGCTATTGGGTGATAGAGTCTTTGGTTAAGTTTCCCTGACCTAGTTATACATGGTTATCAGACTCTACATTAGCGTTCTAGGTGGCTTCTCCACCTTTTTTGACTACGAAAGCTTGTCCCAAACTTTACCGACCGGGATTATTCCGAATGTATTGAACGTCTAGAATAGTTCTAAGGTAATTCGGCCAACTGTAAGTGGAAAAGCACCTAGGTAAATCGCGTGTGCATTTTAGTCCACCTTAGCGGAGAAAGTTACCCATGGATCAGTGCTCCTTTTTACATCAAACAACAAGCGCTACCAGAGTTGCAACATGGCCAAACAGCCAATTTGTCTCCGCAAACTCGTTTCGGGTGTGATCAAGGCCAGAATTATTCGTTGTCATGGGATTCAACCTGCGGGCATTGCATGTGAAATTCCTGTGCCATAAAGAAATGCATATGCAGATCATTTGAACCTTAGAAGACTACTAGTTAAACCTTGGAAGTAAGTGAGAACGTTTGAGAACATAGGTTATGGGAATTATCGCGGGCCAATCCCCGCGTCTGAGACATATGGATCTTCAATGTTGCTGGCTCAAAGGCTGAGGTATGTATTCGCTCCATATAACTAATTTACATACATCATATGTACGAGTACATCGCTTCAAGTTCCTCGGATGTGATACATTCAAAGTCAACTGGTTCGCATTGTATGACAAGAGACCAATTTGACCAGCAGTTCCATAACGAAATTATTATACCCGGTATTTCGACCTATAGCAAAGCCTGCAATTCAAGAATCTCGCGGTTATGTATGGGTCAGGAAATTGCGGGGAAATATTACCATGGGAACTATGGCTTACATGCGGTTACCAAGATCCGTTGGATAAACTTTCGTCGTGCAGTGTCGTAAAACCTTGGAAGTAAAATTGTGTACAGTATACCTACATGCAGAGATATTGACGAGGACGAGATGTTTCCATATGCCTCGGCTCTGGAAAATATCGATTTAGAAGGCATTACGTCAAATGTCCCAAAAACACTCAAGCTTTAACTGTTCCTTGATATATACTACAATCTTCTATTTGAATTTTGAAACTGCAGGTTGCATTGACCAGTGATCAGCCCTGGAGATTTGAACTCCATTTGGAGTAGATTCGTGCTGCACAGGTGTACATACTAGCTCCGGCCCCTAGCTCCAGATGTCAAGGTATTTTACCTCACAATATGGGGTATATAAAGCTACTCCCAAACCTGTGGTAGACATTTCCCCGCATTGATATCTCGGCAATACTATATATGTACCGGCCCCGGTTACGGAACGATTCCCGTGTTTGGATAGAACTGGACTTAGTTGCCTCGGTGCCTCGCTCTAGTGTTCAAGTTGATCATGGTACTACCTAGTAGAATCAACATTGAACATATATAATGGCACATGCACATCGTCAAGTTGCCCCTTGCTTTTACCTATGTAAAACAATGTTCGAGTCTTTTACCTGCATTTCAAATCCCTTTACTATGAAGATCTCTAGTGTTCTTTTACTCTTCTTCTGCAAATTTGCAGCAGCAGAACTTGTTACGCGCGAGGACAACTGGTATCTCACTGATACTCATATTCATGCAATTCCTCCAATCTATGCTGCTGCAGTGCAGAAGGCTGGTGGTGATCCGTCTGGGTTTCCGACTCCGAATTGGACGGTTCAAGGCACATTTGAAAGTCTGGACACCACCCGCTCTGCCAGAGCCGTCTTATCAATCTCAGCTCCTGGAATACCAGTTCTTGGAACCGGCGAATCGACCCGAGAACTTTGCCGCAACACGAACATTTATTTGGCCAACTTGGCGGACAAATATCCACACAAAGTCGATTTCTTTGGCGCACTTCCGGACTGGAGGGATGTGAATGGGACACTCGAGGAAATCGATTTTCTTTACTCGACGCAAAAGACCGCTGTTGGTGTCGGGATATACACAGCATACGGTGACCATTTGCCCGGCGATCCGATATTTGAGCCAATTTGGAATCGTCTAGAGAAGTACGGTGCCCTGGTATTCATGCATCCTGGGACGATGGAAGTGAACCCATTTTTTATCAGTGGTTTTCTTCCTCAGCCAATCGTCGATTATCCTCAACAAACAACTCGAGCAGCTGTCGACCTTGTATTGAGTGGAGTTAGATCCCGTACGCCATCTGTGAACTTGATACTCTCACATGCGGGTGGGACACTTCCTTTCCTATCCCAGCGTGTCTCTGGAAGTTTGCTCGTTCCTGAAATTAGCAGTGCGAGCAATGTCACCGCAACTGAAGCAGTGGCTCAGTTTAGGCGATACTACTATGACACTGCACTCAGCGGATCAGGAGCACAACTAAACGGCCTTCTAGAGACTACCGATCCATCCCATGTGTTGCTTGGAACTGACTATCCATACGCCCCTGCGGCATCGATCGAGATAGAATTCAAAGAATACCTAGCCTTTGCAGAAAAGCATCCGGAACTCTCGCCGAAAGTGCTGAGTCAAAATGCCGAAGCTCTCATTTCCAGACACAAGCTACAAGAAGCGTAATGTCACATTTGACTACTGGTCGATTGCTCTCTGCTTCTCCGCGGTGTTGTTCAATTCGGTCGGGAGTACCATTTCAATAAGAAGTTAGTTATTAGCTTGAGAGAGTGAAAATGAAGCCAAATTCGTCGTCTAAAAGACACAACAAAGCCACCCGGGGTTGGAACCTTTCCCTCTGCTGCATTGACTGATTTAAGGCGACTCAGGTACTACTCAAATCCTGAAGACACTTCTTAGTAGAATTGCGTGTAGGGACTCTTTAAGGAAAGGATTGAGTTCGACACACCGTAGCAATAATATTTTCTATAACGTTTTGGCAACATAAATACTACTAGTATTAACTTGAATAAAATTACAATTGTGGTTAGCACGCAAGTGCAGTAGACAAAGATGTTTCCCCACGGGGAAGACAGGTATTTTGGCTGTGTATGATGCAGTTTGATCCCTTATTCCGTCAATGTTTATGATTATTACTGCCAGTGTTGTTTCATTGGGTAAACAGACCCCAGACCTAGATAGAGACTGATTTGCTGATTTTTTTGTCTCAGTTTGACTTTGGTTAACTTGGATACGCCGGAATCAGTCCCGAAATGCGGAGAATGCTATGTATCATCCGGGATGGAAACCGAAATTATAGCCATCACCGAATTTCTTTGAGGGGAAACAAATTGCTCGGAAAAGCGAGTCTCAGCCACATTCTGCCTTTTTTTTTTCATTCCGGATCTAAGGATTATCAACTTTGACTTATTGAAATCTGCTTTATGGTTTGCGACCATATCCGATATCTGGAAATGACCTCGGGAGTCGTCAGCGTTCTCTTGTACCGGTGCATGGATTCCATCCAGGAGCGCAGACCCCAAACCAGAATTGTGTCACACTACTTTGGAAAAGACAAAGCAAAAAGGTAAATGAGAACATTGCGCGAAAAACTTCAAGCAAGGAAAGTAGTGTATCACTACAGTCATGTTTACTTCATTACTACTTCCGATTCCCCGGTCTTCAGCCAAATGATATTGGGAAATTAACTTGGAGGAAGTAATTACACCCTGCTTTGTACGTGTACGTATTCAAGCCAGCGGACTTTGAGATCATACGGAAAACTCTATTGACCAATACATATATGTGTTTTTTTACTCAATAAGTGCTTGAGCAGGCTACAAAACGCCCGCCCCGCAAACATACTATTCAAGTTTCACCAAGAGTACGGACGCACGGCCCAAGCACTTCCAAAGTTGAGATGGATGTCACCGGCAAAAAAGCCCATACAATGATGATCTTCATGAATGCAACCAATGGAGAATTCTCAATGTAGATTTAGAACGGTAATTCGTGGCACTTTTTTTTTTTTTTTTTTGCAGATCTTGAAGCGTCGGGAGAGAGTTAATGACCCGGAAGGGACCCGGTGCGGAATCAATCCGCCTGTTTTTCACCATGCAATGCACCTCACTTGGTCTTCCTTGGTTGATAATTATAAATGTGGGGAAAAATGCTGCTGTGACTCGAAATTAGGCGAGAGACAAGCTGTATACATCGTATTACGTTCGCTGCAATGTCTTCCATCTCTCCTTATATTCAGAAATGGCGTCTATTCGTCCGAATAGTACAATTTTTTCTCGCAGTCTCCATTTTTGCTCTGGCTTTATATGGTATTTTCGTCACTACTGTTAATCTAACAAAAGAGAGAAAAAGTACTAAGGCCACTAGCGATAATCCCATTACCATTTGAACATGTTACCGTCTTTATCCTTTTCACAAGTATTTGGACAGGGGTGATTGTCATTCCTTCAGCGGCGCTAGTGCCACTTTACTTGCAGAAGTGGTCAAGCTCAGTGACTCTGGTAATCGACGTAGCAGCTTTGGGACTTTGGCTTGCGGTGTTTATCACCATAACGGTGTTTTTACACAGTGTTGGAAACAATTATGGGGGTGATATTCGGAGTGCATGGATATCGACAGCTGTGCTTAGTGCTTTGGAATGGTTCGTCAAATCCCGGAAGGCAATTCGTACAATCAGAATATCGTTACCTGGAAGACTAATGATTACAATGGGATGTAGGGTTCTTTTCGCCAGCATAACAATAAAAGGCCGCAGTTGACTTCAGGCGATCTGCATGACTGTTACATGGTACAGTCGGAGATCAGGTCAACAATTCGCACTTGTCGGCTCTAACCAAATTAAATATTCCTATAGCGTAGTGCAATTCAATTGAATGAGAGAAATTTGACACATAGGAAATCCCAAAGTGATTTCCGTTTTCCACAAATTTTAATGAAAAGAACAAATAACTCAACATATGTGATATTTAAAAAGTGCAACTGCCAAAGAAACTTGAGCATATTATGAGATTTTCGCAAAGCGAGCAACAATTTAGAGAAAAAACAGTCAATAGATAGAATTTTCAAAATGGTGGGAGCAGTGAGAGTATAGTTAGAGTTGAAGAGTAATTCAAATGTTGATCTCATGCGGTTTTGCACACTGTAAAAAGTGGGGCAGATGTGCGTACACCGGAATGATTCCGGCATGATGTAGTTGGTAGGTATCGTTCAAGGTTTATCCTTTTAGGTCTGCTCCCCAACTCCTCGCCACAAATGTTAGTCCAATCCACGAGATTCTCGAGCATTTTATATCAAACGCATTCGTGACCAAAAAGAGCAATTCATCAATGGAGCGAGAAACCCCCAATCGAAAACCTCGCCGTCGGAAAATCGCGCTGGCATGCGAGCCTTGCCGCGAACGCAAATCTCGATGCGACGGCAACAAGCCTATTTGTGCTTCTTGTACACGTCGGAGGCTTCCGGCCGACCGGTGTATCTACGTGGCAGAGAATGCGCGAGCGGCAAGCAGCAACGAGTTCGGAGTCTCCAACAAATCGTAAAGAGAAACCTACTAACGGGATTGTTCCAGATATATACGCGCCTTACACCATCGCATCCGTCAATTGGAGAGTGGCTCAGGATCTCGCCGAGCCGAGTCAGAATCTGCAGACCCACAACATGCAGCTTCAGTTAGCGAGGGAGCGGCAGGATCAGGAGATATTTGCCCTGTACGGTTAGACGGTCTTGGATCGCTCATGCCAGATGACAGACAAACGTTGCTGCAAAATAGGGAGCCACTGATACTTCCTGTATTCAACTCGAATACGCAGACCGATAGTCTTTCCGAACCTACAGATTCGCCTGGTAACATCACTGGCATGGGCGCCATGATCAATATCAACGACCAAGACCAAGTTGCCAGCCAGAACTCAGAGTATTTTGGGAGTTCATCCGCCGCATCGCTGGCGTGTTTCCTCACTGGTAACCAAAGCCGACAGAGACAACATGCGTGGGCTTCACAAAAGATACCGTCATTTGACCCAGTCAGTAATCACCAAATCGGGAATTCTGGCATGGCGTCGTTCGCACAAATGGAAGGACTGGTTTTACCCCCTCGGAACCTTGCCGACCATTTGCTTGGTTGCTTCTGGGAACGGGTGTTTTGTTTGTATCCTTTCTTTGATCGTCAAAGCTTTCAGCAAGCATACGAAAATCTCTGGGTCCCGGAGAATCATGCCAGCCAGAAGCTCACAGAGCTGAACGTTGGCCTAGGAGATCGACTTAACTCGGGCCAGAATTCAATCGTCTTCAACTGTGCACTGAACATTATATTTGCTCTGGGATGTCAATTCTCAAATCTTGCTATACAAGAACGCGAAACTTCTACGACGTCGTTTTTTCTCCGGGCAAAGCGACACATTGGGCTTGATATGGTGGATATTCACTCTATTGGGGTGGTCCAGACTCTGCTGATCGTAGCATTGTTCTTGCAGAGCACTCCCTATCCTCATCGCTGCTGGAACTCGACCGGAATGGCCTGCCGCCTTGCACTTGGGCTGGGGTTGCATCAAACGAATCTGGAGGATTCCAAAAACCCTTTAGAGCAAGAAATCCATCGAAGAACTTGGTACGGCTGTGTCATTATGGATATGTAATCGCTCTCACATTTCTTCAGATGCATTTGTAACATGCTAATTATTGCAGAACGGTCAGCATGACATATGGACGGCCAACTATGACAAGCCATCTTGCAAGAGTCCCGTTGCCAGGGTCATTCGACTTGGCATCGGGCGCGGAGTCAGATTCCCCGACCCTGATCGCTTTTTACACTTCTACCATACAACTTTACGCTATCTTAGATGTTATTCTCTCCGACGTTTACAAGGCTTGGCATGGTCGATCTAATGAAACCACACCAGAAGCGCGGCATGGTGGCCTCGATGCTATTATTCGACTTGAAGATCAACTGTTGCAATTTGAATCTTCTATTCCTTCATTTTTGAACTGGACGACCACATCCTCGCTACCACCCAAATCTGCGATGGAAGAAACAATAAGCAGACAAAGAAATGTTCTTCACTCTCGGTGTGTATGTTTCGCAATTCAAATGGCCTTTACTGACGAATAAGGTTCCTTTATCATAAGCTTCTTCTCTACCGGCCCATGTTCACACGACTTTGTTTCGATGAACAACCTGACGAGACACAACGCCGTTCGCCAACCTCTCATTTAGTATTAATGCGCAAATGGGCCGCAGGGTGTGTCTGGGCAGCAGTAGACCTTATTTCTCTCGTCCATGAGACATATGATTCCTCAACAACAGATACGTGGTGGTATAATGGCTTCTGTAGGTGTCGCTCTAATTTGTGGTATGATATTTATCCATTCTCATCCAAGCACAGATACTTCTACGGCGACCATGATCGTGATCATGTCTTATTCGTGCTACCAAGCTAGCGAGATTGATTTACCAACCATTGACACTACATGGCGAAAGGCAGAAACGGTCTTGCAACATCTGGCTTCATTTAGCGTCTCTGGTCGAAATACGCTCAAGTTTCTCCAGGCAATGCGTAGTCGGTTCGTCTCTCATCTCAAGGTGCATTCACCTGCCACAGGGAATTTCAATGCGTCTCCAACACAAGTGTCCGCGGAACCGGGCCAAACAGATTTGTCACAGCCGGTTGTTGATGCATGGCAGCCTTTAAGCTGGGATGAAGGCCTGCCAATAAATGAACTAGGGTTCCTGGGCCCATTTGACATTAGCGAGATGCAGAGTTGGTTCCCACAGGCTGGAATATTATGATTCATCATACCTTAATAAAAGAAAAAGAACAGGGTTTTCGAAGTGTAAAAGCTATCCCTAAGATAGAAATCATTCTATCTGGTTGCGTCCCTTGCGAATCCTAGTACTAATCACAGTTCTAGCAATGAAGGCGTCTCTTAGGGAGCTTTTCGGGGCTAAATAAATTGTTGAACATTGAATGCAAAAAACCTCCCCAACAGGTAGAGGCCACAGACCATTGCGTTCTTTCCAACAATTCTATCCGGGTATGACTTCGGAGGCAGAACACGAATATTTCACCACTTGATCATATCTTGATTCGTATGATATAGTGTGGTTTACCATAGAAATCTATAAGCAAACTCGGCCGTCTCATAATGATTCCCTTTCACAACAACTATTGTCACGGTCCGTGTCAAGTAGTCACGAGAGTCAATTCTCTCCAAGCACCATAACTATATGTAGATCCCTAATTAGTATCCCCCAGTACTCTTAGTAGAGCAGGTATAGTAGGTATACTAGTACCTACTCTACCGTCCATCCTTCGAGTAGATTTCGGATAAAATCTTGAATACAAAACACTTTGACAACTGAAGTTGACTCTTCCAGATATTCCTTTACCATGAATGTATCGGGCTCCCGGGGCAAAATTGATTGCATATCGAGATTGAGGCAAGTTTTCCGCGACCCATGAATGTCAAAGCTCCGTTAACGCATTGTGTTTGAGTAATCAACTCGCCATGATGATCGTGTTCTTTCCAGTCGATGACTCGGCTCTCGCTAAGCCACAAAATTCCTCCAGGTAAAATCTGATGCATTCTCAACTGCACTTCCTCCATAGTTGGTCCCAATTGATATGAGACACTTAAGATGACTTTGACAGCGCTCAACATGTTTCTCCAGAGCCAATTCACTTCTTGCTGGTGACACATAATCAACCAAAATGCTTCAGTACGTTATCTAAGTGCTTCGGCAATTGAAATAAGAACGAAGGAACGTTAGGTAATCATAACAATTTGAGAATCTTCTCTGGATCGTCTGAAAGACTTATTTCCTAGTATTAAGTCAGAATTTTGTTTGGGACTGGTCAATCAACACTGCATAAAGACTGACCAACTCCCAAGAGCCTCGGAACCTTGAGAAGAGGTTGCCAACGGCCCGTTTCATCATGAAACAGGATTGATTCGCTCTCTAGGATTCTCAGTGGATATGTATTTTGTTGCTTTTCTAAAGTCCAATTCCTGCCCCTTCCCAATTTTCTTTTTTTTTTTTTTTTTCGGAATCACTCCGGATTTAAAGCCTGCGGACCAGATAAGCGATGAGGATAGACGAGCGAATCATAGTATGGTGCTTAAAACATCTTCATCACTCTCGAAATTTCAATCTTAATAGTCATGGCCCGAGAATGAAGATCCAAGTCCGCAATTTCCATGGCTTCATTCCGTCCGTCCACGAGAAGGTGCAGCCAATCCAACCATCTGGGTTCTTTTGTACATGCATTAGTAATGAGAAATTGATTACTTCCACATTATCTTCTACGCACGAGGCCCCAAATTGAGAAATCGACAACATTCTTTGATCAAAGGCTTGATTCTCCATTTGTCTCCCGGTTTCCATTTCCCACCTTCTTACCCTTTGTTTCTTCTATCTCTACTACTGTAGCTTCATACTTGGTCTTTGCCGTACTAGTGGCTGCCACTACGCGTTCTCTCCTGTAAAATCTATGGGTTTGTGGTCATCCAGCTACAACATCGGATGGGATTTCAAGCATGTTTACCTTCTGGGCTGTGCTTGAGGCAAAGTGCAAAGTGCCCTGAGATGTATAGTTGAGGTGAGGAGAAGGTTATTCTCAAGCTTCCAGAGAAAGCGTGGCGAGACCTCACGAGCCACTTGTGATATTTGCCCAGGTGGTCAGTCTTGGACAAAAAGTCGTATTTTGCACCTCCAGAGGAATAGACTTTCATGATACCTGGGTCTATGACGCCGAGGCAACGGTCGGCCAGGGTAACCGTGAACTCTCTCCTTTCACTTTGGATCCTACTGCGTGCTATTCGCCCGGTCCCTGTATCAGAGTAGCAAACTCTAAATTGCACTTAGTTTTATTCTCACTAATTTCTATTGATCATACTAAGCGCCACGTGACCTGGTCGTGTTCCGAGTGTTCGGCTGGATTCCGGGTTCACCAAAACACGGCGGAGATTGATCTGTATGCACACCGTCTGACATACAGCAAGCTGTGGCCCCTGTTACCAGCTCCGCGCATACATTGTGTATTCCCGACCACTAAGTAAGTCTTCCAGTCTGCGGATCAATTACCTGGCGCCCTTTGAAATCCACTTTCAGAGATTTGGTACTCCCGCGGATCAAATTCTGAAACCAATCTGGCGCCCCTCGCTGCCATGAGATCAGCAAGAATGCTCCATCGGATGAAACCTTGGAAATAAACAACTCACCAAACCAGCAAAAAAACTAAAAATTCTCGGAAGGAATATCGTTTCACTGAGTCCACTATCGAGTATATGCACAATGGCATCCACAACAGTGTCAACATGTAGAAGAGGCATCAGGAACCTGAACTGGTTTGTCTCGCCCTTGAACAGCGGCGTCTTTGTGAAGCTCAATACGGCCATAGAGGTGCGAACCCTTGGAGCATTCTGGGCACGGAGCTCTTGCATAAGACACTTTTGGTTCGAGTACACATCTTAGTTCGCGCTTTCGCAATAGAAATCTCGAGTCATACCTCATGAAATGCAATTAATCCAGCTTTCGATGCTGCGTAATCAGCTAGTCCCGGCGGTGGGATATAGGCACTCATCGAGGCCACATTGAAGATGTGTCCATGATTCCGCTGTATCATAGATGGAAGGAATTCTTTTGATAGTAAGAATGGTGCCAGTAGGTTTGTTTTCAGGGTTATGCTGTTGTCGCTATAGGTACCCTCAACTACTGTCCGTCCGCGCGATAGACCAGCGTTGTTGACTGCGATTGTTAGCCTGGTATTGCTGAGGTTCCTGTATCTGTTTATTTCACTGACCTAAGACAGTTGGATCACCTGTTTCCGCTCTGATCTTTGCGCAGATCGCTGCGATGTCTTTCTCATCACTTAGATCGCATTTGTGGTACAATATTCGATTATTCACTGCACATGCTATCATTAGAAAAGCTCACACAGACATATAGTTCATTTTTAATATGGACAAGCGAATCACCGGGCTTGAATGTCAAAGGGATGATGTCCAACACGACAACGCGAGAGCCTAGGGCAGCCAAACGCTGAGCGACTCCTGCTCCAATACCGCCGCTTCCTCCAGTCACTATTACCAGCTCCTTTTTCCAATCCCACGTATCGTCTGTAACCCAGTTGTTCCGACTCTTTGTACTTAGCCAATCGTTGAGCCATAGGAGGATACTAGCTGCTGAGGCAATTTGAAGTGGCTTCTCCCAAGAAGCAAGAGAGCTGAATTTCCCCGACAAATACAGACAAAATGTTGTGAAAAGCGGATGAAAAATCGATTTTCTCAGTCCCGCTATTATCGGGTCAATATAGAGCCCTTCGCGAGGGAGGAAGCCTGGTTTGTCTTTCGTGCCCATGTTCAAGTTCCGATCATGAGGGAGGGAAGAACTGGCGAGAGCGACCGAAGCGTAAACCTCTATGTGTAATTATATACAGGTTAATAACACTATGACATGTGAGTAGCTACCTTGAAATTTGAAACTACCTTCTATTGCCTGCCATCAGGAGTGTTCCAGGTTCAAGGTTGTTCCGGGTTGGGCTCGGAAAGGATCCGGCAGGTGATTTACTCGCATCTGATAAATGAACTCATTCACCCTGACAGTCGGAACTGTCCGAATAGCCAATGAACACATCCGTAAGATGAATGGGTTGGGTTGCTGCCATAGATATTTATTAAACGCCATACGAGAGGCGCCGCATCGCTTTTGCCGCATTTCCAACTAGACACTTGGATCTTGTCTTTGCTTACCACTGGCATATTTGTATTCGCCTAAACTATTTCTCTCACCCACTCACTATCTGCCTCTCCGCACTTTTTATACACATCCAAGCTGTGGGTTTGAAAGAGTAGTAATCAAGAAAATGGCTACACCGAATGGAGCGAATATAACGAATCTAAGCGGAAACTGGGTGGTGGTAAAGTACATTACGTATTTCATGAAATTGGCCTCATATAAACCGACATCCTTTAACAGGACAAAGACCTATCGACCAACCTTGACGCAGTATTAAAATTGGTAAGTGCCTCAATGCATGTCTTGATATAACACACTACACAAGAAGACTAAAGCACATCAGCAAGGAATAAGTTGAATTTTAAGAAAGGCAATATCTGCATCAACCGGTATCTTGAAGATCACACAGGGCTTGGATGAAAATGACGACAGCAAAGACTGCGAACCGACCGAATGGATGGTGCTAGAGCCTGGACTAGCTGGAAAGCTAGAAGGCGCACCAGAGAAACGCCATTTGAACTGGACTAAATTTGACCACAACGACACCCTTTTAGGCCGCGTTGTTATTCGTAGCCACTACGTTCCAGGACAGAATACTGCGGATGGCCGAACACGACCCCTCATTGAATCTTTTACGAAGGTTGTTATCAATCCAGAAGCTGAGTCTATATTGACGGAGGCGGTTGTGCTGCCAACAGAAATTGGCGATGTTGATCAGATGGATAAAGCTTTCATTCATGATTCCATCTGCAGCGAGTGCCATAGGTGGGAAGCTGAGCAGGTTTGCACATAAGCCATGCTTAGAGATTGGGAACTTGCTAACTGAAATACCAGGTCTGGGCGGTGGAAATGATAGGCAAGGAATCTTTTTTGACTCGTAGGATTGTGGTCTGGAAGGGCTCTTATGCTACGACTGCTTGTGTTTTCTATAGATGTGCATGATTGTGATGGTGATTTGGCATATAACTTTTTGGGATGTAGATATGTAACTGAAGATATCAAATGAAACCTTGGAATTAATTATCTGCGCACCAAGAATTGGACACCTGTATTAGATTGTATATAAGACAACCAACATTTGAATAAAATACCCTGCTCTTAGCTTGCAACAAACATTTATACGCTGCCCACTTCTCAAGGACACAAAGTATAAGTGGCTACCTAGTGCTGTAGTGGGGAAGGTTGTTCTGACTCCTCAGGCTCTAGGGTTTCTGCCGCTGTAGCGGTAACCTTGGAAGCTCTGAGCTGGAAATGCCTACTAAGTCCTACTCGTTATATTTACATAGGCCCATGCGGCTTCATACGAGAGAATACAATCCCTTTCCATACTCGCCAACGCGCATATACGGCTCATTCAGCCATCCCAGACCGTACATATTATATATGTGTATTGTGTGTGGGTGGTTTTCTTCTCCATATCGACCTGCCAGGTGTACGGCTAATCCGCATAGCCAGAGAGCACTCCCCACTTTACTACCTAGGTCGTGATTCAGTCATTCTTCACAGAGAAGAAGGCCAAATTTGTCCGCAAGGCTTCATGTGAGGAACAGATTTTGGGGGTTTAGAACTGCAATACTGTACCTTTTACTGTATTAACAAGAACGGCTTGCTCACTGTGTGCACTGGAACTTCGTGATCTCAATTGTACTGTGGCTTGTGGACCCCTGGTGCGATTGATATGAGTTGAGATAAATGATTACACGAAGATTTATGGAATTTTATAGCTGAATAAATCGAAATTGATTGCATGTACTAATAAAGTTTGTTAAAGGCACTCGAAAAACCTGCATATTATGCACGAACATGTACAAGAGATACAAGGACCCGCGGTCTAAGAGAAGATATGACTCCACGATCAATACAACTAGCTATCTTCTCGCGATAGAGTATTGCACTCTGGCTAAAAGGTCTCGAAGGCGCTCCAGAAGGACCGAGTCATTTGCAGTGTGAGTGGATTGCCTGAACCCCAAAACACCAATACAGAGAAGAGCAAGAACCAGAGTCCTCAACGATTGACGCGATGACGGCTTAATGGCTTTCTATTCACAGTGAGCAAAAAGGCTTCCACTGACTGAAGGCCGACTTACTTTGATATTCCAATCGGCCCAGGTGGGAAAGAGACTTCTCCACCAGTAGTGACCTTGTGTCCAAGGATAGGACATGGAATTCCATTTCTTGTCATTCAGATACCACTATTTTGTATAAGGTCAGAGAGGAGTTTGGCAAGCCGAAACTTGAAGGGTGACAAGACTTACCGACATACACCCTGCGTTCCAAACACGCTTACTCAAAGCGTCCTGCACCCAGTAAACGTAGTCGTGCTCAGCTTTAAGCTTCAGATCCACCGATACGGCGTCACCATCTAGGACAGGCTTCAAAATACGGAGAGCGTAGTTAATTGAGCTTGTTATGACGGTTAACAATATGTTCTGCGCTTGCGAGAAAGGAATATAAGGCTTCGACTTACTTCTCAGCCGCCATAATGGCCGATGTATGACCAGTAGCAGCATTAGGTCCGAGGAGCATGAAGAAGTTCGGAAAGCCACTCAGGGCAGAACAATTATACGCAGCTGGGCCGTCATAATTCTTCCAGTGTTGAGATACATTCTCGCCGTTGCACCCCACTACATCCATATATGGAAGAAACTTGTTAGTCTCGAAACCTGTCGCGAGGATTATTATATCGGCTGCAATGAAGCCTTTGCTAGTCTTGATGCCGTCTGCTGTAATTTCCTCGGTTTTTGCGTCAGTCAAATTGACTTTATCGTTGTGTAGGGATTCAAGATAGCCGGGGTCGAATATTCGCCGCTTGAGGGTTGCAAAATTAGCATCGTCTCTTGCATCTAGGTCTCAATGGCACGGATATCTGTCGTACCTTGCATCCAACATCAAAGTCTGGAATTAGAAGGTCGTAATATTTCTCTGGAGCTGCCTCGCGCATATACTTTTCGACCTTCTTTCGCCGTTTTTCTCGCAGTCTTGCTGCTCCATCTGTCATCGGAAATAGGCGGAAGTCATTCTCGGCCATCAAGAAGATGTGAAATCGGTGCAATGTCATTGTAAACGGAATATAACGGAATATCCATTGTAGCACCCGTGGGTAGGTGAAGTTCGGAGCAGGAAATATCCAGTGCTTTGTCCGAATTATTTGTGTCAGGGATTTTATCTTTGCATCGTTGGCTAAGGCCGGGACAATTTGTGCAGCAGTGCCTAGATATTATCAGACATCTGGATATGGTTTCAAGGTATGAAGACGAAATGACACATACAGCCGTTCCCGATCACAACAAGATTCTTTCCCTCAAGATCCACGCTATGATCCCATCGCGCTGAGTGGAAAATGTTCCCATTGAAGCTTGCGGCGCCAGGAATTTCACATGGCCGTGGCTTGACAAGCTGTCCTGTTGCTGCGAATAGGATCTGGCACTCGTGGGTGTATTCACGCCCGGTGTTCAGGTCGCGTAGCTGTAGAAGCCAGCGACTTGCATCAGATCGCCAGACACTGCGGACTACTTCCGTTCCAAAGGTCATCTTATCACGTAAATTGTAGGTATCGACGACGTTGTCAACATAGTCTTTGATTTCCGTGTTTGAGGGCATGAGCTTCGTCCAGTCGGGGTTCTGGGCGAAGGAAAAGCTGTACAGGGCGCTCGGGACATCGCACGCGCATCCTATAGGCTGTAAGTCGAGGACGTGAAGCGAGGGCAAGGGGATCACTCGGACCAGGATATGTGCTGATATACCATGTTCCGCCACTTGTAGGATGTCGTTCGAAGAAACAGATATCTTCAAGGTCGTACCATCTCTTTAGCGTTGCTCCTAGAGCCACGGCTGATAGCCCGGCACCAACACACGCTATCTGGCTGTAGGACGGAGGATCAATAGGCTTTGGAGTCATCATTCATATCAATTGTGAGTTCTAGAACATCGTTTTCTGCATTTTGCATGGGCTTAAGTACAGGCCATGCGTCCTGGATGCATACCATGCCTTGTCGGAACAGTCCCGAACTTGAGCGTTTGGACACACCCGAATCGAGGAATAACATGTGCAAAGCAGCATTTTGACACAACCCTTACTCGGTTAAGAAACTACACTCCCGAAGTTTCATGAAGCGCCTGATCCAGTGGTCTTCAGAAGTCTGATAATTGTCCGGGTCAGCTCCGGCTTCCGGGGTCTCGATTTCACAATCATCAAGTTCGGTCAATTCACGCCGCCGTCAAGCACATTGATGCGCGTGCAAACAATGAGCCATATACTTCTCGGAGAGTTCCGTTCCTGTTCAAAGATATAATACCACAAGTGCTGTGGAAGATTCAATCTTGAATCACAAGTACTACGAACAAGCAACCATGGAGCTCCACCGCAACCTGCAAGCTACCTGGGACCATATGCTAAAATCATACAAGCCAGGCGTAATCGAACTGATGGGGTCAATAGCTACCCAAGTGGTCGGCTTCATTATCCCGGCGACACTTTACATGCTGCTCGATACTTTATTTCCCAAGTTCTCGAGCCGCCACAAAATTCAGGGAGCGCGCCGACAACCATCGCGCCAGCAAGTCCTACATTGCGTCAAAATTTCACTGCTGAATCAGCTTTGGGTAGTGGCCTTTCATTGCACACTTGTCTGGTTTACTGGCCTGGACGACGCCACTCTGAATCTGGATCCGATCCTGCCTCCTTGGAGAGAGTTTATCATAGACTTCGCGTTTGGGCTCTTGGCACGAGAAATATCATTCTACTACATTCACCGTGCTTTGCACCATCCAAGCATCTATGTCTATATCCATAAAATGCACCACAAGTACATTACGCCTATGGCGTTCGCAGCGGAATATGCGCATCCGGTTGAGCACATCCTCGCAAATGTCTTACCGGTTGCTTTGCCTCTATATCTCAAAGGTGCACATATTTTGTCGATCATGGCATTCGTTACTTTTGAGCTCTGGGAAGCTGCGGCGGACCACAGCGGGTACGACTTTCTGAAATTACCGCCGGCCGAACTGCATGACTTGCATCATGAGAAATTCCGTGTCAATTATGGTACTATTGGGCTCATGGATTGGATTCATGGAACAGATATTGTGGGTTGGGATAAAGCGAAGACAAAAAAGGCAAAGAATGGTGAATGATCGAGCGCGAAAAGAAAGCTACGGAAAGCCGCGACCTGTATCAAAAAGGAAAATTTAGCTTACTAGGACGAGTGAAGAGAAGTGAAGGTCTTCAAGTTCTTGAAACACTCTTTCCTTAGACAGCAGCTCGACTTTCCACTATCGAGTCCTATCCTCCTTCAAGTTGCCAGTTCGATTGAGGTTGGGGTCTTGAAATTGCTTCCTCGATATCAAGTCATATGTTGAAATTGCTGGGCAGAATGGCCATGGGTGACGAAACTTTTATGGAACGCCATTTACGTGTATCAAGACATGCTGCCGAATCAGTAGCATTCGAGTGACTAGTAGGTACTAGCTAGGCACTACCTAGGCTAGACTACTATTAGTGAAACAGGATGGAATTTTCGAGGAACACGGTCGGGACGTGCCCAGGTGCCTGAGGCTGAATGCCAATGGGCCAGAACTTGAAGAATGTATATAAACATTGAATTTTCAACCTTCAAGTTGGAACCTACATATATTCAAGTTTGAACGCCCCAACTAGGTAGTACTAAATGTTCCCAACCATAATAACCATCACATATGTACTACTACTAATCCCCGTGCTGCACATGTGGTGGGCAGGCCGATACTTATCTTGATACTCCCCACATGTGCACCACCAACTACATACTCTATCAATATCCCACTTATGTAGCCCTAGGTATGTCTAGGGCAGGCCTGCACATGTGCACATGTGCAGCCAGCCCAAACAGAAATACCGACATCGACCCGGATAGGAGAATACCTACAGTAAAAGCACCATGTAAGACCAAATCTCAGTTATATCCCAAGGTTATGCATACTAATGCTAAGTACATTAAGTATTATAATCCGCTTCAATACATGAAGCAAGAAATTTGTAATAAACTTCGCTTATTTTGGAAACGCATTTGCAATTTGTAAATTCAGAGTCTCAAGCAAAGGTACTATTCAATGCCCCATGAAAGGGGATTTGTTCAGGCCCAAATTTTGCAATCCAGCCTCCAGTCGGAATATCCCGATTTCTGGAAGGAGTAGCACATCTTACGTAGAGTCGGGACGGTCCCGACTCTACCTCCCGCACTGATGTCCAACCGCGGACCTTGAGTTATGACAGGCAAGGTAGCCATGATGTCTTAGACCATTGGCTACATTTTAGTGGAGCGAACATTCTCGACTCCTCTCAACGGAAACATCACGATCGCTCTGGGGCTCATCCTGGACTTAGTTTTTGATTTCTTGGATGGATAAAACATGACTAGGCTTCATCTACCAGCGAATACTTAAAAGCGAACGTGGTTTTACCATCAGCAGTGACTGTATTTCGACTCAGAAAGACAACAGCACACGAAATACAGAGAAAATGGCACCAAAAAAACCACCGGTCGCGAAATGGCGATTGCTTTTTACCCTCGCCCTCTATGTTCTGCCATCGGCATCATTCAGAATCCCAGGAGCCATTCTTCGTGCGTGGTTAAAACAGTTGCCTTTGGTTCCAGCCATGTGGAACGGATTTGCTGGTTCGTTTATGGCCCACATGCCCCCTGATCAACTGCAGGCAGTCCTACCATCCACTATCGACGTCTACAATACATGGGTCGCATCCCATGGAATTAGCCGTATAGTAGATATTTTAGCAGCTCCCAACCCCACCCGCCTGCTCTGGATAGGACCGAGGAAGTCACAGAAGGTGATTCTTTTCTTCCACGGTATGATTCTACCTTTATATAACTCCGTTGTCGATTATCTGCTAAGGATCCAAAAAGGTGGAGGATATGTGATGCCACTCTCTGAAGGACATCTGAACTGGATGTCATATATCAAGACGGAGGCTGCCAACGCTGGAGTTCAGCTGAGCGTTTGCATTCTCGAATATGGTCAGTAACTATAATGAGCTAAATAACGCAGCATATACTTACTTTTCAGACCTTATTCCGGCCCAGCAATATCCCAGACAAATGATGCAGGGCATTTTAGCACTAAAGCACCTATTAGCCTGTGGATATAGGTCTTCTGATGTATGTCGATGGCAGAGGCCAAACCGCGTCCCTTCCAAACCTGACCTAACCTCCGGGGCTTACACAGATTGTTTTTGGGGGTGACTCTGCAGGAGGCCATTTGTCACTTAGTCTCATGGCTCATGTCCATCGTCATCGTCCATCCGAGGAGGCTACAGAGGATGATTTCGACCTAGAGTACCCAGTGAAAGGGTGTTTCCTTGTGTCACCACTATCATCGTTCAACTTCAGTACACCATCCTACCAAAGGTGGCTGAGTGCCGACGTTCTTGGCCAGAAAGTTGTACAAGAATGGGGGTCTTATCTTGTGGATAGCTCTCCATGGCAAGACGAGATATCAACCGGAAAAGGCTGGGGAATGGCCTTAGATGTATCCGAAAGTTGGTGGGACAACCTCACGGTTGTAGATCGTATACTTGTGACTGGCGGCTACGAAGAGGTCTTCAGTGACCATATTCAGCAGCTAGGCAAAATGCTGCAGAGAAGGAGTAAGGGCGAGGTAGTCCTGTACATGACGAACGAAACGCACGATGGGCCGTTGATGGATTTCTCGGCTGGGAGACCTGCGAGCGGAACAACAAGGACAATTACAGACTTCGTTATAGCTTGTTTTAAAGACGCCAACTAGGCATATAATAATTTTCGAACCTATTTCGGCGTTATTAAGTGTTTTTAATATATGTCCGCCATTTTGCGTCGTCCAAAATTTGTAACGAAGCTCCTTCATTCATGATCAAACGAACATTTGAATGTGCTGCTCACTCCTCAGGCTCACCTTGAACGGAAAAGGTTCATCAGCTCTGTGGGGACTCAAACTTTTTGAGTTGCCCAAACATCTCGATTAGTCGTACCTTAAGTGCTACAGATTCGGATGAACTGCTCCGGTACCTTTGGGTGAAGTTATGTAGTACCAGCGCATAGGTATACCTCCAAGTTCTTGGAAATTGGTATATGACCATCTTGATGTCCAGGTACAGCCTATCACACTAAGTTCAACTAGCCTACTTTCAAGGCTAGAATATTTTAATCCTATCTCCTTCTTAAATCTCCTAGCTTTACTTCTCATTCATCCTCCAATTCTATTAAGACTATTGTAACACATCAAGATGGACACGACTACTTCTAGGCTTTTTTTCCCTTGACAAACCACGCAGTAGCGAGAGTGGTGGGACATGTAGGTCAATCAAACGTGCGATATGGACGCCTGCTATGTCTGTGTATAATATTTACTTATCATGTTGATTGCAAGCATTATTTCAATAATTTCTTTGATAGAAACACTTTGAACCCCACACTCGGATGAGTCAGCTGACTCAGCCAATCAGAGGCCCGATCCGGGATGGATTGACCTCATCGTCAAGCGAGCGAGAGCGCAACGCAAGATTTCTGATTCTCGCGCGCCATTCCATTCGCCCTGGCCACTTTCCACTACGGTCACCGCTGTTGTGATCTCTGGATCGTGAGGATCTCTTGGCAACTCTTGGAACCGTGAGTCTCTCTGATTGTTGCTCTCTTTCGGCGGCCGCTGACTCGTGATAGCCCTGCCGTTCACAGGTACGGAGCCCAGTCGTCTTTTCGTCAAGGCACATCCATCCAGACGTCGTCGCTCTCACTCGATCGCATCCAATAAATCAAAGCTGACCTAATTCATCTCAGATCTACAGTCGTCTGAACTTCGGAGGAATCTTGATTCCGCTTTCAACAAAGTCGGCTCATTTTTTGCCCGAATTCCTTCGTGGTGGAACTCAACTTTTTTTGGCGTGAGTCAACGCGCCAGGGACGTCCACGGCCCATTCAATTCAATCTCGAACGAGCATAGCCTTTGAATCCCTGCTCTATTAAAACCACTTGCTCTCGATTCGCCTTGCGTCTTTGGTCGTCAGTCCATACATTCTGACGCCAACCCCGCCCGACCTGCCATACCCGAAAAGTCAATATCATAGATTCGTCCGATCCATCCATCATGAGCTCTCAAGGAATGACGCGAAAAAGGCCTGCTCCGGGGGCCGCGCCTGTCGTTCGTCCTCAAATGAGCGGCGTCCCCAACTATAACAACCCAAACCCAAATCAAAACCCGGGCTCCCAGTTGTCCAACGACCAGTTCTTGCAGTGGGGCCAAAATCCTGCGAATTCAATGAATACAGCTTATCACGATAATTCGGGGTTCAATCAAGGATATTTGGAGTCGAATGACATATCGGCCACGGCTACGAACAACAATAACCAACTCGCGCGTCGCCAGCAGCCAAACCAGTTGGTCAGTCGCAACCGCGGATATGAGCAAGCACCGGTCACCTATTCGGACCCAAATACGAGTGGTAACATTGGAGAATCGGGCGCATGGGGTGAGACCTTGGAGCAGCTATACGTGCGAGCATTAGCCGCGAAGAAAGAAGCACAAGCAAAGCGAAAACAAATTCCTCCATTCGTACAAAAGCTGAGCAGGTTAGTTACGGATGAACGCCTCCAGCGCATTTATTACTGTCCAAAAGCTAACAGAATTGATAGTTTTCTCGATGAATCTAAAAACACCGAATTAATTCGATGGTCCGATGATGGGAACTCTTTCATTGTATTGGACGAAGATGAGTTTGCGAGGACCTTGATTCCCGAATTGTTCAAACACAATAACTATGCTTCATTCGTGCGACAGCTGAATATGTATGGTTTTCATAAGAAAGTTGGCCTTTCGGACAACTCCATGCGTGCCAGTGAACGAAAGAACAAGAGTCCCAGTGAATACGCAAACCCATATTTCAAGCGAGGCCATCCGGACCTGCTCTGGTTGATCCAGAAACCGAAAAATACTACGGGCCATGGCAGTAAAGGAAGTAAGAGTGGACCGCGTGTGAAGACAGAGGATGTGGATGAGAATGAGTTGGAAGATTTTGGGGATGACAGTGCGCCTCCAGCCCGGGAGACCCGCCCGCGGCCTCAGCAGCTGTCTCTCCTCACGGATGCGCCTGTGCCATCCGATCAGCTTTCGGGGGTCTATCGGGAACTGCAAGCTATCCGCCAGCAACAGCAGATAATCTCAAACACCATTACTCGGCTCCGGAAAGAGCATGAACAACTCTATGCTCAAGCTGCCAACTTCCAAGAGCAGCACACCCGCCACGAAAATTCCATTAACGCCATCCTCACATTCCTCGCAACTGTCTACAACCGCAGTTTACAGGGTCAGGATGGAAATCAAAATCTCGCCAACTCGTTTGCTGGGGCCATCTCAGGAGACCAAGGCAACATTGTGGACATGGGCGATGACTTCCCTATGGGATCATTGGCCGGGCTTACTAGCCCAACAGGACAAAGGACTATGAAAAAGCAGCCGCTTCTACTAAAGGCGCCACCCACTGCAGATGGAAACAACCGTGCTTCGACTCTTTCTCCCTCTTCAAATTCCTATGATACGCGATCCCGAGGTCATACGCGTCAGCCAAGTGCCTCCCAGTCTGGGCATGTTGAAGAAGTCTTCGACAACAGCCCACGTCAGAACAACACCATTCCTCCAACTAACAAAGGCGACGACAACTATCCTCAGCAAGATATCATGTCTGTCATCCAAAACACCAATGCGCGAAATGGTATTCCGACCAACTTCTCCGAGTTCCCGAATGTTTTGTCTTCTCTCGAAACATCTGGCGGCAATGTCCCTCTTACCGCAAACCAACGAGCTGACATGCTTCGGCTAATGGCCCATGAGACAAATACGGGAGAGCCTGGAGGCCAAGGATCTTCAAACAACGCTTTAATGACGCCAACACCACCACCTATGCCTCAGAATTATTCAGGGCGACTTGCAAACACCCGCCAAGAGATTGACAATTTGGTCAAAATGCAAGCCGAACAAGACCGTTCTGTCCAAAATCTCACCAATCTTCTTCAACCTTTAAGCCCAACCGGTGCTATCCCTGGAATTGATGCCGATGGGAATGGTGTCCCCCCTCCCCCTCTTGATCTCGACACCATCTTCAACAATGACTACTTTACCGACATTGGAGATACGGATGGTGACAGGAAACCCATAAACCTGGGTGACAACGGTCAAGGTGCAGACCTGGGTGGAAACCCTAACGATACCTTGGGTACTGGCCATGGCAATGACGGTGACACCAATGATCTCTTCGACTTCGGTCATATTCCAGGTGACGGCGATCTTTTCGATGGAACCAACCATGGCCAAGACCATTACAACTACAACTTCGATGGCACCGGTTATGGTGATTCTGGGTCTGGGTCTGGCAACATGGACTCAGGACGGGTTATCGAACAGTTGACAGACAGTGAAGCTACTAGCCCTGCGGCGCCAGAGGAGGTCGCTGACGACGGAGGTAGCGCGAAGCGGCGCAGGAAAGCATGATTGGACAGAGTTCAATTTCTATGATCAATCTCCGTGATTAATCTTCACGAGGCTCAGGTGCAAGGGCCGTAGAAGGACTAATATACTGGGGGCGCGGGATGTCCCACGAGGTCACTGGCGGCGTTCTTTTGTTAATATGGGTTGCTTTCTGGGGTTTGGGGTGCTACGCACAAGGCAGGCTTTGTAAAACCTCAATTTTAGTACGATCTATGATGATCGTCGAATTAAAATTTTGAATGAGCCATATCCGTTTGCTCATGATTCTCGAATTAGCCATGTTTTCCTCTGTCTTTGTAGACTCTTAATTTCTTTCTACTGTAGTGGGGAAAGTCGTCTTTTAGAAGTTCTGCCACTATCGCGGTAAGCTTTGGCCTGAATACCTAGGTATGCCCAAGTCCCACACTGGCATGTGTGCACTCGTTACATGTGTTTAAATAGGCCCATGTGGCTTCATACTATTAGAGAACATCATCCCTTTTCGCACTCTCCAGCGTGCCCATTTAGCTCATTCAGCCATCCCGATATATATATATATATATATATATATATATATCGATTGTACATATGCTACATGTATATTGGGTGTGGGTGTTGGTGGTTTTCTTTCTCTATATCGACCTGTGCGGCTAATCCTTACCTACTGCCAGAGAGCGCTCCCCTCAAGTGCTCTTCGCTACCTACGTATATAGTGCCAGTGTGGTCTGACTCAAACTTGAATGCTTCAAGTTGAACTTGCACACCATGATGTGCATGATACTGCAGCGAAACAATCTGTGCACAGGGTACGAATGCCTTCTTAATTGACTAACTTGGCTACATCCATACTGCTCTGTAAGATAGGTGTAATAAACTACTAGTAGTGTCATCGATGGTTCAACTAGCAAATTTTGGGGGTTTCGAGTATGTAACCATTTCAAACATTTGAATATTGTTGATCTTCAATGTTTCAAAAAAGGGAAACTTGTCAGCTACTAGGTTATGCCAGTGTTTTATCTTTGTTAGCATATGTATATCTCACCTCCAGGTCATAATGATCCCCTCTCCAAGTCTAACAATACTTAAGACTTAAAGAAGGAACTGATCTTGGTATATCACTTGAGCTACCTAGGTATTAATCAAACCTCAGGCTACACAAGGAGAGGTGATTTCGGCTTTGTCGTCAGGCCCCCCAAAATCAGAGCATGAAGACAGCCAATCACCAAACAACAGACAACAGTTGCAAAACATTTGAAATGAGGTTAAGAACAACAATCTGGGCAGCGTCTGGCGTCATTCGAAACATCTGTCAAATGAAAATGTACAGAAAGGATTGGCATTGCATCTGCACTGAGGATGAGACACTCAATCAAAGAAAAGCTATCTATTTCCTCTCCTCGCCGAACATTTTGTGAGGTGCGAAGCTATACAATCTGCCTGAAATCATTGTTCAAACATTAGTGGCTATGTATATTTTCTTTTACTTGGCCAAATCCAGACTAAACCATTTTTTCTAATGTGAAGCCTCCTACGTAAAAGACCAGCACCGATCGCCAGCCCACGCGATGAGTTCCAGAAATAGGTAAACGCCATATCAGGGAACACTAAAAAAATCCTAGTCCAAATCAGTATCCTCAAGTACTAGATTACTTGATAGGGCAAAGATTAAATCGTAACTAGCCGCAAAATTGAACATTTGAACTAAATCTCAAGAATGCGGCGGCCTAGAAGCGTTCAAGCTCTGCTATAAATACATCTTTGTATAGGTACTAGATAGTCTGCAGCCGCCGTGGTGGAGCCAATAATATCCCGCAAGTGGAGATCTCGACAGCATTTCCTGCATGAATACCCACACGCTTCTATTTTAGGTCTTTAAAAGTTGACATTATGGCCTTCTGATGCTTATCGGGAAAATTACGGCCACCGCCGCACCATTTTGCGCTCGGTGCCGACACTAAACTTGAAGAACTTGAACAGCGCACTAACCTCCAAGCGAGCTATTAGTAAATAAACACAAAATTGCCGAGTGCCGGTAAAAGCGGCCCCACAAGGTGAATGTGGCTTAGACGTCAGGGTCCCCGAGCCAATAGCTTGGCAAACATCATAATCGAGTCTAGATAACAAACAGCCAATATGTGGTTTGTGAAGAAAAGAAGCTAAAAGCGAGCAGAAGGGAACGCTAATGTATTGGTGGAGTGTACATCGACACAGCCACTGCCAGATATGCCGATCCGAGCGCAGGAATACTGCAGGGAAAAGTGTATTGCTTGAGAGTCCCCGCATGTTGAATGAAAGAGATCAACAAGAACGCTTGGCAGGTGGCATTCTGGAGCAGGCAGCCTATTTCTCTACATGCACATTGGTTCTCGACCCATTTCATCGTAATGAAAGAAGGGTCCAGCTTCCACCTGTCGATCTCGCTTGTATCGCCGACCATAGCATTTTCTCTATACCCAAATAGCTTGAGGGGCTTAGCAGCTCAGGTACCAAGCTTGAGGCCGATTCATTCTCGTCGATGAGTTTGTTGAAGCCTACACTCATGATCAAGATCGACAGGGTTCCAAAAGAAAGCCATTAATAGTAACATGCATTTATCCGGGCCTCTATACAACTTGAAGATTCATCCTTTATAAAGAGCCATCGTTTCCAATCAATATCCAATTCATTCAGAGCAACAATCATCTCTTCCAACATTTGAACCAAGCAATATTTCAATTATCATTCCAAGAATTCTCAAACCAATCACCATGCGTACCCAGCAACTCCTCGCTCTTAGCGGCCTTATGCTCGCCGGCAACGTGGCCATCGCAGCCAAGCTCGAGCATGAAGACGTTCCCAATCGCTGTTGGGATGCCTGTGGTCCTGTTGTAGGAATCTCTGAGAGCTGTGATGCGCGACATGACAATGACTCTGCTGAGTTGAGATGCATCTGTGACTGGACCCCAGCGAAAACTCAGATTCCACTCTGTGCCGCTTGCATTTCCCAGTACAACAACGACAACGACCATGACAACGATCATGACCATGACCACGATGATGACGATGACGATGATGATGACCACGATGACGACGACGATGATGATGACGATGACAACGGTATGTACCAGATCATATTACCAGAATAGTATGAACAAATACTTATCAAGCAATTTAGACGCTCTTGACATTGTTCGCTCTTGCAACTTCAGCACCACCACCTACAACGCTGCTGCTGCCACTACTCTGAGTGCTAGTGCTTCTACTACCAACACTGGATCAGTCGCATCTGCGTCTGCATCTGCCACAGATAGCCCAACTTCTGCTGGAGACCCAGCTGCTTCATCTGATGGCTCGGCCGGCGCTGCTGCTTCCGCTACTCCCACCAATGCTGCTGGTGATCTGTCTGCCTCGGGGGCAGTGTACATGGCCGCTCTCGTTGGTATGATGCCTTTGGCATGGCTTTGAGCTATGCGGAATTTGGCCAATTTATTCTGTGACAGGAAGAGGAGAGAGCTTATCGGAAGAATTGACGCTTAGATGCGCGACGAAATTTGTTTTTGATGCCAATTTTTATATACCACTTTCCTTAAATTATTTAAATATCGTGGAGATTTATACAATGTTTTTAGTTCATCTTTCCCAGGGTTCTGAGTGTCACATTAGTTTAATTTGTGATATCTAGATTCCAGGGCATGTTTATGAACTTCACGCTAAAGCACTATACTTCTTATGAACCACTCCTCTGCACTAGATATGTCCAAGTAGTCTAATTACCATTAAATTGCAGCTCACATGTTTATCTTACACTATTTTTCATGCTGATTTATAATATAACAAGAAGTGCGGCCGCGCTTACGCGGCCTGAGGCTTGACTCTTTCTCGGACTGCGACTGGAATTTAAGAAGTCTACATAGCAGATTAAGATCACTAATTTAATTATTTTATGTCCTGTACCGTATGTACTAATCCAATCTAATCATTTATCCAATCTAATTTAATCAATCCAATATAATCAATCTAATCCAATTCAATGCTTACTATCCTCTATTTCCTAAAAACCTAATATCCAACAGCAGAGTACTAAACATAATGCAAAAGATAATGCAAAAAATAGTTCAATAGACCATTCAAAGGACCATTCAAAGGACAACTCAAAGGACAATTCAAAAGATGTTTCAAAAGATGTATGAAAAGGACCGGCCGAATCCCTAAGATCACTATATATCTGATAGAATCATTTACATTACAGGTTACCATTACCACCTGGGCAGCTACTGGATACAGTCGGGTCTACCTGTGAAGAATTATAGACCTAGAGTTAGACCGTGAGCCAAGAGGAAATCGGTTCATTGCTTGGGTATCACGGTGTGTCGAAAAAACAAGACACAAACAAGAGACGAAACGACAAGAAAAAGCCAAGAACGGCTATGAGAGGTAGACCGGACTAAAAAAGAAAGTGACAAAGAAAATTTGCCCAAGTCAACCTTCATTTGAGAGTAGAGATCAAAAATCTAGAAACCTTTGAAGCTCCGTCAAACCGAGGGGGTTCAAGCTTCCAATACCGGGATCCGGGGACTCAGGGCGGGCTTGGGAGCTAAGGTACATCCCGGTGATGGATCACAGCCGTGATATTGACACCGCGGGGGCTTAGCGACCGCATCTCGTATGAATAGCCTCCGGTTGCGTTATTGGTCTCGTACAAGACGGGGATGAATCGTCGGCGGTATTCCTGGGATTGGCCAAGGGCGACATCTCCGGCGGGTGCGGTGCTAGTGATGGCATCGGCGCCCTTGGCATCTTTGGTGGTTTTGCGACCGGTGGCTTTGGTTTTGGCTTGAGAGAGTAGCCCGCAGTTAGTATAGTATAGACGAAGGCATATACTCGTCGGGCATTTCTCAAGCAATACTTACAGCCGCCAATCCAGATCCAAACCACAAAAGCGTCGATCCACCTCGCAAGCCAACTTTTCTTCCACTGCCTCATCTTGTCGCTTCCTCATCGTCGAAGTGCATGTACAATCAAGAAAGTGCCTTGATGATACCTCATTTGTAGAAGAAGGGTTAGGTCACAAGCTGGGTCTCGCACGTGCGAGTCTGTATGGGCCTGGCTTTATGCTACGACTGCCAACGTGGAAAGAGCCTCCAGATCACCCAGTCACGTCACTCACCGGGGCATTAAAGGTGCGTATTTTGATTTCACTCTCTCTCTAACTGTGATCTACTTCTCACTACAAGGCTCAGCTAGTTCTCACCTTGTATTTGATATCTGAAGCTGTAAGGCTTCCTCTGTGAGACGTTTATTTATGAGAATATGATGACATCTTTAAAAGATCAGAGAGAGAAGAATAATGCTGATCTGATCAATTCAGTTAACGGTTTGATCTGTTTTGATAGAACCATGGTTCCTTCCAAGGTTGTACTGACGCGCTTTCCTTATTATAAGGCAAAGCACCGAAGGTACCTTCCTGCTAGGTTGGCAGGTAGCCCTGAAGGTATACAACGGAAGGAGTCACTGGAGTGCTTTCAAGTTTAGCCTGCCAGCCTTGGAAAGGCCAACGCTTAGTTCCAAGGCTCACATGATCAAGCCCTAACTTGAAACTACCTCATACTGCACTTGAGTGTAAGGTTTGGGCGCGATGACATACACAACCTTGGAGGCAATCTATCAATACTAGGTACTACACCCATGCATTGCATATCGCTAGAAGCATTAATCTTTCGATCGCAGATTCAGAAAATGAGTATAACATTGAAAACATGAGGGTATCTATTCATCAGGATGGTCCATGGGACAAAGGAGGTATCGTACACTATATACAAAAACAAGACGTCTACTACCTACCTATCCAACTAATGAGCCGGTGCACGCCGACCCTGAAACGGAGCATTGAGATCAACAGGCTTGCGTATTGTAGCCTGTCGCAAATCATCATCACTCTCATCGAGAACCTTCGAGTCCGACAACAAATCCTCGAGATCCGAATCATCCAAGGGCTCAGCAGGATCAAACGCATCCTTCTCGTCCCAATCATCATTCTCATCCTGATCCTCATTCTCATCATCAAACTCAAATCCCCCAAAAGAATCATCATCATTCCCCATATCAAGCAATGGATTATCGTACATCCAATCATCCATCGGGGGCTCTACATATTCCATTCCATATACATCCCAATAACACTGTGACTTCGCCGGACATCTGCAGACTGTTAGCACGAACCGATCTTTCAAGTTCAAGTTTCGGGGGGTAGGGAAAGGACTTCAAGTGAAACTTACGAGACGGGATCCTGCCCGAAAATGATATGCCACAGATACTCGAAAACACGACCACTGGTCTCATCGTCTAATTCCGTCTCCATGAGCCAGGAATGATAATGCTCGTAATCACTCAAAGGACGAGCAAGCACTTGTTCCCGCGTAACGGCGAATTGGGCACAGCAAGGTGTTCCAATGACCTCTGGGATATTCGTGTTATTGAAGATACCGATCCATGCGCCAGCGAATGCGATCTCTGTCGTGCGCTCGGCCATTTGCCGGAATGGGTAAACTTCATCCGGGCATCCCGGACCCCAATCACAACGTAGATTGACATATCCCATCTGTTTGACGTACTCCAACTGGAGTCGTTGTACTGTCAGGACATTGTCTTGCTCGTCGAATTCCACATGCGAGCTGCTTCGGTGGGCGTGCAGGAAAACCATGTATTCGGGTAAGTTGTCGTAATGATCTCTAATGTATTTGAGATAAATGTTGCTTTCTTTTCCTTTATTTTCATCAACTGTAAGTTCTGCATCTGGGTCATCGACGACGTAAACTGCGCTTGGCCATCTATACGAGTAAATGCGTCAGTATACTTCTTGAACGAAAATGCACAATGATGGCAAAATGAACAAGTACAGAACCACTGGCAGAATGGGCAAAGAAAGGAAAATCAGAAACGAAACTTACTCCGGCAATTCATAGTCTAACCACTCCGAATCCTCCCAAGACATTCTCCCCAGAACAATGACACGATCTTTCAACTTCGGCACTTGAGGGGGCGGAGGTTTCGGTTCAGAATCCACAACATCAAAGTCCAGCTCATTCAGGTAATCATCCAACCACAAATCATAATCGTCCTCCCCCGGCACTTCGACAGGAATCTGCTGAGGTTCAAATCTCGGAACGTTCACCGGCTTCCCGGTCGGCTCCTGATAAGCCTGTTCTGTCGTGGTAGAGGCTAGCGACGCAGTCGGGCGGGTAGATTGAATAGGGGCATTAGAAGTGCGATCATCACTCGAGACCAGCTCGATATCAGCACGCGCATCTTTCCAGGTATAATCGCGGGTGCGACCAGCGGCGCGATGAGAATTGAACTTCCATTGGTGATCAATAGATTCTAAATGATTCTTCACGAGGAGAAAAGCGGTTACGAGGGCGATGGTGAGGATCACCCGAAAAGTGACCGCCATCATTGGCGCATATGGAAATTCTTATCGAGTGGAATAGTCGCACGAGGGGAAGAGGGAGACCTTTAAAAGCGCTGGTTTCCTAAGCGTTCTGGATCGGCCCCACTGCACCACGTCTGCATCCCGACGCCTCAGCCGCGTGTACGGATCGGGGCTTGCAGGGAATCGGCGACGAAGTTAACTAATTTCTGTGGCGCCTTTAAAGCCAAGTGCTCGCCACAAAGTATAGTGACAATTTTAAAATAAGCCGGTCTTTTGATCATGGATCGAGGGGGATATGAGGGGGTGAAATTGAATCTGATGGTCCATCCTTTAGGCTCAGGAATAGTGACGTGAAGGGTCTGAAAAGACCCGGTTTTCCTCTCTGTACGCACGCGGGAGGGAACAAGTGGGTCCACGACTCGTCAGCCATTCGTGTACGTACAGAAAGTGCCGGCTGTGGTCCGTTTCAGGCCTGTTCGCGGCCAACATTTGTCCTATCACACTTTACTGTAACTGGGGCGTGAAGATCTTTCGAAAAGACCACTCTGGCTTGAGTCGATCGCACCCCGGGTGATGCAATGCAACCCCCGCCTGATATTGTTACAGAAATAGTTCCGGGCTGACTTAGTTATTGACGATGATGGGCTGCAGACTGGGATCGGCATTTCATGGTCGGATCTTGGTTGAATTCAGGCACGGAGGCGCCGTGCGGGTGTCTGGAGTAGAGAACGATCGTCCAGGGGACAATGTAGATCGCCGGCCTCTTTTGGGTTCTTCACTTCGCTTGTGCATGGACTGACAGGCCATTTATCCGGAGTCCGTTATTTCTCCAGATGTGATAGACGGAGATGTGATGGGGTATGGTATCCATAATCGTGCATGGAGGGCTCCGTATGGTCTTCAGGCTTGCCAGATTGACTACCTTTATTCAAGTTGCAGTCGAGCCTATCAAGCCCTAGGTTCATCCCACGGGTCAGCACACAGAGACACTACTGAAACTTGGTCCACAGTTCAATATACTTCGTCTTACCATGAAACATTTTGAACCGATGTCCCGTGTGTCTACCGGGGCGGGCTGTCCAGGTGGTGCTAGGATCATGTCAACACTGGCATCCATGGATTAATACAGCGAGGCGATATAGGTACATATATAAATTGGATGTCGCGTGTCTCCAATTCTTCTCAGTTTGATCTCTTGCCCACTCGAGTATGTACTCTGGTCTCAATCCCCCATCGGCTAAATCAAACTTGAACTGGGAGGCCCATCCCCTCTAGTCGGCGCTTGCCGAAACCTCGAAGGTTCGGGCCGACCGACACTTTCAAATGTCGCAGGCAAGGAAGAGAACTGCTAATATTAAACTAGTACGAGAGAAATTCATCCGTGTCAATTTTGTCTGAGTCAATTTCTGCTTATATACTCTCGTAAATTTTCTATCTGTCTTTTATCTTTCAGTCTTCACCTCGTGTAAGTAGTACGGCATGTCCCCCTCGCGTTCTGAATGCACCAAGCAAGTGCTTTGCAGCAGAAGGGGAGAAACCCACAAGAAATCCCCAAAACAGAGTCGATCATTGGCTGAACCCATTCTTGCCCTCCTCTCTATGTATCCGTCAGGCTGGGTACACGCAAGAAGAAAACCAATAAAATGTCCCCTAAGACAATCACACACAACATAGATGCATACCCGTCTTCAAATTTCTCAAAATGCGGTGAAGATACTAGTATGTAGCACCCATCATTCAAGGAGTGACGAAGTGACAGCCTGTTGGAAAAAATTGTCCGCATATCAAGCCATATCCTCATGAACCCTCACTAGATAATCATGTCCAACTTCATTTGAAGTTCCCAATTAAATCATAGCGAATCCGCAACTTGACTCCTCCCAAACCATGAACGACTTCTTCAGAGTGGCCATCAACAGCGCCACGATCTACGCCGAAACAGACCCAGAAGGCATCATCGTCAACGTGAACGATCTATTCTGCGCCGCATCAGGATACTCTCGAGATGAACTCGTAGGCCACAGTTACCATCTCGTCAAGTCTGAACATCATCCACCCACTTTCTACCAGGAGATGTGGACTCAGCTCTTAGAAGGCTCAATCTGGCGAGGACAAATATGCAATAAGACCAAAACGGGCAGCTTGTATTGGATAAACAGCACTATCATCCCTATAACCATACCCGAAAAGACAATTTACATATCTGTCTCGTTCGACATTACCTCCACAGAGACCATTATTCGAAATCTACAATGGCAAGTCTACCACGACTCATTGACTGGTCTCTACAATCGTGCCTTTTTATTAGAGCACATACAAAACAAGATCTCAAGTCCTGAGCAGAAGCACTTCGCCGTAGGAATGATTGATATGAATTCTTTCAAGAAAGTCAATGATACCTATGGCCATTCCGTCGGGGATACCTTACTAGTCGAGACGGCGAAACGGCTCAGAGAAGTGTGTCGAGAAGAAGATATCATTGCTCGTATGGGCGGAGATGAATTTGTGATTGTTTGGGCCGATGAGGTTGGCATTGATTCAAAGCTAACAGGTACAGAACGGGGGGAGATGGAGGGATCTGTTTTTCGAGGTATCTTGGATCGAATATTTACGCGGTCTTTTTTCCTTGGAAATGAGATTGTGTTGCGGGATGTACGAGGGTCGCTGGGTGTGGCGCGGTATCCGGACCATGGTTTAGACCCGGCAACTTTACTGGGGCATGCGGACCATGCCATGTATAAGGCTAAGCTTAAACAGGGTGGTTCTGTTTGTGTATTTGATTGGGCATTGAGGGTTAAACAGATGCAATAGTCAATTTCTTGGATTCAAATGTTTGCTGCCTGACGACCAGAACCCTGTTTGGTAAGATATTTATGAAAATAGCACTTGAGTATTGGAAGTCATTTGGGCAGAGAACGGGATGTGCATCTATCATTTCCCATTCTGAGAAGAGCACGGGTATATAGTTTACAGGATTTGGGACTTTGTTATCCTCCGAGTATAAGCTTTCGGCCCCTGGGGACCCAATATGAATACTACAGGTAGGTTTTACGAGACATGATAACTGCTCTCCTCAATTATCTACATCGTACAAAGCACGGGAGGAAGTATTCTGGGTAGGTTAGTAACCACGTATCATGCCCCCGTACTCAATATCACAATCCGGTTAATGAGGAATAAAAATAGATTAAACAATGAAAAAAAAAAAAGCGAAAACGAAAAACGACGGGGAAAAGAAAAGGAACAAAAAAGGGGCAACCCGTCGGAAAACACCATTGAATCCCCGGGGGAAGCTATTTCTCACCACTCCACTCGAAGCCCCCTGGAAAAACACCCAGGTCCAATCTGCCAGATCCCGACGATCCAATGACAATCCTGAATCACGGCCGCCTCGCCAGAGTGAATTGCTAGAGCGGTCCACCGGCTGCAAACCATTCGAATCTGACGTTCCCACAGGGGGCGGGGTGGGTTCTAAGCCTCCTCTAGCGGGTTCTAGCTGAATAGCTAGGAGAGCTCGAAGGTTTCCCAGAAGTTCCGGGAGGGACACTAGAAACGGGGAAGGCGCGGATCGTGGAGCTCAGGCGCAAGTTTCATTTCTCCAAGTGGGCCTGGCGTGAGATAGCTTCATGCGCCGTCAATCAGGGGGAATTTGTGTGCCGATGCAGGAATGGCGAGCCGGATCTCTGGGACGAATAGGGAGATCAAGTGAGCAACCTTGAAAGTTGGGATTGTATACAGTACAGTACTTGTTTGAGGAATAAGAATCGATAGGTATGTAACTACTAATGCGTGCGTTGCGGGTACTAAAAGGGGGCATCCCCTATAGTTATAGTTCCGTAGTCAGAAATGCACTCATCGGTCTATTGCGGAAGGGAGTGGCGAACCCATAGCAGTTGAGCGTAGCTGTATCAGTCAATGGAGTCGAAGATCCCCTCAAAGACGCTATCCCCGAACGGAGCAAAGGAAGAAAAAGAAACTTGCACCAAGGCAGGCAGCCAAAAAAAAGGAGGTTAGTGGACTGGGGGGGGATTAGTGAAATTGGATGGAGACTAAGGAACCTTAGACTGGAGTCATGGAGTCCGGCTCAATTATCGAGAGTCGTTCCGGAAGGATATCCTATTTTCAGGGCTGCAGAAGATCCTAGAGGGTTTCTAGGTATTTAGGTACGGAGTCATTACGGTGCAGGATTATAAGGGATCGGGATGATTTACAGTCCTGGTCGTTTGTCTCCTGTGCAGTGTACTGTATGTACATCATGGAGTGGGCAGGTTGACTAGTCGCGGGTGCACGAGGCAGGACGCGAGCCGGCGACAGCTAAGCTAAAGTGATCCGAGGAGGGGAGGGGATAGGATGAAACTGCTCGTGCGAGAATGTTCTGACATTTTGACAGGTTGGTGAAACATGGGCTTGCCGAGAATGATTTGGAAGTGGTTCTTGACTCCGTTATGGAGCCGGCAGCCTGCGACCATGAATGGTGGCCCGGGTCGAGGTAGCGGAGGCTTTCCCACTGGCCAAGTCTAATGGCGATGGAGCCCGCTCCAGCAGGAATGGGAGAGCCGACGCACTGGAGCTTGGGAGGCGAAATGAATTGTGATTCGGTGGAGTTGAAGGCAGCTGGGCCGGAAAGGAGCCGGAGATCTCAGTATGGATAGCCTCGAGGGAGAAGCCTGAGATGCAGAGGAAGGGGAGTAAATAGACATGTACATGCAGTTATAAATGATACTACAATTTGATATAGATTGATATACAATTCTAGTATACTATACTTCCGTCTACTCTGCAGTATGAACCATGGATGTATGTGGCAAGGAACAAACCGGAGCACTCCTGATCCAGGGGGATCTCGATGGGGATTACGTCCTCTGATTGGCATTTGGAGGAGTCTTTTATATGTCGCTATTTATTATCTAATGGTCTTTTTATACTAATCGATATTCTAGAATTCTTTTCTTTTTTTTCTGATTTTTTTTTTTCTGGATTTATTTTCTTATTGTCTTATTTTCTTATTTTATTCTATTTAATCTCACCATTAGCTAGTCTCTGACCCTTTATTTCCCCGACGCCTCACGTACTTCATATATAACCTCGATTGCCATTCTCCTGCTCACCTTTTTCTTTTCCTCTTCCTTTTTCTTGGATTTCCGTTCTCCTTGATCTCCGACTGTCTCGTGGGTGTTCGCCTTCTCCCTTACTCCCCCATTCTTGGCAGAACCAGTAATTTCCTTCTCTCCCCCCCCCCCCGCTCTTCTTCCCAACAGGAACTTTTCTTAAGGGAAACCTGGAGAGACTCGTCCTTGGATATTCCCCTATTGTCTGATTGAGATTCGGGAATTTGAAAAGTAAAATAAATACAAAACTGCAACAAAAAAAAAAGAAAGAAAAGAAAAAACTGCAACAAAAAAACCCCCCTCGAATTCAAAAAGCCCCCCCTTTTTCATGACCCGAACGTGCACGACTTTGCATCCGTGAGCGATTTTGCTGCGTTTTTTTCCTTCCGCCTTTCTCCCACACAACTTCACACACCACCGAGCCCGGTGTCCTCTCTCTCTTTCTCTCTCTCCCCCCCAGCCAGGTCCATGTCCCAATAGTGCCCCGGCTCTATTCTTGACCTCGTGTGTGTGGTGGATTTTTTGCATGCCCACATTCCTCGGGTCCTCGCCAAGGATTCCTCATGAGTTATCAACAACCGGACATGTATCACGATCCCTCCGCGCGTTCCCCTGGTTCCCAGAGGCATCAACAACCTCTACATCGTCAACCCTCAAGACAGTTTGATGCGTACGGCCCCATGCCGGTCAACCTGTACGAGGATCAAATGGCCCGCTACGAGTCCGCGAGGCTGGAGCGCTTGAATCCGCCCATGCAGAACAACAACTCCTACTCGTATGACCTGTCCGGCTCACAGACCTGGAACCCAAATGGCTTTGCAAATGCTCAGAGTCTGGCGGGCATTCGCTCGGCCTCTGCTAGCTTGAAGCCGGCCGCCCGAGGACGCACCGGTTTGCCTACGGTATGTGATTTTCTCTCGCGATCATCCCCATCTCCATCCCCGTTCCCGTTCCCCATCCTTCCCTCCCAATCTCAGCCTCGAATTATCCCCCTTTAAGTGTCTCGACTCTTCCCACTGGAATCACCACTCATCATTAACTCTATTTTTTGTTTGTCCCCAAAATAGACCTGGCTCGATCAGCAACCCGGAATGCCAAATGCCTTTTCCAACCTGGGCCCCGGTCCGATTCAGAGTACCGCAATGCGCCCGGAAGCATCGGCTTCATCCGAAGGCGATGACGAACTGATCCCAACGGCGATCGTCATCAAGAATATCCCTTTTGCCGTGAAGAAGGAGCAACTCGTCCAACTGATGACCGAGTTGAACTTGCCGCTGCCTTACGCCTTCAACTACCACTTCGACAACGGAGTGTTTCGTGGGTTGGCTTTTGCCAACTTCACTTCTGCAGAGGAAACCGCTACGGTCATTGAGATGCTGAACCACTTTGAACTTCAGGGCCGCAAATTGCGGGTGGAATACAAGAAGATGCTGCCCTTGCAAGAGCGGGAACGCATCGAACGGGAAAAGCGAGAGCGTCGCGGCCAACTGGAAGAGCAGCATCGCCCGATGCCCAACACGCAACTACACACTCAGAGCTCCATGACTTCTCTGAACTCGCATATCCCAGCAACCTCGCCCTCTCCAGTGTCACAACGTGGCCAGAAACTTGGTAAGCAAAATTTCCCCCCCTCCATCCTCACCAAGAAATGAAGATCTCGCTCGAACAGATCAGGCGAAAAGGAATCAAGACAGGTGATCAGAGGATGGTGGTTTTTTGTCTAGTTAACTAATCAACCTATTGATTACACTCTAGATGTGGATCTGAACGACACCCAGACGCTGCAGTTTTACTCTCAGCTTCTGCTCTTCAAGGAGGACACCGCCCGCGATTCCGTACTCTTCCCCTCCAACCTGACCCCGTCTCAGAGACGCACGGTTCACACTCTGGCTCACAACATGGGGTTGGCCCATGCCTCCCGTGGAAGTGGGGATCAGCGTCAAGTTCAGGTTTTCAAAGTCGCTGCTGGCAGTAATGTGAGCCCACCTCTGCAGCCTATTCCCCCAGCGGGACAATCCGACAGCTCTCGCCGAGGATTGAACCGTGCTGCCACCATTGATTTTAGCGAGGCCCGTAATGAAGGTGGACCTGGTGCTTTTAACACTCTCCGTGGGCAGACCTCTGGCTTCCTCAATGTTTTGGATTCGCCCGGAAACTTCGCCAACACCCAGAACCTCCGTGCAGCCAAGTCTTTCGCCGACTTGCGCTCATACACCCCGTCCCCCGTTCCTTCTTCTGCTAGCTTCCCTGCCGCTTTGCAGTCCAACGGGACTCGCCTACAGTACGAAGGTGCGCCCACCGGCGCATCCAACACCCCTACCTTGACCTCCGCCCCCTCCGGCTCCTCTCTTGGTATGCAGCGTGATGATAACCTGCTGGTCAACAGCTTGGGTGGCCTTTCACTGGGTACGGGTATCGGAGGCCCCAACTCAAGCCCCCGGCGATTGCGTGGTATGTTCTCCTGGGAGCAGGACAGCCAGCCCTCGGCCGCAGGTGCCATTGGCAGCAACCGTGGAATGGGAGTGGGATTTGACACCGCTCAGCAGGAGCGCATGCCGATTCGCCAACCGCGTGGCCCGACTCCCGACAAGGGTCCCGGCTTCCGCCGCCAAAACGGACACCAGGCTCGCGGCAGTGACGAGCTTCGCGCCACCTCCGGTGTCGAGATCATCGTGGAGTAGAAAGAAGACATCATTTTGGTTTTTATCTTCTTATTTGTTTTACCCGAAGCGCGATGGAAACGAAATGGCGATCCCCCACCCTGTTTTTTGCCAGCATCTGACTGCTTTGCCGCGAGACGAATACGAACTTGTATCACGAGGCCCTGTTCTGCGAAATTACCGGCTTACGATTCGATGAGGGATGACGAGATGACAACCAAAAAAAAGACCAGAAAAATCCATTGTTTCGCTGATCCAGCCAAGTTTAGACGTTTTTTTTTTTATTATTTTTGGGGCAGCCCAGCAAATCCACACAGACATACACCATTCTCGCTCTTGATGACTTTGGATATGACTTGATGCTACTCCTTCTCTGATACCATGAGAGAAGAAAACATTCACAGCGAGTCTTTCCGACGTCACAGTCTGCAAAGTGCACACTGGCCTTTTTTTTCTATTATATCTCCAATTTTTTTTTTCTTCTTTATTATTACCGTTTGAAATTCCTGCGGGCGCCGTTTGCATGCAAATCCCATGGCTTGTTTTGTGTTCCTTTGCAACGCTGGAGCGGATCACGACCCCGCCGCTTGGTGAACGCGGGACGCATACGAAGAATGACCCAAAAAGACCCTACTATTGGTAGGAGATACGACAATCTCAGCATTTGCATATTTCTGCCTGTTTTACTGTTGTACATGGGGCGACTCGCATCTAATGTTGTTCAGCCCTCTTCCTTTCTTCTCTATTTTTAACCCTTCTGGCGATCCGATCTCCTAATATCTCAAGCCGATGATTTTGTTTTTATGGCTTGACCCGGGGACGGTGGTCATTTTGTGCTTTTCTTTTTGACTTTCTGCGTGAGTTTCTCCTGATATGGATGTTTTCTGGATGATCTGGTTTCAAAATCTTGATATGAATGGGGGATTTAGGGACCATTTTGGTACTATACACTGATGGCTACATAACAGCAGGATGTACTATCATTCTTATAGTCCGGTGACAAGACCGAATGGAGTCTTGTATGATGATCCCATTTATATTGGTATTGTTGATCTTTTCACTGTCTTCCTTGATTCCATCTTGATTAGCGTTTCTCTTTTCATGTTTGGTATTTTTTTGCAAGTCTAGGGGCTTTTCTTTAAATGTTGTACTCAGATTTGAACGATCAATGTACCTTTTACTGTTTCAATGGTGGTTCAGGTTATATATGATACTGTTACAACCTCGTAGTCCACTTCCAAGTTTTAGGTTCAAATGTTGTAGATACCAAGGTTTCATTGTTCTCAGGGCTCTGTTCCAAGGTTTGGAGTATAGTATATCAACACATGAAGCACTAATAAGCACTTCCAGTACTATAATCTGCTCAATATTTGTAATCAAGTCTATAGAACCGTTGGAACCTCCAAGAAAGAAAAAATAAATAAATAAATACATACATACTAAATAAATGCCAAGACGCGGGGCTGTTTTGTTTATTGTGATTCAATGTTATTGATTGACATCGCCCCGGTATGTCCCTGTCGATCAGTTCCCCATGCACGATCAAATTAGCCCGAGCTTGTCAAGCCAACATTTGAACACATCAATATGCATATAATTGGACATCTGGAGCTTGAAAAAAAAAAAAAAAATCAAAATCAAAATAAAATAAAAACAACCCAGTCTATAATACATGCTATTATATGCACCTGTACTTTCAAGTTCGGATATGATGCACTTTTCAAATTCATAGTGGGTGACACAGACCAGAACTTCAAGTTGAACCATTGACCCTGAATACCGCAGGGAACCTGGACCCGTGGGGGCACTCGTCGGGAATGTCCAGTTCCTGGAAGTGGAGGGTTACTGTCCTTCAAGTTCCTCTTAGACATTCGACTACATATACTAATATTGTATGCAGTGCTAGATGGGCAAGGCTTACTTACATTCGTAAAAAGGAGTACAACAAGCCTGTCAGATCGAGAGGGGAATTCAAACAGGTATAACTTACATTGTACTATACACGGATAAGGCAAGAAATCGCATGATGCGAGCAGATAGAATCAACAAGTAGAATAATTTCCCAACTACCAGGATATCCCCATTTTCCCATTACAGCGCCCTATTAACTTGTAGCCATGGAACATGACAATAAGTTAAATAAAAAAGAGAAAAATGAAACAACAGCGAAAAAAAAAAAAAAAATAAAGCCGGGGAATAGAAAGACAACATATCAAAGTCGCACGCCGTTAAGATCGAAGAAAGGCACAACTCCTTCAGGAGAGAAGTTAGTTTGGCATGGTCGGGACAGTGAGAAACAAATGGTATCCGGTTCACGGGTGTGTGCTTGGCGACCGTGGCAGGGTTTCCATTTTCCATTTTTTCGGCATTTCTCACTTTTACAGCTCAGGCTTGCTCTTCTTCTTCTGCTCCACCTTCAGGAGGAGAGCACGGTTGATACGGGGCAGAACACCACCGAAGGCGATAGTGGCGCGAATCAAAGTGTCCAACTCTTCATCACCACGGATGGCCAGTTGCAAATGGCGAGGGGTGATACGCTTGACCTTCAAATCCTTGGCGGCATTACCAGCCAACTCGAGGACTTCAGCAGTCAGGTACTCCAGGACAGCTGTAACGTAAACGGCAGCTGAATAGAAATATGCTCATTAGTAAAGGATAACTGGGCGACTGCTCAAATGTAAAACATACCCTTGGCACCCACACGCATCTTGTTCTGGGTGTTGTTCTTCAAGAAACGCTTAACACGGCCACAGGGGAACTAGAAAACGCGAAATATTAGTAAACCGAATTGCGAAAAGAGGTCGCATAATGATATCGGTATCGCCAAGGGATAGAAAGTGCGACCAGAGAAGGTCCCATAAAAACAACCCCTCAATCATCCTCGAGGCCTGATAGCTGGTGAGGGGGGCTTGCAGTCGACGCGTCTGGACATCCCATTCCATCGAATGACAGAACGCCCCTTGATTGCACATTCGAGCCTTGGTGACCTCCGAAGCGACCGAGGGAATAGACCACCACACTAACCTGCAGACCAGCCTTTGCGCTGTGAGACTTCTGGGCCTTCCCCGCAGAGTCCTTGGAACCACCCTTTCCGCCGATCGACTTTCCCTTTCCGCCAGGCATTTTTGGTGATTATAGGTCGCAAATAGGTATTTAGCGCGTAGAGATGATGTCGCAAGCGATCCGAGACAAAGTGGGATGAGAAAGCGATTCAAAAGCGAGCAGACACGCGCGTTGTTGATGGATGGAGAAGTCAGAAATGTCGCAGCCGGCCGGTCGCTAAAGACTGCGACCGCGGATCCGGCGCTAGGCCCGATTGGGAAGCCCATGCCAATGTCGTTGGAACATCTCTTTAATTCGGAACAGAGCAGTGCACTGGCAGTGTTCATATCATAGGCCTGCATGAGTTGTGGTGTGATGAATATGCAGTAAGCTGTATTACCTGATAACCAAAAACGAACAAACAGATAACGGGGAGGTTAGTTGGTGGTGGCTGTTGAGGCGGTTAGTAGGAAGACCGCTTGCGGGCCTCCACACACTCTATCAGCTCATTTTGGATGTTGCCCAGATCTTCAGTCCGTTTACTCTTAAAGAGAACAATATAAAGTCCATGCAATCTGTACCGCTGATGCTGATGCGGATATGCTGGCCAATTCAGAACGTAGTATTCATGGGATGACCTTGATGCAGGTCCAGCTGGGGAAGTGGTGCATTTGGAGATTCAAGGCGGAGTGAGCACAGTCCCGTGATTCGGGGGCTAGATAATCCGTCCCCGTTTTAATATACGTGGTTTCCACTTTCGCCGAAGGTCACAGAAGAGGTTCGATCGAGTTTTGTTGTTATCTATCCACATCTCTCCCTCTTCCTCCCCCCCGGTTCTCAGGTCTTGATTGCAAGGGTTCAAATCGTCAAAATGGTGTCTCCTCAAATGTAAGAAGACATTTAAATTATCACGCGACTCACGCTATCGCACATTCAGAACTCCAAACTGATGATGTTTTTCTCTTCTCGACAGTACCAACCTGGCCATCATCCTGGTGATGATGCAGCTGGCCAAGAAGGTTCCTTTCGAGGACCCTGATGTGCTGATGCTCGTGCGCTGCGTCTACATTGCGTCTAACGTGATCATCCTGGCGATCAACTTGTACACTCAGTCCAAGATCAATTCGAAGAAGGGTATGTCAGAATTAGGGGGCGAATCGACCCCTTGTCTATCGCACCCCTTTACCTTTCTCTGTCTGGTATCCTAGAAGATCGCAACTAATCGTCTCATTTTCACCCGATACAGATATGACCACGCTCAAGTACGTTGAGCCCGCCCCTATGGGTACCGGCGAGGAGGGCAAGCCCGTCACCACCACCAACATGGACTACGATAAGGGCCAGGTCCGCCAGATGTTCCGCACCCAGCTAATGGGTGTTGGTATGATGGCTGTCATGCACTTCTACTTCAAATACACCAACCCTCTCCTGATCCAGTCCATCATCCCCCTGAAGGGCGCCTTCGAAGCCAACCTGGTCAAGATCCACGTTTTCGGCAAGCCCGCCACTGGCGACCTTGCCCGTCCTTTCAAGGCTTCCGGCGGTTTCATGTCCCAGGGCCAGCCCAAGAGTGACAAGGCCTCCATTGAGAATGCGGAGAAGAACTACCGGGGTGGTGTCAAGGAGGAATAGATGCGACCAAAAAATCGATGTGGAGGAATGGTTTTAGTTGGTGGGTTTCAGCCCTGCAACCTCGGCCATTGCTATTTTTGGACAGTAGAATGGGGTACAGATGTGCTGCCTGCCTTCTTTTCTGATTGTATTATATCCAAATTCAACCAGTTCGCATGGCTTTCCAATGCTATTTGAGCTCGACCACAGGTCAATATTATTTTTAACATACGTAATACCTATCTTCACTTCCTGCTATGTTTCAATCGATCTAGAGTAGATCAGGTTCGCCTGTGTCCAGGCAAGTCTGATCTAATGATCGCATTGCCAACCAGAATATTAGTAAATGACCTGCAATTGACTCAATCACGATCCATGCTGTAGAGATCGGTATGATCTATCAGCTTCCATGGTATTCCAAGTGATGCCCAGGTGCTCCTGGAGTGGCCACCATATGTAGTAGTAGTAGTAGTAGTAGTAGTAGTAGTAGTAGTAGTAGTATGTCAGCCGTTTTGCCACTGGCACTGAGGACATACTACTAAGCTACCTAGACAGGAAGAACGGTGTAGATATTATACATATATGTACTGTATAGAAGTGGACATCTCGGATCCGCGGTACCGGAGAGTAATTTGGTATTTCTAATCGAAGATCACTATGATCTACGCGATAGAGTTACTAGTAGTATTATGTAGTAGCAATAGTAATACTGTTGTATACTGCAGTGCACATGTGTAAGTACTATAGTATATCTTCACCAAATCACATCCCGCCAAACCCAATCAACGCCGACCGAAACCAATAAAATCAAATGCATAAAAATGTTTAAAATATAGCGATTCCCATAGAATGTATCACATAAAAATTCTGCACGATCCCGCCCCTGGAGATGCCAGGCCGATCCGCCGGTGACTGTTTTTAGGGCGTGGGACCACATGGACTCAGGCTGATTCCACCGAGACGCTGGAAACAGGCAAGCCGAATGCGGGTTGAGTTGGGGATCCATTCGAGCTCTTCAAGCCCCCAAATCCAATGGATGTGACTGGCTGGAGGTCAGTTAGTTGAACCTATGCCAATATATACCTTGTATAAACAGAACTGGCGGTAGTCCAGGTAACCTGTACAGTATAGTCCCCTTGTATACTGTTGCCCCTCAGTCGTGGCATCATCCACTTTTTTTTTTACCCCTCCATCGTCATCGCTTCGGAAAGACCACCACCTCCCACGGCAAAAGTCAAGGATTCTCGTAGGATCTCCCCGTATCTCTCCCCCGTATCCCGAGAGCAAGAGGGTAAAACGTTCATCAGATCCGAGGTCAAGGTCTGGGGACCCGGTCGGCCAGCCCATACAGGATGCTCATTGGATCGACGGCAGCTGCCGAGGGGCCAGCCAGAGCAGAAATATCGTGACTCTTCCTGCTTTGCCCGGTCTATGAAACCGGAAAGGGTTGCTGGGGAGCTGTGCAAGCGGCAACAGTCGGGAAATCAGTCATCACGCCCGGATGGATCTGGGGTCGTTGGGCTTAGCCCCGTCTTGTTGCTCGGTGTAGAGGAGAGAAGCCAAGGAGGGGTGAGCCGCTCGTTGCGTCAGTGCTGGCACTACTTCTTGCTCTGCTCGCCCGCCTTTTTTTCCTCTCTCTTCTTTCTTTCTTTCTTCCTCTTCATCCATCTTCCTCTACAATCTTTCTATCCATCTTTTTTAAACTAAAAGGTTCGTGCAATGCCATCTCCACACCCCCCCCCCCCCCCCCCCTCATCGTGATACTGCCATCCCCCCCCCCTCTGCCTAGGGACGATGGGACTTGCCCCTCCATCACCCCGCCACCATTCTCATCAGCCCACCTTGAACGTAATTCAACGTGCCTCTAGCTAACCAAGCTCGCAGTATTCTCACAACCGCAAATATGGTCCCCAAGGTATGCAGTTCAGAACATCGCAAGCTCTGTGTCGCGTCTTTCTTCCACCTAACACAAGAACTCCCCTAATCTGTTTCCCCACTGAACAGGTCGGTATCAACGGTTTCGGTCGTATTGGCCGCATTGTCTTCCGCAATGCGTAAGTGAACCCCTCTGGATTGCCCCCACGTGGTACAAACTCCAATTCTAACTGGTTTCACAGCATCAACGCTGGCACTGTCGACGTGGTCGCCGTCAACGACCCCTTCATTGAGGTCCACTACGCTGTACGTACAACCTTCCCAGAGCGGGGAGGACCTTGGGCCCATCAGCCCACCTCTCTAATCCATGACGTACTTGGGAAAATGAATCAAATTAACATGTCCCTCCTTTCCAGGCCTACATGCTCCGCTACGACAGCACCCACGGCAAGTTCAAGGGTACCATCGAGATCGATGGCACTGAGGGCCTGATCGTCAACGGCAAGAAGATCCGCTTCTACGCTGAGCGTGACCCCGCCTCCATCCCCTGGGGCCAGTCCGGTGCCGACTACGTCGTCGAGTCCACCGGTGTCTTCACCACCCAGGAGAAGGCTTCCCTCCACTTGAAGGGTGGTGCCAAGAAGGTCATCATCTCCGCTCCGTCCGCTGATGCCCCCATGTTCGTCATGGGTGTCAACAACAACTCCTACACCAAGGACATCAACGTCCTCTCCAACGCCTCTTGCACCACCAACTGTCTGGCTCCCCTCGCCAAGGTTATCAACGACAAGTACGGTCTCGTTGAGGGTCTGATGACCACCATCCACTCCTACACCGCTACCCAGAAGACCGTCGACGGTCCCTCCGCTAAGGACTGGCGTGGTGGCCGCACTGCGGCCCAGAACATCATCCCCTCCTCCACCGGTGCCGCCAAGGCTGTCGGCAAGGTCATTCCTTCCCTCAACGGCAAGCTGACCGGTATGTCTATGCGTGTCCCCACCGCCAACGTCTCCGTTGTCGACTTGACCTGCCGCCTCGAGAAGGGTGCCACCTACGAGGAGATCAAGGCTACCGTCAAGGCTGCCTCCGAGGGCGAGCTCAAGGGTATCCTCGGCTACACTGATGAGGACATTGTCTCCACTGACTGCAACGGTGATGACAACTCCTCCATCTTCGATGCCAAGGCCGGTATCTCCCTGAACGCCAACTTCGTCAAGCTGGTCTCCTGGTACGACAACGAGTGGGGTTACTCTCACCGTGTTGTTGACCTCATTGGTAAGAATTTCTTTCCCCTTATATATATATCATTACAAGCAATGAGTTAACCTTCCCTCCTTTTTTAGCCTACATCTCCAAGGTTGATGGCCAGTAGCTATCTACAGATCGACCAGAGGTCAAATCTCTTCTTTAAATTAGCAAGTTTGTCGTGACAAGGGTTGCTTGTACGGGATGAATCGCTATTCGAAAGGAGTCAAAAACCAGATAACGTCAATTTAATGAAACAAATAAATTCCTTTACGTTCACGAATGGTCTTCCAGCTTTGTAAACAATGTGTAAGGTGCCATGTACTTTTCCAAATAGCTCCAAATTGCTTTTCAAAGGTACGAAACGATAATCCCTCTGACAGAACATCATGGAACTTGGTAGGTGACAGGAGTACCAAATTTCTTGCAGACTTTCAATTCCTATACTGCAAATTTCCAAGGTTCAAGTTTTTGCTACCCAATGAACTTGAAGGCTTGGAAACATGCACATGTGGACCTGAACATAGAAATCTCCATGAAATCCGAGGTTCAATATTTTCGATATCTTCTATTGCACGGCCCTACATTTGCTTCAAACTGCAATGGCTGGAAGTGTAGATGATCGAATTGAGATTATAAATACCTCGCGAGTGTTTTTCCAATGTGTTTCATTCTTACATGCATTGCATTATGATAGATATAGTTTATCTAGGAAATTCATGTTCGTCTACACTCAACTCCACCAGTCCATAATGTATACATCCAACTGGTACACCTTCTTCCTCGGACTCCGAATCCCCAAAACACAATCACAGCTTAGCATCAAATTCTTCAAACTCAGTGAGGTCTGAAACAGAAACAGGGCCAGTGCTGACAGGCAGACGAGCCTTGAAACTGGGTACATCGGTAATAACAGTGGCTTGCTGTTTAGATGTGGTGCCATTTGTCTGTGTGCCGTTGAGCTCAGGCTCCAGACCCAGCTGCTTCAGCTCGGTTCCAATTTCACGATCAAGTTGCTCGACAACGGGCTTGATCTGCTCGTCGTTCAGGCCAAGCTCAGTAGCCAGGAAGCCCTTGACGATATATATGATTTGGGAGTGGTCAACCAGTGACATGTCGAGCTCTTCGAAAGCTGTAGCCAGGCGTGTGGAATCAGCTGCGAATCCGGCTGCGGTCAGTTGCTTGTTGATAATCTCAACTATGGGGACACGCTTGTCGTTTGCATTGATGTCGCTGGCGGGGAATCCACCTTGGGCGTTCAGGTGGATGGCTAACTTGGCCCGTGTGGTCGATTCGGGGTTAATGTACTGGTGGTAGAAGGCGACTAGGTCTGCCTTGCTCAGTGTTCGTACATTAGCTGCATCGGTCTCGTGTTGCAGGAAGTCGAAGTACTCTGATCCAACGTGGGACCAGTATCTACCGGTCTCGGAGCCGAGGTTCTTGAGCTTCTCCAGGCGCTTGTTGATGACGCTGCGCTTGTGGCCTTCGAACTCTTCCTCGGGCATGTTCTCGAGTATCGGGCCGAACTCGCGCAGGAAGCATTCGATACGGGACTCAAGGTACTTGGCTGTTCGCTCACTTTGAATGATGACGCGGTAACCCATTGTGGTCGCATTGTAGCGAGAACCACTCCAAACTACGTATCCAAGTTGCTCCTTGCTGCGGAGCTGATCGAAAGCAGGCTCGTCGGTCATCTGAGAGAAGAGCTGCAGCTTGGATCTCAGGGTGTCGTCGGAGAAAAGTCCGATGTACAGATAGTACTCGATACAGTGGTTGACGTTTGCCGGGTCCTTCAGAGTGCGCGGGTAGATGTAGTTGCTGCCCGGTGCCAAGACCATGTTACGGCGCAGGTACCACTGCGATGAAGGCAAGGGGCGGCCCTTCAAGATTTGCTCAACAGAGTCTGTCATACGAAGCGCATCTTCCTTGTATAGGTTTCCATGGGCCAAAGCCTCGATGTGAGTTTGCTCCAGCAACTGAGGGAAGAAGTTGACGATATCTTCAGCCTGCACGTGCTCCAGCTCCTCGATATACTGCTCATTGATCCAGCTACGCTCAGAGAGCAAGTAGCGAGTATAGTCACCGACCTGGTAGAAAGGCTGCTGGTATTCAGCGTTGCGGAATGCTCGGGTGAGACGCTCCTTGATGATGTTGAAGCGGTCCTGGTTAACGACAAGATCACGCATTGTCGTCAGAACCTTTTCTAATAGCACAGACATCTTGTCATTATAGCCACCAACGGAGATATCCAATCCTAGAATGTTCGCTGCAAGGTGGTAATCCAATCCAGCCAGTTCAGCATCATAGGAGTACTCATCGAGCGAGTCCCGTACCAGCTCACTGTACAGTTTGGTTTTGATCAAATTAGCAGGAGTGGCCCAGACCAATGGGTTGCGAAGAGTGACATGGAGGGTCGCCTTTGGAACCCAGAAGCGATCATCCTTCTTGAACCAGAGGCGCACTCGGTCATCGTGACGGATGAGCTTGGGAGTCTTCGCAGGCTCCTCGACCTCTTTCTTCTCTACCGAAAGACGGGTTGGCACGAATTCGTTCTTGTGTGGCATGTGCACATTAGAGGTGCGGGTTTCAGCAGTCGAGTCCAGAGCCTTTTGAATACCAGCCAAGAACTCCTTGGGAATCTTCTCCACCTTGTGCTCGGTGCCGTACCACTTCTCCTTCTGGTCCCAGTCTCCGGGGTACTCTTGGGATACAATGATCAGACGGAAGTTGTCGGCACGCAGATAAGAAATAGCATCCTTGATCAGCTTAGGATCAAACTGGCGCAAGAGAGATCCGCTCAGAAGCCATTCCCGAGGCAGCGACTTCTGCATCACACTGCTCAGGCGGCTAGTGAAGCGACTAGCAGGGGTCTTCTGCTTGAATCGGAAGTCGACCTGGGACAGGTTCTTCATTTCATCGAAGATCCATTGTTCAGGCTCGCGCTCCTTGATCATGGCAATGTACTCGAACACAACCTTGACAACCTCCTGGTATTGCTTCAAACCCTCTGGTGTCAGACGCACGGAAATAGTGAAGAAAGCAGAGCCTGGGCAAATAGGCATAGCACCTGCAGACAGGCCGTTAGCCCAGCCCTTGGCCTTCAGATACGAGAGAACACTTCCGGGTCCTTCATGACCAATCAAGTGACTAATATAGCGACTGGGCTGGGTCTCATTCATATTCTCTTCGTCCACAAATGGGAAGTACATATCCATGGAACGTGAATCCATGACAGGCTTTGCGAATACCTGTGTGCACATGTCTCCTTCGGAGAAAGGCTGGACATCATCCCAACGGTTCTGGACCAGATCCTTGTTCTCGACATCTACGAACAACTCAGAGACCCATTGCTCTAGTGTGTCCAAGCTCTCCCGACCCAGGACGACCAGCTTCGCCCTGTTGGCCGAGTAGTGTTTCTCATAGAATCGGATGAACTCGCTACGGATCTCTAGCCCGCGTTTCTGCGGGTCCTCTTTCAGAGTCTGCAAGTTACCGGTTGAGAAATGGTGATAAGGATGCTTTGGGTTTGAAAGGGATTTATTCAACTGCATCAACCGCCACAGATCACTCTGGAGGTTCTTCTTGTTTTCGGAGTCCACCGCCTGCAACTCACGGTCTAATGTCGACTCGAGGAAAAGAGGAGAGACGAAGAACTGCGCGAATCGATCCAAAGCTCCATACAAGGGAGATTTTGACGTGACGTCGCCGTTTGTGTTGGACGAAGCATCCCCAACAGAGCCATTTGTTCCATTGGCGGATTCGGTGGGGGTGTTCTGTCCGTTCGACTTGGGCTCGCTCGAGTCCCCGGTGGCCGAGACTTCGAAAAAGTAATTTGTTTCGGTGGCAGCGGTGTATGCGTTCGAGGAGCCTGAATGGGAGGCAAGGTATTGGTTGTACGCGTTCTCCTTGGGGTACTAACGGGAAAAATAAGCATGCTTGTCAGCGTCATAGCTCATGGCAGGATCATCTCCTCTTTGGAGTTGAAGCTCGAAATGATGCATAGGAAAGGGATCTTCTTACCTTCTTTGTACCCATGAAAAGAAGATGCTCTACGGCATGGGCCATCCCTGGCATATCATCTTCATCGGAGAAGTTGCCGACGTTCACGTTGACGGCGGCACTCGCTTTGTCTGTGTCCGGATCATGTACCAAGAGCGCCTCGAGCTTATTCGGTAAACGAATGACGCGGTACGAGCGATCGTCTAATTCAGGCTTCTCCAGAAACTCTGTGATGCGCTCGACTTGAGACATGGTTGGCGGCTGGACAGGCACGGTAAGGTGGGAGGAGAGAGAGAATGGGCGGGCCCAATAAGACGGGGAAGATAAAAGCGGACTAGGGAGCGCCACAGGCTTGATGGAGACGGGCGAAGGCAAATGCAAATATGGTCGGGTGATTGGATTGCAACTCAGGCCTACCGTGTGCGACAACCTGGATACTGCTGCACGAGGGGACCTTGGGGGCATCAAGGGTTGAAGCGCCCGGCAGATGTAGATGTCGATGGATGGGGTTTGATTCGTTCACGCAGGATCCAATGCACGGGATATGGGGAGTGTTGATCTTTCCAATTCAATCAATTCAATTGTCCTAGCATAACAACACGAAGAATGTTCACGATGACGAGAGCAGCGTCTCTGATTGCAAAAGCAACCGGAGGAGGGGAACCCACGATAAATATGGGTCTCGTCGGGGGGCGGTGTGTTGCTGGCGGTTATTGCTTTGGCGCGGAGATCCGCACACTAACAGCTGTGGGGGATACATATATACTATGTAAACATTTGAACAGTACAGGGATCCTAAGTGCGGTTCTAACTCGCCTGATTCATCCATGGATGTTTGGATTGCCCTAATCCAATCAATGCTTCATGGTGATCCAGAGTTGATTCACAATATGACTCCGCCCCTATACTAGACCAGGAATATACCCTCCATACGAAACTCAAAGCCTGTGCAAATAGTAGACGATAGAATCACAGAGAAACACTGTGCATTGGCATTTCACATCGACTACTAGGCCCAACGCGATCTAATTTACTTTTGCGCCCGCCAATCCCCGTTGTGATGGCCATGAGGCTCTTCTTCCTTCGTCCCCAGCCACCACATTCCAACCACTCACAGCGATTCGACCTCCACATGGGCCTCTTACAGGCAACAGGAGTAGTAGATCTCGGAGTCATGTCTACCTAATTCATGGCCAATCTGCTTTCATTAACACTCCTATCATCAAGATGCAGAAGAACATCCCTATCAATATCTACTACATAGCATAGAGGGAATTCATCTCTATTCAATGTTGTTACCGTGACAACAATAGGCTGTATCAATATTAATCGTTGTGGATAAAGCAATAAACCAAGAGCTATAATAGGAAGAATCTTGTCTGGCAACTGAAAAGCAGGAATATATCATGAATTCAAATGTTCCAAGGTTCAAATGTTGATGTGAGTTGGCTTGACTGAACGCAAGTATAGTAGCTCCAACTATGTACTATCCCATCATCTTCAGGGCTCCTACATACACATATGCATACCCTCTCATTTGAACCTTGGAATAGGCACAGATTCCGAAAATTATACGCATCATGAATCTTGAAAGTGGGATAGCTGCACATGTGTGACGCGCAGAACTTCTGTCTCTAACAACTCTTCGCACAAAGCGTCAAGGTAATATCCGAAGTAGAAGTACAATCATGAACCTGACTACCACCAGGCGAAACACCCCCCGACCAACAAATATCAGGACAAGTAGCAACAGACGAGTCAACGAATAAACCTTTGCCAGAGAACGGATCTCCAAAGACATCCGACAGATCATACCAGACCTGGCTACCATCCAGAGTATAAGCAAAGTTGGTCTGCGGGCTGCCGTCGTAGAGACCATTGGCAGTCCGAGTAATCTTCAGGGAAATTCCACCGGAGACGGCGTCATAGCGCAGTGTCTCTGAGTAGGACTTGCCTGCTGCGATGGTCTGCTTGGGGCCGACGGAGCTTCCGACGGACCAGAGGTAGACGGGGGCGGCGCAGTTGTTCTTGACGATTGCGTGACCGACGGCGTTGGTGAAGGGGGCGAGAGCTGCCACGGAGGCAATGACGGCAGTGGAGAAATGCATGTTTGTTTCTTTGGGGTTTCAAACGAGTGTTTGGGTATAATATGGATGAGATGCTCGATTATCGGGATGTTGGTTTAAGTTACAGAGATAGATCGTCCTGAACGTGAGAGTTGAGGTCATCTTTATAGTTCCTCAGGCCTGCGCTCTACTAAGACGCACTTCTCATAGCCTCCGAGTCTTTTTGTTTTCCATCTTTTCTTTTTCTCTTCTTAGAGCTCAATGACCTCGTTCACAAATTCAGGCCTCTCATCCAGAACCTCGGTTCTCTCATCTGAGACACTGCAGCCATTCCACCAAACGGAAACAGAAGGGTGAACCAGGATACCTTAGCCATTGGTCTGAAAAGCCTAGTGCTAGAACCAACACATCAGAACTTGATCATGCCCTGATTCCCCGCATCTGAATGGTCAAGATGGATCCGTATCCATTGACAAAACGGTATCCATCATAAGCAGACTGGCTAAAGCGCACACTGCCATCATGACTGCAGAGAATGTCTCAGAACGCTCCGACCCGATCTCGTATAGATCATTTTACATCATAGAGCCGGGTAGGGTAAGCAATACGCAGTGATGGCATGTACAGGTCAGGTGGGGCATGTTTGCCCTGTGAGCTGTGGCAAGCCTAAATCTGGGGTAAAAGGCCCAGTGTAAGACAGTTACATTCCGACACGAGGGGCGGATGGGCACTAAGCTTGATAGCTCCGAGCGCTCGGACTGCTTCATAATTGGTACTCTTTCATCGTCCGTCACCGCTAGACTTTAAGCGAGAATTATGGTTGGTTGTGTCTCACCTGGTTTCTAGTGCATACTAAATTGCTACGCGCTAGTTGAGTAGAGATGCTGAATCAGTTTCCACTTGGCGGCATTCGATTTGGGGAGATGTTATCCTGGTCTACCTGGGAGTGTCTGATTGCTTGTTCGTTCGGTTGAGAATGTTGCTGGCAAGACATGCCCACTCGATAAATGCTGCCTGATTTGAATGTCGGGTGCAGTGTGCGTTCTCTTCTAACGGGTATCTGCCAGCAGAGAAATGATATTTCGTAAGATGTACTAGTTGGCTGATGTCCTTTACGGCTTCGCTGTCATGCGATGCAACGCCACACTATTTTCACAATGCGGGGAATTCGGGAATGAACCGTGGATTGATGTCGATCGCGAGCTAAATGAAATAGAAAAGATGAAGGGAAAATACGCTAACGGGTTCATTGAACCGGACAAAAAAAAAAAAAAAAAAAAAACAAACAAACCAAGTCTAAAAGTCAAGTGCATCTTTTTACCTATCCACCCAGTGTCACGGAGACACTGCACAGACTACATATCTGGAGGGAGGATGGGTGGAAAAAGCTCTATTCTTCTATCTCAAGTGCTGTAGCCGTGGAGATGTCGATGGGCAGCATTTGAAGACGCTAGAAAAAATGGAGACTAGAAACTTGAACGATGGAAACAAAAGTCATGAAGGGAGTCTGCTGATACTAGTAGGTAAGACGCTAGAAAATATAAAGACTGGGTGAAAACGACGGAATCAATTGATTGTCAGTCATTAACTTAACGCACTTGAGTCTGCTAGTCCGCTGTAAGACCCCACTTGGGCAGGAAACAGAATTTCAAAAAGCCAAAGACGCACAACAAAACGCCCCACCCTTTTCGGATGCAATAGAAAAAGATAGTGCCGCAAGTCCGAATAATTTACTCCTCCATTCGGGAGCTGGTGCATGTGCTGTACTTGTAATCTTCATCGTCCGATTCTTCATCAGCTCGGTCGCTGATCCATTTAAAGACTTCTGTCTTGTGCTCCGCAAGCATCTCGTTGAGATCTGCCTTGGGGGATGGTTTCAGCCATCCGTACCGCTTGGTCGGCTTACGGTTCCAGACTCCATGCTTGCGTGAAACGAAGACCAGGGAGTTCTGTGGGTGAAATTAGCCGTGAGTCACGAGTTGGTGAGGATGTTATATCCGCTTACCTCGTAGTACCACTTGGATAACCAGACTTGGGTATGTGATGAGATAGCGCGAACGGGGTTCTCGGCTACGAATGAGACACAGCCGTTGATGCGCTTGTACAGGTTCTCTTTTGGAAGTTAGTGTTTTTGTTCGATGGGATTCGATTATCTGGTTCTGAGCATACCTCTCTGGATCAACAGGTTGGCCACACCGCAGAAGGCACTGCCGATTCCCAAGAAGAAAATGTCGGTGCTTTCATTTGTCCTGTGGGATCTGTCAGTATTCGTCGTGGGAAACATTCAAAGTTTAATTGTAGAAACTTCATACTCGACGTAGTTGTCCCACAGATAAGTGGCTAATTCTTCTGTTTTGTGGGGACGGTCCTCATCCTCATCCTCGAAGTGTGAACTGACCTAGAAATCTGTGAGTAGTATGTCCAAAGGAGGTTGGAAAGTGAAACCCGATATATCCTAGAAATCCAAAGCATGATTTTAATGGATGCTACTACGTGGCGACTTACCGGTTCCTGAGTGAAGTGCTTGGGGATGTTAACATCGATCACCGCGTAGCCTTTTTCGATAAACCATGCAATGTAATCATTTGTGGTATCGGCCTGCGAGAACGTCTATTAGCTGAGTTTCACAGCTGTTCCTTTCCATGGAAACTTACTAGCCAGCAGTTATGAGCATCGATTTTGTTCGTCAGAGGGTCGGGGTGTCCAATGACCTCCGGGCTAGGAAAGAAAAAAGAAAAAGGTCAGATAAGGCGTGCGGTGTCTCAGATTGACAATATTGGCTCACGGGTCGTGGAAGATAATAATAAGTGGAACCTTCTTCAGGTAATTCGGACTGTTTTAAACTGTCAGCTAGCGACTCTCCTGTCCGTCCTAGGATTCTGACTTGCCTTGCTAAGACCTGGTTTTGGAATGACCTGGAAATGGTTTTACGATAGATGTATAGCGGTGTAAGCTTGAAGCTTTCGTACAGCTTTTTAGTCTGGGCTTCGCGAAGAACATCTTCCATATTGATGAGCGTCAAACGTTTGTAAAAATTTGGCGTTCTGGGCATACCGTGGAGTCGATTCGACCAGACAGGGAGATTAGGCGGCTTAGGGTACATGCAGTGCCAATGTGCCGCTTGAATGAGCATTACACGACGGACCGTGCTGATTGCCATCTCTGAGGGGCAAGTGACGAGTAGGCGATCCGGAGGCTCGCCCATTAGGGTCCTGGTCACTGATAGAGCAGACCGGGAGATAGATCGGAAATTGTATCCGCCCTGGTCACATCCCGAAGTCAGTCATTAATCTAATATCGAATTGAAATGATAGCAAAACATACCTCGAGACAGACTGCGACTTTGCCATTGGCCAAAGTCATCAGCATGTGGGTCATCTGAGCGTAGCATTCGGGGGTGACAAAACAGCCGCCCAACTCGTCACCCGCAGCAGCGTCGAAGCCAGCCGCAACTATACCAAATTAATAAAAGCTCTTCCTAAGTGTACAGGGGCATTCTATTACCGATGACAAGGTCCGGGTTGAACTCAGAAGCAATGGGCATCACGACTTGCTGGAAAGCATACATGTAATCACCATCGCCCATGCCTTGATCAGGCCAGGGGATGTTGACATTCCTAGAATAATTGTAAGTTCGATCACAACTTAAAAGCATGACACGTATCAGGGTATTTGATCACGTATGCTTACTTTCCCACTCCATGGCCCACGCCACAGTGGTGCCAATCTGCATTCCTACTATTAGGGTAGAATTGGCCGTCTGCATAAACATGGATAGAAATGTAAAGGACATTAGGGTCGTCGTAGAATGCCTTTTGAATTCCATTACCTGGTATTTTGGTGAGCAAGTTTTACAAAGAAGGCAATCGAAGTCAAGTACCATGATGGACATCCCTATATAAGTCAATGTAATGATTCCAGATGAGAGCTTGAGGGTTCATTCTTACCAGTCAAGGATGAGAATCTTTCGAGACGCGTCTCCCATCTTTTGCTGACAGACGCGCGCAGCGACCGAGACATTGTTGAACAAGCAAAACCCCATGGCCTTGTTGTACTCGGCGTGGTGGCCAGGTGGCCGAATGACGGCGATCGCATTCTTGACTTTGCGCTGAGCAACTGCCAAGCAGGTTTCGATGGCTCCACCCGCAGATAAAAGAGATGAATCGAATGTCAATTTGTTGAAATAAATGGAGTCGTTCTGGGTCTCCAATTCCACGAGCTCATCATCAGACAGTTCTGATCCAGTCAGTGACATATTTCAAATATATTACAAGAGTAGATGCTTGGAATTAATATATACCCCGGGTGTCTTTGACAAATGCATAGTGAGCATCTGTGTGGATGGTCGTGATCTCTTCCTCGGTGGCTGCGCGAGCGGGAATTGGTACCAAGGTTTGAGGTGCTAAGGGGTGAGTAGACTCTTCACTATCAACAAGGCCAGCGCGACAGAGTTCCTTGTAAATGTAATAAATCCGTCTGGGATCTTCCGGATGTACGTCCGTGGTGGGGCGTACCTCGCAATGGTAACGCATCCGCACATCGTAGCAGAGACCCGTCCCTAACGACAGCAAGGGGAGACCTGACTTACCTGCAGACTCCTCATCAGACCAGTCCGACTTGGGTTCCAGGTTATCGTCTTGGCTAACCGAGACATCGGCTGCATTGCTTTCAGCGTCACTCATTTTGATCAAGCGTCCTGGTGGAGGCATGCTAGATGGAGAGCCCAGTCTGTTTTGGTTGACTTGATCGCGCGATGAAACGTTTTCAGAGCCAGAAGATAGAGGTTGAGGAGCCTGTGGAATCAATGAAGGAGCTAAGATTGGATCCGCTCTTTGTTGTGGCGTTGGGGAGACAACAGGCTGGGTGAGAGAAGGGTGTGAAGGCAAAGAGGACACCTTCAGTGAGGGCCCCATCTTAGTATCTGGATCCTGGTCCATTTCCATCGGCTCTCCCAGTTGGGCAACTAGAATTCAGCCCTTAACTATTGTCGTTGGGCGTGTATTGTGCACTTATTGTCTCATCACAAGATAGGATGGATCGTTCTGCTTTAACACATGGGACTGTCGTGTTCAAAGCTGTCTCATGCAATCAGAAAACGGGAACTAAATGCATATATCATGCCCGTCTAGTCGGAGAGTACCCAACAGTACCTGCTTATGAGTATGTTTTTGTAATGTTTAGGGTTGATGGGAAGATTAATGGATGTGCATGTTGGATCCCTTTTCGGCCAATGTTCCTTCCTGCCGGACATTATACTGATCTACCGCTCGATTGACCGCCCTTCGATATGGACTAGCGTACTGTTGCAGGAAGCGGGACAGCCCGATTCAGCCACTCAAGCCACTTCTTCCTCATAGCTTCAAGCTCAAGTGCTTCCAATGGCCGTTACACATGTGTCTAAGACTATTCAATTATAGCTGTGCCTACCACCTAGGATGAATGAGAATATTGGGAATCATTGTATAATTTTTTTCCCCCAGCATATAAGCCGGCGGTTGACGCCTGATGTTTTTCATTTCTTCTGCTTCTCACTTTGAACATTTTTTCATATAATCCAAATGAATAAAGTAAGAATGTTGCCTGAATTCCAAATGTTCCTCCAAGGCAGTTTGGTTGAGTCAGGAAGGCGATTGACTAGAAATCAATTCTCTTCCGAGTCGGAGGCGGCGCTTTTTGATCCCTTTGTTCTATAATTTCCCCAAACTATCAATTCTCCTTTTACTTCTTTCGTCAAATGTGAAAATAATTTTGAAGGCGAAGAGACCTATTATGATCGGCGGATCCATGTATGCCTCGATTCAGAAACATCAGTGGACCGAAGCGGTTAGAGAATTCAGTAAAACACAAAAATTGCTGGATTGAAAGTGACACGTATATTGGCCGTATAGATATCTTTGTTAATCTAGGTAGCCGGTATTCAAGGTAAGAGCAAATGTGAATCTCGATCGCCGGCCGTATGAATGACATGTTTGCCCTTATGACGAAGCCGAGGGCCCGCATCAGACCCCTTAGGATGAGCTTTGAGTAGCACACCCGAAACAGTCAGCCTAAGCTAGCTCTTCTCCCGGATTGCATATAATTCCATAAGGCCAGACAGCAATATCCAGCGGAACGACTTGACCGGGGTGAAGCAATTGCTCTCCCTGGTACTTGTAAACTGGTTGAAAAGGCGTGGAACGCTCTTCATCAAGTTCACGATAACTGGCACGAATGCGACCGACTGGGCCCTGATCAAAATAGCCGCGGAAGCAATCTGGGACTTCTCTGTCGGGATTATCGGAGAGTCTTCCCACATCCACCATCGGAGTCTCCAGAACTTGGTCTGTTTTGGGGTCGTATTTAGAAAGCATCAGGGCGATGTCCATATCGTCGGATCCTTAAGCTTCCATCCAAAGGCGGACTTTGATATACCCTGTGAATTCCATAGTTTTGGCGATGGCCCATTTGAACTGAATTTGACCTTGGGAGACATCGTATAAGACAGTGTCGATTTGTCTAGGTAGAGTTTCCTGAAGCGACAGCGATGTGGAATTCAGGAACAGTTTCAAGGGAGTTTGACGAGCTAATGGGAATGCAAATTCAGGTAGATTGATAATATCCATCCCCCCAGAGTTTAAGATGCTCAACCGTACAGGAGTAAACCGTCAGTCATTGTTAACCCCTTTCATATAGTTAATAGTCGTAGAAGTTGCGCAGGCCTTGTAGGCTTTGCTCGTCATGGAGGTCTAAGAGAGAAGATTTGAACCAGTTAGACTCAGCACGCCAGAACTCAGCACTGAATATACTTACCTGGCCACTCATGGCTATTATGAACTCGAAGCCATTTCTCCTGGCTACCGAGGCGCTGCCAGACCCTAAACGTGCCATTGACATGCAAGGAATTCGTCCAGCTAGACACAAGATAAACATGACACTTGATCCTCTCAGGCTCAATAGCGAATTGTTGCCAGAACGTATTCTTGAAAGTATACTTATACGTCATCGCATTGAAGTCAACTGCTTTGTTCCCTCTTGTTGAAGCCACCCCCGATACAACCCATCCATGAACCCAGGATTCGACACACCACCACGTCTGACCTGGTCTTCGTATAGATCCGATACACCTTCCCGGGGTGCCAAACAAGCGAGATGAGGCGGGTTCTCAAGTCCAGCCCCGTACTGTGTCATTGCCAAATAGCTGTTCCCAGCCATGGTGACTTTTCCATTACACTATTGTTGTGCAGCGATGAATTCGATTATATCGTAGTTATCTTGTCCCTCTTGCATGCAAGGCATGTTTGCCATGTCGCCTTCGGAATCCCAGCTTCCTCGTGCATCTGCGCTCGATGTATTAGTTGCGCTGCTACTTACGAGGCGAAAGAAACAGAGATTACTCACCAGTGTGAACGATCACATATCCGTGATAGCGCCAGTATCCTGCATCTGGTCCTTCGAACTTCTCGAGACCTGACATGGCTTTTAGAGGACACCCAAAGCACCAGGGCCACGAGTCAAAATGGTGTCTATTGGACCCGCCGTCTTTGCCGAATGGACCGGCAGCAATGATCGCAGGCATTGACCCCGGCGCTGCATTTTTTGGCGGGGGGGGAATAGATGTCGGCGTACAGCACGGTGCCATCTCTGGTGCTAATGGGTATGTGCTTGTCTAGTAAAACATCTGAGAGCAGAGGTCGATGTCCCTGGACCTGCACTTCTCCCTCCTTAAGCACTGTTGTTGAACGGTGTGGGGGTCGGAAGTAATGAGCTTCTGTGACCCTAGAAAGTGGAAAGCATAGAGCTTCATCCTGGGCGGTATCTGTCATTCCGATATTCTTAGAAGAACTCAGTGCCGAAAGGATGGGCACAAAGAGAAGTGGGTTTGTTTGATGAATAGAATCACCTATGTGAATCAGTGACAATGCAGGATGTCAGCTTTGGTAACCGGATGAATGGGCTGATTTGGGTTTCTTTTGACTTGCCTTCTAGAAGGAATGGATCCTCACGGGCTCCATTATTTAAAGGCCCGCGTCGTCGGTAAAGATGAACACAATGCGTATGCGTGGTGGAGCAGCTCTCCACATTCCCCACGGAGTTCAAGTTCAACCAGGCCGATATTCCGCTGACCCGAGCAAAGGGGATATCATTATATATACCCTGTTATTTGGGGCAACGATTGTAGCGGTCTCAATGCAACACGGTGATGTTGTTGTTATGAACCTGTGATGTTATCGATAGCAGATAGCGAGGCAGCCGTGTTGATAACACCCCCACGGCTCTCTCTCTCTCTCTTCCCTTCAGCTTTGTTCTTCTACTTAAATGCACCATTCTGATCTAAAATGAAGTTCTGTCACGTACGTGGGCGTATGTAATAGTTGTGTCTGAATAGGAAAGTCTTTCCGATTGCGGATTCTTAGTGCTGCCGCTTTACTGTAAGAAATCATAGGGTTTGATACTATTGCTATCCCACGGAGGGGTTCTTTCATTCAAGCTCTTGCCTATAAACCCGTGATAAATCAAATGCTCAAGATATAAAGCATGTATATAGGATACTGGAGGAGGCGACTGTAAAAGGATACCTACCAACTATCAGGATATTCATTTCTGGGCAGAAAGAAGCGATGGTTGCATAAGTCTTGGTATTTGGGGGACTAATTCTATTGCGTTAAAGGCATGAAGAACAAGCCGCGTACATGCAAAGGCGCTTTGATACTAGCATTGCTTACATATGTGTATTGAACAGATGCCCAGTTTAATGTAGTCCTAGAAATATGGCTCCGGATCACTGTGATAATCAAATTTCTACTGGTCTGCTAAGTCTGGTGACAGCATATCACTAAAAGCTCTACCAGGAAGTTGAATATTGAGGACTTTATCACCCTCCGCATGTTGAAGCTTAACCCTTCCACTCTCTGTATTACAAGCGAAGGTGACAATTATATCCAGCAAAAGAGTAAATTTTTGCAAATCCGGTTGTTGAGCCATTTCCCATTCCTTCACTCTCTTTCGTATATCGTGAACTCGGATGGTATTGAACTTCCCGGACCTGTGATAGGCGACCACAAAGTTTGGTATTTGCTTGATCCACAACCGACCGATCTCTTCTGAAAGGACATTCGGGCTGACGTTGGTCGTGCATGCCTCTGGAAAGGTGTGCCCGTGACCCCTGATATTTTGGTAGGTTTCATTTGGCAAGTTTTCTCCTCTGATGAGGAAGACTGTCTTTCCAGCAGTAATGTCGACGAGTATTCTGAATCCGGGTCGATCACCACAGGCAAATCTCAGCAGATTGCCGAGTGTACTTCCACAGACTACAATATCCAAGTCTCCCACAGGAAAATCCGGGTTGTCCATCAGTATGGCTTGAAATGGCTCTAGCGGATAGGTGGGATAAAGCGCTGAGTTCACTTCACGAAAATAGACATCAGAGTCTTGTTCTAGTCGAACTGACCGAGGAAGCGGCGTCCATACTGGAGGCTCTCCTGAATGAAGCTTTTTGCTTGTGTCCAGCAGGGCTACTTATGTAGGAGGGGAGGTTCATTACCTAGCACGATGATGTGTTGCTCTCCTTCAGTGAACCAGTTGTACGAAGTCACATATTGCACATTTTTAATCTGTGCAGGATCATCAGATGCAGTCGCACCATTTTCAAGATCACTTTGCGCGATTGTGGCAGTGATCTCAGCCAGCGGCGGAGGGGAATTTGGCGGTCCTGTTGACCTTGCACTCCTGCCACCTCTCCAACTACCTCTAGATGGTCTGCGTTGTCTCATTTGTCGACGGGCCATGGAGCTCAAAGGCTGCGAGGTGACAAGTGAACAAGTGAACAAGGGGAGTGCTGGCGATGGCTGGATCTGGCAGAAGAAAGAAGCCAAGCCTACAACTGATCATGCCTTGAGTGTCCTGACCTGCGCACTGGGATTTAGGCGACGGGGGGGGGGGGTTCCATGGATGAGAGTGTGTTGATAAGAGAAGAGATCGGACAACAGAGCTGCCAGGGTAATAAGGGCAACCCCACGCGAAGATGCTAGTAAAGAACTGAGTGCCTGATTAGCGTCTCAAGTGCTTACAAAAACTACCTTTGCTCTCACTGAGTAAGAGATTTCCAGTATACCAGTGTGAGACAACATTTGAGAAGATGTTTCAAAAGTAGTCTTTTCAGTGGAGTCTTCACTCACAGCCCAGGCTGAACCCTATTTAAAGAAATAATTGTGTGTACACTTGAATAAACGCTAGAGAAGACCCCTTGGTAAATACAATTTAAGAAACCTTGGAACTCTTCATTAGAACTTCTAATCTAAACTCGCTTCTCTTCCAAAAAGCTATAATAAGCTATTACAGCGTAAGCAAAAGGAGGGAAGTTTTTGATTGCACTAGTTGCAGCAAGAACATCTTCTGCCAGGCGAGAAGAAGAGAAACTGCTCCTCACTAGGCAGCGTATGAGTGTCGTTTGGGTAGGTCTCGTGCACAAATGAACTCTCAACTGCCAACCATCCCATCATTTCCAAGTCACATATGCAGTTGCGTTGCGCAAACATCAGTGGAGCCTATTGATTATCACTGATTTGACCTACATATCACCGCGCAATGAACCTTTACTTTCTCGCCTTCAAGTTTATCATCATGTCCACCTAAGGCTGAGCAAGGCAAAATCCTACAAGAGTCACCCACTTGCCTCACCAATCTTCCTGTTATGCAGAGCACTTGAGATACGCGTCAATACATATATTTATTCCATAAGAACCCATCCCCCACCTCATATTTTATACTCACTGAATTATTTCCCCATTCTAGATGTTACCATGTCTGCAAATATCCAAACGGTCGGATCGCCTAACAGATTGCTTTGCAGCCGTTATTTACGGAAGGCAAGAAGTGCGACGTCTCGAGAACTTCAAAAAGCCCGTAGAGGACATTTTGGACATCAACTTGGATGCTCGAGAAATAAACCGTTGCACGGCAGCTTGATCCATGGATGCGCTTAGGGATTGATGAAAGACCTCGTAGTCGCTCACCGGTGTTAATCAACAACTCCACATCCAATTGAACCTTGGAAGTTCTCGACCGTTCTTAGCAGCCCGGAGATCAACTTGAAACTGTTGTGCCACGGTTTATTTCTCGAGCATCTGAGTTGACGTTCGCAGACATATTCCATTGTGCTTCTCCTCCCTCCGATGTCTCTCGTTTTGCCCTTTGCGCCCAAGACTTATCCACTTGATTGGGTTCGTATTCACACCGTCTTTTTTGTTTGGCTCCACCTAAGAAACCAGGTTCTAATGCTGGGGAGGATCAGTTCTCCTACTTGTTTTCCTAGATCTCCGAACCATCTGGAACTCGCTTCTGGATGCCTTTCTCACCTGAAAACTGGACGACGATGTGATTCACGCCTTCTGCTGCCTGATTATTGAACTCCTATCTTTACCGACCTCATCCGCGCCACATGTAAGGACGGATACTTAGAGTGTTGTGAATAATGGATATTTCCTTCCCGTATCTTCAGTCTCACTGCACAATCTGGGACATAAGATTAAGTATCTTAAATATGAAATCTTCTGCATGAAATATCTTCCTATGTGGAGAAACAGCAGGCTGATGGCAGTATAATGACTTAACAGGCTTTCGTCGAAGGGCTATTCTCCCCACGACAGATAAATGCGTTGTACCGAAACAGCCTCTTGTCGGCACGTGGACGAAATTACAGAGCTCGCCGGTAGTCAGCGCATTGCAGCGCATATATACAACTAATTTCGCCTTCTACGATAGGATATGGTATTGGTACTTTGGAAGGATATCTAGGTTTCAACATGTGCGAAAAAAGGAAGATAATATGCCTTGTGGCTCACCGGATTATCCTGAGCCCAGCTCAACGTAAATCTCTACTGGTACTGACTGAAATAACTCAGACATCTGGAGTGTTAGTCCAATCCAGGAACCTCGAGGTATGGGAACAACTAGATAATCATTTGACTCCTCTGAAGCTAATTCCTCGACTGAGATTCAGGCTCCGGAAAGGGCCATATTGGTCAACATTCTCCATTATTAGGCCGCCAGCAAGATCCTAGTTATATGCTACACAATTTATGGCCTGGATCAGTCCCGAACGGACTTAATCAATATTGAGATTCAACGCTCCAGCATCGGTAGATTAGGTTCCAATTCAACGCCGAGAACACAACCATCGAGCCTCAGGGGGCAAAATGGAACCCAATCATGGTCACAGTCAACCTGGAGCACCATCAACGCGCTCGAGAACCGAGGATGGGAACATCGGTCCACTATTGGGGACTCTTTTGCCGCATAACATAAACTCTCAGTTAATCCCACGGTGGTTTTAAATTTCCTTGAGTTTGAGGAGCCCGACTCCTTCGAGACTTTTGCCGTACCCGAAAATGAAAGTGGAATCAATGCGGTAGACAAAAGGGGAACGCCTTCAAAAAGACCTTCTTTTATGACTGTTGGGTGATAGAACAGTCTCCAGGGCCACTTACCAAGCTTTTGTCCGTCCAGAGTCACAGTATATGGGCACTGGAGCAAAAGGGTTGAGATGAGAAGGTCAAATTGTGGAGAAAATCTTTGACGAAGGAGCAAGCTAAGTTTCTCGCAGTGAAAAGAAATTGCGGGACAAATGTCACGAGAAGCCATCTGCGGCTTTAGGGGAAAATGAGAAGCTTTGAAAGCGAAGAAAATAATAGGATGCACGACAACCGCTATACCGACGACCTAACGCATACCGAGGATCTAAAACATGCTGCGCCAGGAATCGCGATTTTGGGGGAGGCGGGCGAGATCCTCGGGTCTCACGCTCTTGATCCCATATCACCAGCGACGAAGCAAGATCACCTGCAGCTACGGCGGAAGACCAATAAATATCCCTTAGGACGGAAAAGGGGTTAGGTATGACCTTGATGCATCACTTTTTCGAAGATTGATGCATGCTGGATACCTACACACAGCGCTGCAGAAGCAACACTGGATGTGTCTGGAGATCTCGTCTCTTGTGGGCTCTCTTGCATGTCGTCCATTAGAAGACGACGACAAGACACAATCCCGCCCCGAGTCACGAGGCCTGACCGATCGCGTGGATTTCAACCATCAAATCCATGGAGAGACTCCAGGGCTTTTCAAAGACTTCAGATCCACAAGATGCAGGGGAAAGAAAGTTCAAGCAGAATGCCTTTGAAGCGGAGATTGTCTTGAGAATTGTGAAATATCTTGGACAGCAAGGATATGGAACGGACAAGCTCGTATTGGACACACTATAGATATTTCGGTCTACTTTCGCTTTTGGGCCAGACTTTGAGAAAGCAGAATGATCAATTTTGAATGACTGCACTCTCATGATATCGTGCAGACAGGTATCTTATTGCAAGCGGGTGCTAACTATTCTACGCGAAAAATCAAACTCTCAACGATTTTGAATATGCTTCTCTCTCGTGCTTGGAACATACTGATCTTGGTAGGCAAGTCAGAGACATTCGTCTCTAGTCGGAAAGAAAAAAAGCGTTGGAAGCCACTCATTTATAAGCTTACGGCTAATGGCCATCTTTACAATGGATTGGCTGTAAGGTGCGACTCGGAGCAGCATCCTAGCAAGTTTCCATCCAGCAGATTAAGGAAGACTTCGACATAGCGACGCAGGATAGTGGATGCCCAGAGCCATGATAAGCTGCTCCCACGTTCCTTAACGGAAATAATCGAAATTTCATTGTGCTATTTGTTCCCGGGCTAACTTGAGTTCTTTCTAAAGTGACGTCAAACTCAGCTGCGGAGCATACGAGTGCCCATCAAACTGTCACCAACTGGACCACTCCAAAATGAGATGTACCGAAATTATCAAATGAAACTGCCCCCGTGGCCGTACTTTATCACTCCCATGCTCGGCCACCAAACGCTCATGTCGTTTCTGTATCTAGAAGGACTAAAGAAAGAAACAAAAGGAGGACCACGATGTGAAGTTCGAAGCTGAGCGACAAGGAAACAATCTCGCTACGCCCAGTAATTGTCGAGCTTCAGAACGAAGCTTCACATTTGCGACGACTTGGAAGTAACAACGTGATTGATGCAGAAAGAGCAAGAGTCCTTGAGCAATACTAGGAAGTGATCAAGGAGCTGCAAAACTCACAAATCCCAGCAAAAAATATTCCCAAAGGTTGATGATGGGCTAGGTGGAGTTTATTGTCGCATTTTGGCGCGAAGAATTGGGCATGGACTCGGCAGAGAGGGATTCGCAAACGCATGCGCCGCTGAAAATGCCATGGCAAAGGTGACTGACCTACAAACCGAGCGATTGACGCAACAAAGGCGAAGGAGATGCCCGCTGGTTGACGACTTCTTCCTTGGTTGCGAGGATATGATCGGCCCGGATTCTTTCCAATGTGTCAAATCATCGAAAGCGTGAAAAAAGCTGCAAGGCATGATTGGCCTGCCCGAAGTATAGAGAACCGTCGAAAGCCTCATGGACACAATTCAATACAATTACCACCGCGAGATAGATGAGCAACCCATGATCGAATGCAGTCTCAACAAGGCCTTCCTTGGAAACCCTGGAACTGGCAAAACATATGTCGCCAAAATACATGCCCAAATGCTAGTGGAAATTGGGCTTTTGTCCAATGGCGAAAGTATGAGGGAAGAAAGAAAAATATCCAAATGCTCAATATACTGACGAAAAACACAGTGATTGTAAACAGCTCGTTTGAACTTGTGAGGGGTGTGACTGGGGAGTCCGAGAAGAACACAAAGGGTACATATTATCGCACCCTGTAAGGCTCGGCCACCCCTTGCGGGCTCGTGGGGCCGCGATTACCTTCGGGTGGGACCGCCAGCGGGCCGTGTTAGCGTCCGCTCGGCACACAGCCACTACCACAGGCTCGTTCGACGCCAGTGTTCCCCAATTATCGATTATCGCAGCATACCTCTAATTAACCATATCATAAGCTGGAAGTCGAAAAATTTCAATCCCACTCAGCCCTGTGGAAAGAAATCAAATTTTTGACCCTAATGCCGAGCCTTTGAAATAATGATGCCTGACGTGACCCCATCTACCCTGCATAGGTATTGCGTACATAGTATTCGCTTAGATGCTTCCAAGGTTGTATAGGTGGGTCTGTAGTAATTGAAACACAATGCCCAGGTGGTAGATAGTAGAAACAATATCAATTGATAAGCTGTTCACTGTTAGCGCCTGCCAGTGCGAGCGGAGTATACACACATGTGCATGATCTGGGGTGATTTATACTAGGCCCTCCTGAGCTTCAGATCATTCGCCTAGTAAGTTGTCAAGTTTCAAAATGTTGTCATATGAGTTCGGATTTTCGAATTGGGAAACCTTGAAAGAGCTTAAACCATTACATATACTCATCACATTGAAAAATGAGGTACATTCAATTTATTCCCTACAGTACGACTTCAAATGTCCCTTTATGTAACCCATTCTTCTGCTCTACGCAGCGGTAACGGCCATATCTCCAACATTGAAACTTGATTGCAGCCGGGTAGGACATCAAAGTTATGATGAAAGGCACCATGCAAACCACGAAAGATGTGACTGCCAAGACCGAAGTGAACAACGCCGATCGTGATGAAAAGCAATTTATTATAGTGCAATTTACTGAAGGTTTTCCAGACCCCCAGGACTGGCCAAGCTGGAAGAAATGGATGATCGTTATACTCCTCACCCTGGTTTGCTGCTTAACGAATCTTTCGACGAGCATCGTCGCTCCCGCTCTCCATGTTATTCAAATGTTGTCGACGACCTAGGCATGGAACCGGATTTTGAAGCTCCGCAAGTCATGTCATGTCGGTTTATGCATTGACATTGGCATTAGGGCCGGTGCTGCTCGCACCATTCAGCGAGTTGTACGGCCGGGTTCCGCTATCGTTGATTGAGAATTTCTTGTATTTTGCTTTCTATCTGGCATCTGGATTTGCCCAGAACAAAAGCCAACTGGTAGCTTTCTGATTCCTCTTTGGCGTCAGTAGTGGAGCCGCCCCGACAGTGAGCATTGTCTTTCTAAGAATTTGAATGTTTAGCAAGCTGAGCAGAATTGTAATAGACCGTCGCTAGCATCGCCAGTGATTGCTTTCGGTCGGAGCAGCGCGGGGAAGCGTTGGACGTTATGAACATGGCTTTTATCTTTGCGACACCGGTTGGTGCTATTGTAGGCCCTTTTGTCACGCAATGTACGTCGTGGTGGGTCAGCTTCCATGAGACATCCATAGCTGCGGTCGTTATCATTCTTGTGCAATGCCTTATCCACCGAGAATTGGAAGCTTCCGACCGGTTCTCCTGAACAAGAAGAAACAACTGATGAAAGCAAATAAGGGTAACGGGGTCACTTATGAAGCCCCCCCCAATGAGGATAATCATCCAACGATTGTGGACCTTGATTACAAAACGCTCATTCGGCCCATCTACTTCTTGGCCACAAAGCCCATTGTTCAGGGCTTATCGCTTTATGTGGCTAACGTATGTGGATTGACCTATCTCATCTTTTCGACCTTTCCGACCTTGTGGTAAACCATTGCCACAAAGAACAGACTCAGCTTCCCTTCATTTCATCGCCACAGGCATTGGTTATATGCTGGGGACCTTGATGGTTTTCTTCTTTTTGGACAGAGTTTACTGCGCGCTTGAGCGCAGGAATGGTGACGTCTCGAAACCTGAATTCCAGCTTCCCATGATGGCTATCAGTGGCATTTGCATCCCCACGTCATTGTTCTGGTATGGCTGGATAGCCGAATACAGAGTCCACTGGGCTGCTCCTAACATCGCCCTGGTGCCAATAATGGATGGATGCACGATCCTCTTCCAAAGCGTGACTGCATATCTCATTGAGGCTTTTCCAGACTGTACCGCCAGTGCGTCGGCAGCTTCCTTTCTTGTCAGAGGCCTTTTCGCATTTGGATTCCCGTTGACTGGTCCAACACTGTACAAGAATCTGGGTTATGGTTGGTGAAACAGTATTCTCGGATTCATAGCGTTTGCCATTACGATTCCAATCCCGATGATCATCTGGAAATATGGAGAACGCATAAGAAGTCGGGATGCTCGGTTCGCGTCTCGCGTTTAGAAGCTTGGGGTGCTAACCTTGAACATCATGTATCCATACTCAGGTGACTATTTGCCAAATGTATGTAATGCCGAAATAAGATAGAGCTCTCAAACGATTCTTGTCCGACTTTGTACTGGCAAACCTAGTATATTCAGCCTGAACACCTGAGGCAGCTTGATGAGACATCAACTTGAAGATTGATGCCTAGGTGCAGATGTGGTTATTTCTTCAAGTTGTCCCTGGTTTCCACGCACTTTTCACGACATCATCATAGCATTTCAAACAAGTTCGATGTTTGTCTGTCAAAAGAATTGAGAATCAAGAATCTGATATATTTATCGTTAAAGCAACTTCAGAAGTGTTCAAGGTGAAGAAGTAGATCGTCTATCTGAAGCTGCGGGCAAGCTACGGCAGGCGGTCAGCACGATAAGCGATAACACAACTGGGCAATAACGGTGAGCTTCTCCCATCCTTGTCGCGCACTCCACACCTCAATCATGGCTACCACAACAGCGACGGCCATTCAGAGCAGCCGACCGTGAGTAATTGAAACTACATCAAGACCTCATTCGAAAGAACCCGCACGCTAATGATTCGTTCCCCCCGCAGTCCAATTCTCCCCAAAGACTTCTCCGCTCAACAGCCCGAAACAATTCGCCTGTACCCCTTGTCGAATTACACGTTTGGAACGAAGGAAACACAACCCGAGGAAGACCCGTCAGTTCTCGCTCGTCTCAAACGTCTCGAGGAGCATTATGATCTCTATGGCATGCGCCGGACCTGTGAGGGTGTCCTGGTCTGTCACGAACACAACCACCCTCATGTCTTGATGCTTCAGATTGCGAACGCGTTCTTCAAGCTGTATGGTACCTCAATATTTTCAAGTCATCGAACAGAGGGGCCTGTTTACTAACTTTCACTTTTCCCTCATTTTAGACCAGGCGACTATCTACACCACGAGGACGAGGAAGTCGATGGATTTAAGAAACGATTGAATGAGCGCCTAGCTCCCGTGGGATCGCAATTCTCCGGTGAGGGCGTCAACGAGGACTGGGAAATCTCCGATACATTAGCCCAATGGTGGCGACCGAACTTCGAGACCTTCATGTACCCATTTCTGCCGGGTCACGTTACGCGCCCAAAGGAGTGCAAGAAGCTGTACTTCATTCAGCTCCCTAAGAAGAGTACGTGTGCCTTGAATCATTTAGAATCCTTGCTTATAGCTTGATTTTACACCTCAACCCCGCACCCACATGCGTTATCCCCTCACTCACATGTCTTTTTTCTTGTCTGAACAGAGGTCCTGTCCGTGCCCAAGAACATGAAGCTATTGGCGGTGCCGTTGTTTGAATTATATGACAACACCGCCCGCTATGGGCCCCAGCTCTCCGCCATCCCACATCTGCTCTCCCGATACAACTTTGAGTTTGTGGATGAAAACGATAACGTAGTCGCCGTGACGCCCGGAACACCACTTGCAGAAGATCAAGTTCCTCGCACCAAGGTTCTTGCTGGGGGCGAAGATGGTCAGGATACTGGTATGACGGATATTGGGGCTGAAGGGGAAAAGGGGCCAGAGTCTCAGTAGGATGTATAAGCGATAGAGATAGAGAGTCCCAATATAATGAGTTCAATCACGATCAAGCAGGACCCCACGATGCCATGGTTTTGTCTTTTTCTTTCTGCGTTTTCCTTGTTTATCACACCAACTATTTCATGATAGTGTTGCATTTTCTTGCATATTGCGGGGTATTCGACCGTTTCACGGAGTTGCTTTCTATTTCTGGTCTAATAGAAACTTAAATGGCCGGGGCATCTCCGTGCATCATGATAGGTAGCGCTATCTTATACTTCTCCACGCTGTACGGAATTTTGGACTTCCGTTCGTCCAGTTCTTCAAACCTTTTCACCAGGCAATCCAACCCAAAACAGAGTTGGCCCCGGTGTGAAAGCCTCAAGATCTGACAGGATGACATACACGTTCCTGAGAAATCGGCAAGCCAAGCTGTTGATCTTTGGGCCGGCGCATCGTGGGCTGATATGGAAACAGTGATTATCCGGTAGTTCATTCAGGATTCAGCAAAGATGTACGACCGACCCTCACTGCCCAGGCACCATGCATATAGCATGAAACACTGCAAAGCGCTCGATGGATTTTGACTCCACTATCTAGAGAGCAGAAAGGGTCAGATGCTTCTTTCAGCCAACGAGAATTATCCCCGATATAAATTCCCCGCTTCCATCGGGGGCGAAATTCATGCTGACTGGTTGCATTCTTCGCGAGTCGCGCGTGAAGAACTGTAGGAATGCCGATCACTCGGGATGTTTCCCCCCACCAGTCAGACATGAACGCCCTTTCAGGAACTGGAAAAAGTCCAACGGGCGAAGATCCTATTTGGCTCGATACTACTTCTGGGCTTGAACTTAACTAAATGGAGTCCGAAGGCTTTCCGTTGACCCCGCTTGAGGATTCGTATACCGTGGTGTCCCGTGGTTTATTGTTGCATGTATCGGGGCCAAGTGTGGGCAAGACGAACTTCGGATGAATGGCCCCGGAGGTCTCTGCAAAAGGTATAAAAAGCATTGGACAGCCAATTTGATGCATTCAGTGGTTCAACTCGTGCTCTGTGTTCTTTCCCACGACTTCTGGGCCAGCCGTCCTCCAGCCCTTGTATAACTCTTGGTCATGATGCTGTCTCTCGCACGTCTTTTGGCTGTTGGCGCAGTCGCAACGCTGGTCGTTGCTGCACCCGTGCAAATTTTGGACACTCGCGGTATAAAAGACCCTAAGCCGCCCTCATAACAAGGAAGTTGACTGATTGTATCTGTCTTGAATAGACGTCTCGGACGACACATACAACAACCTGTACTTATTTGCCCAGTACTCTGCAGCAGCATACTGCTCCGACAATATCGATGCCTCCGACACTGGAGCTTCAATCACCTGCTCGGCTGGTAACTGCCCAGATGTGCAGTCAGCGACGACCAAGACGTTATACGAATTCGACCAGTAAGAAAGCCTCATTCCTACCGCGGTTAACCTTGATTCTGACCGTTCTACTCCCAGGGCAAATGATTATGGAGATTGTACAGGGTTCCTCGCTGTAGATGAGACCAATCAGCTCATCGTGCTCTCCTTCCGTGGAAGCAGTGACATTCAAAACTGGGTCGCCAACTTGAACTTTGCCCTTGATGATGACAGCGGTCTTTGTGATGGTTGCTCAGTCCATTCCGGATTTTGGAAGTCGTGGGGGACAGTCGCAGATGATGTTAAATCCCAGATTGACTCTGCGCAGAGCACATATTCGGGCTATCAGCTCGTGGTTACAGGCCACAGTCTTGGTGGTGCCCTTGCTGCCCTTGGAGGAACAGCACTGCGCAATGATGGTTATACACTGGACCTGGTGAGTAATCAGTCTCACGGTTTCTTGTATTGCGAAGTGTTCAAAAGAGGCTAACACATGCAATTAGTATACTTACGGTCAGCCGCGTGTGGGGAATGACGCGCTAGCCGAGTACATGACCAACCAGGGCAGTCTCTGGCGCACCACACACACCGATGATACTGTCCCTCGTGTACCGCCGGAGGCCTTCGGATACTCCCATGCTAGCCCCGAGTATTGGATCACCAGTGGTGACAACGATAGTGTGACTAGCTCCGACATCGAGGAAATCGACGGCGTGGACTCGTCGGATGGCAATGCCGGTGAATCATCGCTCAGCATTTCAGCCCATTTGTGGTACTTTATGTCTATTGCAGGGTGTTCACTGTAATGGAAATGTATGAGCCAGGGCATCGATATCACTGAATTGATAGATAAATCTCGCTGGATCGATAAACAATACATTAAAAACAGTTTAAACCCCATCAGGATGGCGTTGTTTTGTATAGAAAGGAGACCCACCGATCGCCCCCGAGTGTGGCTGGAGCTCTGTGTGGCGCGAACTTTTAGCGCAAACACGTTTCAATTGACGAAGTTAATCATTTCTCCTGCCGGTCCTCGTTTTCTGTAAAGACTGAATTCTCTGCATTTTATACCCTACACCTTCCGCGGATACTTCTAGTGGATCCCTACAGCTATCCCCGTACGAGCATTAACTTTCCACGCTGTACGACACCTCGGCCTCCGCTTTCAGCTTCAGCTTCACCCCTTCAACTCCCCGCTGCAGAATGCGCCCTTGAACCAGATGGTTCAATAACCTCGCAACAATGCTGTTCGCCCCCGGTGGACCCCAAAGTCCGCGTCGCCGAAATCGAATCAAAGCTATTCTCATCACCATCGCTATCGTTGTCACCATTTACCTACTCTTCTTCGCGGGCCCCGATTCACATACCCAGGCCGCCAGCGATGACCGTCCCAGCTATGCGCAACGCCCCAACCCCAAGCTCAAAGACCTGGATGAGCAGGCTCGTCCCATAGTGCGAAAGAAGAAAGATATGGTCGTGGCCAGCATGAAGAACGACGATACCTCTTGGCTGGCAGAATATTTCCCAGACTGGTCACGCAGCATCTATGTAGTAGATGACAAGAAAGCGCCATTGACAGTCATGCAGAACAAGGGCCGCGAGTCAATGGTCTATTTGACGTAAGTTGAATTCTCGACATTTAGTCCCTGGATAGTATGACCCACGTATACTGACTTAAACTGCCAATCACCAGATACATCATCGACAACTATGAAAATCTCCCTGATATCATGCTATTTATCCATTCCCTACGATTTCAATGGCATAATGACGACCCATACTACGATGGCGTGCCCATGCTCCGAAATTTTCAAGTCCCCTATCTACAGAAGAAGGGATACGTCAACCTGCGCTGCACCTGGACACTAGGTTGTCCGGTAGAAATCTATCCATTCACAGATACACACCGAGAAAATGTTCATGCAGGTGAATACTTTGGGAAGGGGTTCAAAGAGCTATTCCCCGATATATCTCTGCCGCATGAAGTAGGCGTGTCATGTTGCGCCCAGTTCGGCGTGACCCGCAACAAGGTGCTCGAGAGGCCCAAGAGCGATTATGAACACTACCGGAATTGGCTTGTGAATACGCCACTTGAAGATGCTCTCAGTGGGAGGATAATGGAATACTCTTGGCACAGTGAGTTCTTCACCCGTTGAAATTTTCAATATCCTGTGAGCTTATAAGTCTATTCAGTAATATTCGGACAAGACGCAATTCACTGTCCAGCCGCGGAAGACTGCTACTGTAATGTCTTTGGGCTATGCAATCTCAGCTGCCCTGACGAAGGCTCTTGCAATAACCGTTATGTTCTACCGCCTTTCTCGTCACTACCAAAGGGGTGGCCATTTATTGGATGGAAAGGTCAAGAACAAGACCCAACTTATGGACTTCCCGAGTCATGAGAGCCACAGAAAGGATCTCAATTTAAGATTGCGATATGAAATATGTTGCACAGACTGTATGAGTGTTCCAAATCAGCTTGCTATCAGAACGTTCCAGCCTCAACCCTGCGGGCTCGTTCTTTTGGTGAGACCAAGACAATTGGCTCGCCATGTTTGTCGCCATTGAAGGCACTCCGTATTGGCAAATATCGGAACCTCTAGCTTAAGTCTCGTCCGCCTTGGAGGATATAAATCGCATCCAAACCAACCGTGAGACTTTTCTAACGCTGCCACGCACAATTTAACTGTCATCTACAAAAAGAAGCGCGCGTGGATGGAATGTATATAGAGTTGCGGGTGTATCGACTCCCATGTTGATCTAATTTATCTTAGCATACTCGCGCGTTAAGTATTGGAATTAATCATGCAATCCTCCTACTGAAAACCGTGTCCAGAGTGGAGCACTTGATAGGTACTATATAGGTCTAGTAGATGAGGTCACCAACCATGGATGATGGCGTGAACCGAGGTAGTGGATCTCCCCGCATTCAGTCTGCATCACCAACTTCAACTTTCTTTCTCAATGCATCCCAATCCCTCCACGCAACGTCCCTCCAAATATTAAGCTCAACCTTCCACACCGAGCAAAATGCTCATAATAGGGCTCACCGGCTCAATAGCTACCGGTAAATCAACCGTATCAACAATCCTCTCATCCTCGCCCTACAACCTCCCCATCATCGACGCCGACATCCTCGCCAGAAAAGTAGTCGAACCAGGCACAGCAGGCTACAAAGCAATCGTCAACTACTTCGGATCAAACACCCCAGACCTTCTCCTCACAGACGAAGCTACAAACACACCACAAGGCCAACCACTCAATCGACCCGCACTCGGCCGCCGCGTCTTCGGCTCAACCGAAGAGCGCAAACGTGACCGCCAAGTTTTAAATGGCATAATTCACCCCGCCGTCCGGTGGGAAGTCTACAAAGCATTAATATACCACTACCTTCGTGGTCAGTGGGCCGTTGTCCTCGATGTACCCCTCCTCTTCGAAAGCGGGATGGATCTTATCTGTGGAACGGTGATTGTGGTCGGCGTGCACGATCCCGAGATCCAAATGTCGCGATTACGCGCTCGCGATGCGCATCTCACCGCTGAAGATGCCGAAAACCGGGTTAGAAGCCAGGGCGATGTGCGGGTGAAGGCGGCGCAGGCGGAGTTCCGGGGAACGAAGGCGTCGCGTGGGGTTGTTGTTTGGAATGATGCTGATAAAAGTGAGCTGGAGGCGGCTGTGAAGGGTGCTATGGGAAATATTGCGGCTAGTAGTCCGCGGTGGTGGGCTTGGGCTTTACTTGTAGTGCCGCCTGTTGGATTTGGGGTTGCCGCGTGGAATTTGATAGTGAATTTTGCGACACAGAAAGGGTGGGAGAGGAAGAAGAATGAGGAAAAGGCGAAGCTATAGCCGTTTTCTTAATTTTCGAAACTGTGATACTGGGTAGGACGACTTTGTGATTTTGAATGGTTCTATGCTATTATTGTACATACGGGATGGAGAACCTCTTGCTTTTTTTTAGCCATTATAGACTGTTAAGTTCAGGAAACTTTTCAATAAACGGATCAAGTGTTCATTTTAACTCTAAAGCGAGTTATGTGATTTGCAGTAAATGACGGTGCCCAAACGCCGCGGGCCATGCTTGAGAAATGCCGATTCCAGACGCCATGAGATAGATGCACTTTTGAAAGCGAGAGGGGAATAGATAAAAAAGCAAACAAGATAGAACCAAGGCCGTAAATCAGAAGCAGAGAAGAACCAGATCTCCATATCCGCTTTGCTTAATTGCCCTGATCACTCTTTCTCTTCTTTTTCTTCTGGGACGAATTTCCCTGGCCACGACCGCCACCACTTGAGATGGAACTGAGCTCTTTTAATTTAGTTTTGCGAGACTGGCCGCTAGACTGGCCATGAGAAGAACGAGCAGAGCCATTTGCTGCATCGTCATCATCCTCGGTATCGTTGGTGACTTGGTAGGACTGTTATAGAAGAGTCAGTATAAGACCGGTTTTTCGGGACAATGCAAAAAGAAAACCTACATTCTTTTGCTTGCGCTTGAAGTTGCCAAATCCTCGGCGACCTTGAAGATCGTCATCAGCGTCGAGGGACTCTGCCGCCATCACATATGGTTGAGCTCGAGGCTTCGCGGCCGGGATATTGAGAACCCATTGACTTTCGCCCGCTTCGGCGGCTTGCTTTGAAATGGCCTCCCGGCGCTTTTCTTCTTCGGCTGCAAGCGCAGCTTTAATGGTCTCGAGTTCCGTTTGACCGTTGTTTTCCATAGACATTCGTTGCCGCTTAGGAGTTTCTCCTCTTCCTTTGGTCGCGGGACTAGATCCAGGGGACTCGGATTCTTTGGACGCAGCTGAAGCAGCAGCGCGCTGCATGAACTGGGGGAAAATAATATTAGGTATTGGGTGCTATGAGGTGAAAGCGACAGAATGAAAAAGAAGTGACATACTTTCATGGTAAGTAAGCGGGATGACATGGCTTTATCAGCCTTTCCAGCGGAGGCTGGGGAGGCAGACATGATGGTGAATGGTGAGTGAAGGGCCTAAATCCTATACCTGGAGGTATATTATGGGGGAGGTTGCGCAATAAGAAAGTTGATTCAAGCAAGCAGAATCGCATTCGAGAATTGCACGGTTCGACCAAATTCTCCCCCGATCGGGTTTAGCGTGGTCCATGCGGCGGCAGAAAGCCCGCCAGCTCCGATATCCATCCATTTAGAGCAGGCGGTAAGTACCCACCAGTCAGACCTCACGGATTATTCAGTTTGCACCTGCGCGGCATCTTTGAACCTCAAAGCCATTCCCGGATACCCTCTCCCAACTCCACTCCACACCTTCCTCGGGGACTCAATTCGCCCACGATGATGTCCTGCAGCCGTCGTCTCACATCTCTGGCATCCGGCCGCACGCGCCTGATTGCCCGCACCTACTCCTCGACTGTGCCCCGTCTTCACGAGAACCGCATGCAACCTAACGACCCTTCCCCGCCAGCCCCCAAGCCTAATGTCTCTGCTACCAATGTCCCCGAGGGGACTTCTGCGCCCATTGATAAGCTTTCCGTGATGGACAACAGCTACGTGGAGAATCCTGCCTATGGCGAGCAGATCCGCACCATGCAGGCCCCGAACCGATCTACCACCTGGGCCGCCAGCCAGCAGCCCCGTGAGAAGGCCATGACCGGTCCCCGATTCGAGCAGACTATTATGGAGACTCAGGTATGCTGCGCTATACTCCTTTTTTGAATTGAACCGATTGGCCCTCTTGACAGGGAGATATATATGCCCAATGACCGAACCTGATCAACTAATCCGTTGTATAGCCTCGCCCCATGGCTGCCATTGAGCTCATTCACAAGCAGCCCGTCCGCTGGACCAAGTCCAAGGTTGTTAGCTGTGACGGTGGCGGCGGCCCCCTCGGCCACCCCAAGATTTTCATCAACACCGACAAGCCCGAGATCGCTACCTGTGGATACTGCGGTGTGCCCTTTGTACGTTGATACCCGACTGCGGTGAACCCCTTCTTTCAGCCAACAGACCACTAACAAAGTATGTTGAATAGGCCCAAGAAAAGCACAAAGCCTACCTCAAGTCTCTCCCCGAGACCAGCTACCCCCTCGAGCCCACTGGCCACCCAGCCGAGGTGAACGAGGCCCAGCGTGTTCCTCCCGCCACTGGTGGCCTCGAGCAGCGGTAAAAAACGACTAGCATCCGATTTCTTTTTGTCGGCGTTGATTACTTCTTATTGTGCGCGTGTTACAGTATTCATCTCATTTCACATTTCCTATTTTCGTTTGGGCCCGAGGCCATGTACAGAAATATCAACCAATTGGATATGCCGTTCGCCCAACGCGAGGCTCTAGAGAGTTTGTGACCATATGCTCAAGCTATACAAACTATGTAGAGAGTGTGCCATCTGCACTGGGGTTGTTTGTTGTTTTTATTGCTGCAAGACTGCTGTATATCGGTGATGACGAAATACTCTCCAGTATATAGCTCTCTTTGTCTCATTTAAAGATTCTCTTGTCCTTTATGAAGTCACGACTTTTGGCCTTGGATAGTCGCGACAACCTTGCGCGCATGTCGACTTGTACGGAACTCCAGATACCAGATTCCCTGCCAAGTGCCGGTCGCAAGACGACCGTTCGAGATGGGGATGCTGACCGAGGCGCCAATAAGAGCAGACTTGATATGAGCCTAGTACAAGATCTGGTATTAGCATACATTCCACACCGTCGCGTAATGATGAGCTATCACGCATAGTCACAGGATGGGATCCAAGACAATATAGTCATCTCAATCAAACTACTCACCGGCATATCATCTTCACCCTCTGCAGAATGACGATAAAGATCACCCTTACGATCCATGGGCGCAATGCGATCAAGGGCATCGCTCATATCAGCCCGGACATCATCGTCCCAGTTCTCATTCAGTGAGAGCGCACAGCTAGTGTGCTGCACAAACAGGTTCAACATGCCGACCTTGTAGTCGCGGATCTCGGGGACCTCAGATAACACATGGTCGGTGATCAGGTAAGAGCCACGACTCTTCGCAGGTAGAGTGAAGTTCTTTTGAAACCAAGACATGGTGGATGTGAAAAATGGTAGTGACGTGGGGTGGGAGTGTTTTGAAGCGCCGAGCGGGGAGAGCAGAATAAGATGGATTCGATTGGGTGGGGGAGCTTGGGCTCTGATGTCACTCACAGCAAGATTTTCCAAGGTTGTTGATGGAACCAGCTCTACACGTCTATACTTATTATTTTGATATTGCAAGAATTTTGCCATCCTTTATGGAATTCTTGTCTCTTACCACCTGTCGTTTCCAACATTCGAACAATGAATTTTTCTAGGGGTTATACCTATATTTGAAGGTGAGGCATCTCAAGTGTTCTTACATATATCATGGAGTTACGTTTATTGTAGACCAAATTCAAATGTTTCAAAACTAAATCTGTAAAATCGGAAACACCTTAAATCAAATCTAGCTCGAGTCTTCGTATATGTATGATATAAAAATTAAGTGATCAATTGAATGACTCAGATTGAGCTTAAATTGCAAAAACGGCTCAAAAAACATAGGTAACAGGTCTCAGTCTTCCTTGCGTGCAAGTAGCGACACAGGCGACCAGTTATAGATTATTCCATCACTATAATGCGAATACAGCCGACTGAGGAAGTCCTCCAGCTCTTTAGCCTCAACTCGAATATCAGGGTCAGACATCTTCTTAAAGCCCTCGATGTATTCGCGGAGCACCATGAGATAGGTCTTAGTGCACTCTTGAATTAGATCGAGCTCAAACTGGCCAAATTTCGATTCCACAATCGAGAACCCATTTTCTTCCAATCGATTAGGTATATCAGATACCCAACTAGCAAATGATCAGGAATTCAAAATAGCTCATCGGGTTTAGCGGGCCGTACATACTTGAAATCTAGACCGACTTTGTCGAATACCTTATTGATGCGACGTTCAAATTCCTCTGCCTTGGGGCCTTCAACGTGCTGATGTACTAAGTCGGCATCTTCCCACTGAATATACCCACCAGGTTCTGTATTTTAAATCAGGATAAAAAATAGCAAACAAAGATGCGTAAATAGACATACTCAAAAGAGACTTCACATGTTGGATCAATGCCGATGTGTCGTTGCCACGTATGTTAGGTGCCCACATACGAAGGTGGACCACATCAAATTGACTTACTAACAACGCAGGTGGGGCGACAAGAGAGTTTAAAACACCCAACGAAACATTTTTGGGTCGGAGTTGACTGGACGGATATTGACTGTCTGATATGTCGAAGCCATGCAGTTGAACAGAAGGCGGAACTTTTCGAGCAACGTCAAACAGCCAGATACTATCATATGATTTAATTTAAAGGAATCACATAAAACAGATAAACAATTCTTACGCAGTTCCACTTCCTATTTCGGCTATCTTCATGTTGTCGGTGACTGGAATCGCAGGATGCAGCTCATATCCGTTATGCAGTTTCCATAACAGATGTTGAGCATCCAACCTAGAAGATTTTAACAGTAAGTATTAAATGAGAGAGAAAATTTGCTCTTGACTGCATGTAGAAGAGCCTCTGTAGAGCTGTTTATTGATTCTTATTGATCTAGCATACCTGACTGAATCCGCTATACCCCTTCCTAGAACGTAGTCATCCCCTCGACCCATTATAAACTTTATAGGTAAAATGGACGAAATGTATCTTGAAAAGAATGCAACATGAAAGCTCTCAGTGGAAAGAAGTAAATTCCCCGAGACATGGATAAAAGCATCGCTTCATGCGATTGTTAGAGGCATTTATAGTTTGTCGATGTGACATTAAGAAAGCTCCGACCTTCTCATGAACCTGTTTTCTGATTTCTGAAAAGCCTGCCACTTCACGAGGAAAAGTCTATATGACAGATGACTCTATGAAGTGGATATGATAGTTTATGTGTTCATACAGCTGATGAAAGATCAGACCTCTTCACTGCCATAACAACTGCATTGGGAAAACATTTTACCAGTCGATCTCAACAATTACTCGCGCGGAGTATTCTTGCGTTGCTACGTGTAGATACAGCAAAATCTTGATTAGGCAAGAATTGCTGCTGAAGATATCGGCAAAGTAAACTCTACTTGTCTTCAGAGCTTTTAGCCGATTCCTCAGACCTGGGATATACTCTGGCCAAATCTGCAGGACCCGTGATCTTGAAGCTTTAGTTGGCTGGAGCTAAACTTAGCTTTCCACTTTATATGCACGCCATGTCACATTGCATACAAGAGATGCAACTCGGTGAATTATCTTGTTGAATCTATGATCCATGCTCAAATCTCAAGCGAGAATGCTTTGACGCGAATCAGGATTGAATGCCCGAATCCAATCCGTCAATGTAGATCCATGATGAAAGTCTCGCGACGTTTTATTCCCAGATGGCAAGTGCTGGATTGTTTCATTGGTGGCGCAGTCAAGTTTCTTTGAATTCATACCAGTTTAATGGACAATATTTTGAACATTCGAAAGTATGATGCTCATTTGGACGTACATTGACCTTGCGCGTGGCATCGGGATAGCCTCTCTAGTAGACATCCAGATGTAGTTCGGCCTGTAGCGAGTGTAACATGCGCCACATAGACCAGATGAAAACTTTTGGATTTGATTGGATTTGAATATTGATTCTCAATCATCGCGATATAAGATAAACGAGCTCCATTATTCTGATGGTTATCTATTTTATGAAGTACTCCGTGAGCCTCAGACGGATAAGTACTGGTCGGTGGTGCGTAAACATACTGCAGGTATGGATGCACGTATAGTACAATGCGTCACTTGATTAGCTCGGGCATATTTCTTGATCGAGAAGATCGCATCACATAAAGAGTTCGTCGTCATACCAAACCAGCAGCCCGATCTGTATGCGGTGTGAGTCTTCACAACCGAGGTAATCTCGATCCCCGGAAGACACAGAAGTGCGGAGATGTAGGCGAGTGAGAGTATCCAAGCTCAAAGCCCCACTAGGAACTTTGGGGTACAGTCGCCAGTGAATGAAAGGACTCAGTTGTTATGATTCCAGGGAAACAAGATGATGTCGATCGAATAGGTCTGAATTTGAAGTGATAGCTCTCAATACGTTGTGAAAATAATTTGCCTCATTACAAGTAGTACTAATACATTTATTCAAGACTCGTGGCCCAAAAATTTCCAGCTGAAATTCCGCCGCTCTCAGACGACAATGATCGAATCCCCCCATCGGGTGGAGATCCCACATACAGATGTCGCATCCTTTGTCTTCAGCTCTGGATCACCTTCATCACGCGAATCACCACAGTATTTCAACGCCGACTCACCCTCGCAGTGTTTCAGCCTAGCCCAGGCCGAAATATGGGTTAAGCAACTAGCGAAAGGCTTGCAGGAGCTTGGATACGGTGAAAATGACAAGGTTTTGCTATACTCGGAAAATCGCCTTTATTTCCCCGTGCTCCTGTGGGGCGTTCTAGCCGCAAGATGTGTCTTCACTGCCGCATCACCTACTGCATCATTGCGAGGTAAGATATTTAGAGCCGGAGGACACTTACAACAACTACTGAGAAGGTATAGAGCTGGAATACCAAATCCGAAATTCTGATGCGAAGATTCTGCTAGTGGGGCAGAAGCAGCTCCAAGTGGCTCTAGAAGCAGCGTCGTGCGTTGGTCTGGACCACAACAGAGTGTATTTGTTTTCCGATCTGGAGGAAGAAGTGTCGTCGGATGTTTTGACACGAGTGCAGTCATGGACTAGTATTTGGAGAAGCGCGGGAGAAGTCAGTTCATGGTCATGGAAGAGAATCGAGACCCTGCAGGAAGCACAACAGACAACTGCGATCATAAACTACTCTAGCGGGTCAGTCAGTCATCCACATAAACTTGAACCAGAGCAGCCACTGAACTACCAAAAGCACGACAGGACTTCCCAAAGGCGTCGAGATCACGCATTATAATATCCTCGCAAACTGCACCCAGCTTCTTCACAAGCGCCTTCTTCCACCACCAAACCAGAAAGGGAGAGACCGAATAGAAAGACTTCGAAACTCAGGGGAAAGATGGTTGGCGCCACTTCCCATGTATCATGCCTATGTGAGCGAATATCTCCATCCCTTCCCACATGCCTCCAAGCTTGGAAACTTTGACTCATGCGCCACAGGGACAAGCTTACTTCTGTATAAACGCAGTAACTCTAGGCGCCAAAGTCTTCGTGATGAAATCGTTCAATGTTCAAAGATACTTACAGTACTTGGATATCTACAGAATAACCTTCATGGCAACTGTCCCCGCGATCATGGCGACGATATCAAAGCAAAAGAACCCAGAAATGTACAACTTACATGCCATTGAAACCGTCCTCAGTGGCTCAGCACCCCTAAGCCCTGAACTTGCGCGCGTCGTTGAAAAGTTATATCTGCGATCAGGAGTTTCAGTGAAACAAGGGTGGGGAATGACAGAGACCACATGCTCTATTACAGGATTCGCTCCTGATGAGGAAGATGATGGCCGATCTATAGGCTGGTTAAATCCAAACTGCGCCGCCAGAATCGAGCGTCTTGGAGATCGAGATTTCAGTGGTACAGCTCCTGCTGGAGCTATCGTTGGGGAAATATGGGTGGCCGCACCAAATATCATGAAAGGATATTACAAGAACGAGAAGGCAACTGATGAGTCCATTGTTGAAGCTGATGGTTATCGATGGTTGAGAACCGGTGACATTGGTTATATCGATAAGCGGGGATGCATTTACATTGTTGATCGATTGAAGGTAAAAGCCCCATTGGAAGTTACGATACAAACCAGTTATGCTAATGCCCAGGTGCGTGGGCTACAGGAATTGATCAAAGTCAAAGGACTACAAGTTGCCCCGGCAGAGTTGGAGCAGTACCTTCTTACGCATCCCGATGTTGCTGATGCTGCTGTTGTTGGTGCCAATATGTAAGATGTCTTCTCCTTTCCTTAAAGAGAACTCTAAGTACTTATTCTATATGCAGAAACGGAGGGGAATATCCATGTGGATTTATCGTTCGCAAAGAGGGACATGTGTCTGCGACCGAACTCCATGAAATGATAAAATCTCGTTTTGCGCCACATAAATGGCTGACTGGTGGTATTTACTTCATTGATTCTATTCCAAGAACAGGAAGTGGTAAAGTCATGCGTCGAAATCTGCCTAAAATTGAAGAAAACCCCATGTTGATTCGTGGACGACTATAAGGAGTTTGGTATTAGTCGCTAGTCAATCGAGTACTATGTGTTATAGGAGACAGGCATTGTGACTTTTCAAATGTTATCTTCAAAGAAACATTGTCTGTACATATTGTGCAATCTAATAAACTGTGCTATTAGCGAAATTACTAGATCTAGCTAGCCTTCGATTTGCACATGGATGAGATCTTACCCCCTCATCGCATTTGCTTTTTTCTTTTCTTTCTTTCTTTCTTTCTTTCTTTCTTTCTTTTTTTTTTTTTTTCTTTTTTAAAAAAAAGGTCCATTCAGAAAAGTCTACATTGTTGAGAACGACGTATTCATTTCATCTCATTTGCTGATTCAATGACTATCTGAAAACCATCTAATGGTGTGTTTTAATTGTAAGTGCGAAAGATAAGCGACAAATGGAAAGTCTGAAAAGCCAAAGGATGTGGAAGCTTCTTTCAGCATGCATTGCATAATCCTCGCCATTCAAGGAGCGAAACTTAATGAATCAAAAATTTCAATATTTTGAGAATGCAAACTTGAATGTGAGAGACCGTAGAGTGATATTTGGACGAAACGCCTATAGTGGTGTAACGATCCGTGGATGAAGTGATTCATCCCAGCGGTCCGAGAGGCGCCTCGGCAGCACCCGCACTCCCCGGATTACCAAAAGGTATCCACGGGCGAATAGAATATCAGTGTTTGATATCATGAAAAATGCTTTTATAGGCAACAATGGCATATGGACAAGGCAGAGTACAGGTTCTTACATCTATCTTGTTACCCCATTTTAGCCATGTCACCCTCTCTGACCAATTCAACTGATAGCCACGCTGCCACGAATGGCACAAATGGGCGGTTGCAAAGACCAGAATACAAAGTAGCCGAGCACCCTATCCGGACAAGAAGTCCAATTCGGGTTGCATGTATGGGAGCCGGCTACTCGGGTCTTCTGATGGGCATTGTGTTTAGCGAGCAGATGCAAGACAAAGATGCTGAGCTGGTCATCTATGAGCGGAACAAAGATCTTGGAGGAACCTGGCTTGAGAATCGGTAGGATCAATCTAAGCGTCCATGAAAAGCTGCAGTACCAGACTTACGAAGTTCATACAGATACCCAGGCTGCAAGTGTGACATCCCGGCCCATAACTACGCGTACAGCTTTGCACCAAATCCAGACTGGCCCAACTATTATGCAACGTCGGAAGAGATCCATGAGTACATGCATAAAGTGGCCGATAGATATAATTGCAATCAATATATTAAGTATAGACATACCATCCAGGCTGCGATTTGGAATGAAAATGAGGCCAAATGGGAATTGCAAGTGAAAACAGCTGATGGATCTATCGTTGATGATAAAGTTGACGTGTTCATAAACGCTGGTGGGGTATTGAAGTGAGTGATCATCCGGAGGTTTAGCTTTCAACTGGTTTCGTGACTAACATCCATGTAACAGCAATTGGAAATGGCCTAATATCGACGGCCTGCACTCCTTCAAGGGGAAACTTATCCATTCAGCCCGCTGGGACCGCGATTATGACTTTGAAGGAAAGAGAGTCGCGAACATTGGCATTGGCTCATCAGGAGTTCAAATTGTCCCTCAGCTGGCAAAGCTAGTTGATTCGATGGATGTTTACATTCGCACGCAAACTTGGATTTCCCCTGCGCCCGGAGTCAACGAGCCTACGGAAAATGATCCGGAGATGGATGCCGAACTCAATTTCACCGAGAAAACTTTGGGGCTCTTCAAGGATCCTCAATTTTTACGCGATTATCGTGCCGCAATAATGGACCGTCGAAGTGACAATTTCAAAAGAGTCTTCTCAGGCAGCGAACTTCAATTGAAAGCACAGCAAATGTTTCGAAAAACCATGATTGAGCGGCTGGGTAACTCTCCTAAGGGACTAAAGGCAGCGGAGTATCTATTGCCAGATTTTCCAGTAGGCTGTCGACGAGTGACACCCGGACCTGGATTTCTGGAATCAGTCACTCAGGAGAACATTGAGCTGCGGTGGGATGATATCGCATATATAACAGAAAAGGGCATAATGACACGTTCAGGCGAGGAAAGGGAATACGACGTGATCGTGTGTGCAACGGGGTTCGATACTTCGTTTTGTCCATCATTTCCCTTGGTTGGACGTAGAGGAGTTAATCTAGCAGAAAAGTGGACAAACGAGCTCCCACTTGCTTACTTCGGAGTAACAGTGCCAGACATGCCGAATTATTTCTGTTTTATTGGCCCGAACAGTCCCGTCAACAACGGATCACTTGTCCTTGGGATACAAGCAACTGGTGTTTACATATACAAATGGCTCGAAAAACTCCAGACAGAAGGTATACGAAGTTTTGAAGTCCGACATGATGTGAATGAGGAATACAATGAGCATGTTCAAGTCTACATGAAACGTACAGTTTGGACGGATGGATGTCGCAGCTGGTACAAGCGTGGAACAATCGATGGGCCAGTTGTTGCTACTTATGCTGGCACAGTGTTTCATCTTATGGAAGCACTTAAACATCCTCGGTGGGAGGATTATTACATTGAGCATGCATCAAGGTCAAATCGGTTTGGGTATCTTGGCAATGGCATGACAAAACGGGAAACCCGTGGAGGTACTGTGGGTACAACACAAACTTTGGACTTTGACCAGTACTGGCGTCTTTTTGTCATGCAGGACATCCATGATTAATGTTCAAAATACTCGTCTCAAAGGAGGAGTGAAATCAATGAGGTGTATATGAATTGATGTAAATCTTGATGGCAATTTGATGTTACTAGTATCTATTAAAACCACAAGATGAACTTATTCTGATCCACCAGTAGATTGATCAATTAATCGAGTAAGTAGATTCAGAAGATTTCTGTTTAGTTATCGGCGAGCAAGGGAACAGTTTCCCATATGAAGATCAGACCACTTTAGTTGAAAGGTAGAAATTCTGGAATGTGAAACAAATACCAACGGAATTCACTCTTTCGAATATGGATTGAAAACCATCAATGGGCATCAATTTTCATATCTGACCTTATTCACAAGCGTCCCAATTTCACTGATAGTGACAGAGATCTCATCATCATCTCGAAGAACAATCTTAGGATCCCGAGTACACCCTATTCCTGCAGGAGTTCCAGTCAAAATCAAAGTTCCTGCTTCAAGAGTGGTACCCTGTGAGAGATATGCAATTTGCTTCTTGATGTCGAAAATCATGTCCTGTGTGTTACTGTCTTGCACAACTCTGCCGTTGTACAGCGCTTTTATAGCCAATTTTTGTGGATCAGGAATGACAGAGGGGGAGACCAAAACAGGACCTGAATTAACTTTTAGTCCATGAAGAACAACTTTGCCTGGAGAATGCCTACCTATGGGACAACTTCCATCGAGGCCTTTGGAGAAAGACCATTGAGGGGTAATCCGCTGCAAAGAACGCGCAGACACATCGTTTGAGGCAGTAAAGCCTAGCACGAAATCAAGAGCACTATCCTCAAGAATATTCTTGCCGTCCTTGCCAATAACAAGACATAGTTCGGCTTCATAGTCACTGGTGCCATCCTGTGCACATTTCGGGATACTGATTGGGGCGGGGTAGGGGTCAGATAATGCAGAACGGGGCTTCGTAAACATTATTGGAGCTTTGGGTAGTTGGAGGTTGCATTCCTATGTGAAATTCTTAGCTTCAATACTGAATTTGATGTCAGTGGTGGAACTTGAATTACTCTCGCATGGGCTCCATAGTTTAGCCCAAGACACCGAATATAGTTGCACTGCTCTGATGAAATTGGAGACAGAAGCTAAAATATAGCCAGTAAAAACAAAAGTAGAATTCACCTGGTTGAACAAGAGCTTACCTTTTTCACATTCAAAATTTGTGACGTGACTTTCCCATCGTATATCGTCCCCTCTATTAAATAAGCCGTTATGCGTCGTTCATTGACGGAGTCCAAGCCAATATCTCGTGAGGGATCCACAAGCTGGCCAAGATGGATTTCATTGTCTTCTTCAGCAATAAAACGAATCAAATGGGTCCAGGAAGCCATTGTATCTCATTAAGCCGAACTATAACCAGATTAGTGCTATGAATGCTATACCGGATTTTCGTGAAGGATCGATCAGTTAAGTACGTATTGCATAATAAGCAAATTGAATTATATATAACATTAGCAATGCTTATAGAATTTTCAGGGAATTGAGACATAATTTCAAAACGAAAAGAATGTTCCAAACCTTGCAAGTTAGATCCCCGGATTTCCTTGTTCCCTGGAGCAAACGAGCCCCTCACCTCAAGTAGAAGTACCGAGCTAAAGCAACCGGATAAAGGGACTAGATCTTAAGGCCAATTGCGCCTTTCATATTTCAACTACATTACGTACCATTTGCATGTTTCATAAAATGCAAATTTCAAGCTAGACTTACATAAGCTCGAGAACTTCTCATCCAGGCATACTACTTATTCAGCAATCACTTTCTCAGAGCCAGACTATAGCCAGATAATGGCACACTTTTGTGTAAAATTGATGAATTACTTGAAGAATGAATGCTACTACCTTTTATGAAAATAAACATAACCAAAATCCTATATTCAATCAAAAGCAGACCAAAAAACGATCAGAAGATCGCCATGGCATTTGGCGGAGAGGCTACGACGCCTTCATATTTTAATGGAACACTAGTGATGAAAAATGACCATCGCTTCCTTCGCTGACACAAGTCCGCGAGAGCATCTAAATCAAACAGCTCTCCTAGTGGAGTTCCCCAACCAGCCAGTAAAATAGGATGCAGCATCCATGTCTCATCCACTGGAGCTATATCATTGTAAGCTTCAGTGCCAAACTTGAATTAGGTTCGGAGGATACTATTGAGTACTTACGAATACATTCCACGGCTGGATTGTCAGCTGCGAGGGCTGCGAACTGTCGTTTCCAGAGCCATCGTAACATGGGTTCTCCCTGCTTGAGACCAGGCCAGTTATGGCCCCCAGCGTGCACAGCACTCTTCCCGTCTGCGTCCAGGCCCTTATAGTGAGTCACGAAACCAGTTCGGATAAAGAGAATATCGCCCTGTCGGGGTTGCATGTTTTTGTCCACAAAGTACTGCTCGAGGTCCTCAACGGTAATTGGATGAGTAGTAATGGAACTGTAGGAAATACCTTTCTCTTCAGCCCATAAGGGGTAATCGATCAGAATTCCACGACCGGCAATTGCTTTATCGCCCCAACCATCGATCCCATTGATGCCTCGGTTTGGACCTTCGTGAATGTCTTTCTGTGTAACACTGGAAAAGGAATAAGCATTTTCATCTCTTAGAACATTCAAACTATTGATGAAACCTCTGTCAACGTACCCGTTGTAGAACTTGGCTTCCGCTTGATAGGCAAAATGTCTAAACGAATCCCATTGAGCACTGGTTTGCGTATTGAAAGTAATCTGATCAACGTTTAGCGGTTTTTCTGCAATCGGTGCCCTTGAAAGAGCTGGCTGAAATTCATACGATGTCATCATTGATTACTCGAGGAGCTTTGTTGATAATCTTATGTTCAAAATCAATGCGACCGAGTAATGCGGGTTTGACGGCATCGAGGGGAAGACTAGAGATTGTTAGATTGATTTTTTTATGCTACGATCGGAATATTAGAAACTGACTCCAAAGTGACTCTTTGTCCAGTACGTATCTCTTCTTGCACTGCTCTTAATACCACCTCATTTGTCAAATGATTCAATGCGCCCAGAGCTGGGGTTTTCCATAACCCCCAAGCGGAATGATGCGGATCACCTTCTCCCAGAGGCAAATCTTCAAATTTGGGAATCGCTTTCGCTAACGGAGATGAAGATGACACATGCATTTTGCAAGCAATCGAACTGGAAACCTATAAGGAAATATTCACATGCGAGGGCGCATAGATATACTTATACTTAATCTTTGCATGCAGATAGCTATTGGCGTTTCCGGAACAGCCGAACACTTTGTAAGCTACTAAACTTCCACCTCAACTCCGTGGAAGCAATGCAGGTCGTACATGTTTAAACGTGCACATGTGGGGAACATTTCCGAAATTGAAACAGATTTTGAATTGTAATCCTTCGTTGATAGAGTCCAGGCTTGTTACCCCGCCATTTGCGGGGTAATCAATAGCATTTCCAAGCAACGTAAACGACGGAATGAGACCCGCATCTATGTACGCTATGGTAGCAGATCTAAGCCGATGGCCAATGCTTGCGCTCCATTCCCTGGATGACCTTCACCCGCTCCTGCCGAGGAATCACCCATGCGTTCAAGCGGCCTTCGATCTCACCGGATGATGATAGCGCAGAGGCGAGAGAATCAGCGCCGCTAATGGATTGAGCTGTTCCCGGTAGTTCATCTGCTTCAATCATTAGTTTAGAAATTTACCAAATTTGAGAGCTAACTGACGTGGGAGGAAAGGGTGCGCTGCATCTCCAATTAACACCAGACGCTTGTATGACCATTTTTCAATATGAGGCAACTCGGAATAAGACCAAAATCGAATATTTTGCAAGTCTACCGCATCCAACAAGCCTCCTAGCTGGGAATTGTATTTCTTCGAAATGAATTCTTTGAATGAAGCCGGGGAGACGTCTGTCTTATGTTAAAATAACTGTTCAATGTCCAAGTAGAGAAAAATAGTTTCAACGTACCGAGTTCCTTAGAATGATCAAGTGTAACATTGATAATGATACTTTCAGGCTCGATGCAAAAGGCTTTTAGCTCAACATCGTCTGCAAGCCACTTCTCATATCTCTCAGGTTGCCGTTGAAACCTTTCGACGATTGGATTGTTTCTGAGATTGGAAGTCGATATGGCGAAGTGCGCGGTCAACTTCGGAGGTCCAGCTGAGATAGTACGATTGCCTTCAACTACCGCTCGCGTGATTGACTTTAGTAATGTAGGTATCAGCTTCCGACGTTTGAATCCAAAGTACCTGGGCTTGCTTTTATGAAACTTACTTCAAGACCATCGGCGCCTACAATGACGTCTCCTTCAAACTTTCGGCCGTCTTGAACAGTGATTGAGGCATTTGAAGGATCAACAGAAGTGACATGAACTCCAGTGAATACTTCAACCGGTGAGTTCGAGCCAGATGTCGTCGTAACACCTTTTAAAAGCGCTTCGTGGAGTTTGCTGCGTTGATAGTACTTCCAACCAGGCGGCGACTCATCCTGAGCGGCTAGGATGACACCGTGCTCATCATATTCAGCGATCTAAACTCATCAGAATCGCGGTCGGATACATGCCACATATTTATCATTTACTCACTTCATTAATCAAAACTCCCCTGGAAAGAGAGGAGTCTAATTCCCATTTCTCTAGGACATCGTTTACTTTAGGTCCAAGCTGGACAACGGGGCCTTCAACATCGTTGACTGTGAGTTGGGTTGTATCAAAAACCTATCCAAATCATATATTAAATCAGTCGATACTAGTAGATATTTAACTCAATATAGGCATTTAATTACCTGAACGCGATGACCTGCCTTCCGCAAGGATAGAGCAGTGGCCATCCCTGCCAAGCCACCACCAACAATCAAAATACGAAGCATTTTATCTGTGTTCAATTGAAAATGGGATTATGGAATTGAAATAACTCTAATTCTGAAGTCAACAATTGATACAAAGCACCTTTTTATTGTCGTTGGCCCCGGAGATCCATGGTAGCTTCTCGTGGCCAGTTACGCCCATTAATCAGAATGTGCCTGCGGGGGAATAACCGAGCAAGCGACAGCAGTCAGTTCCCCGGAACTCGATCAACGAGATAATATGTATGTACTGGAATAAAATGTAGCTGACAACTTGAACTGATGCCAATCAACATTTGGTAAAATAAAACTTCAGCGTGCAATTGTCAAAGTTCGGTGCCTTCTTCTAATTTCTTTCTGCACAATGCGAAAGTATCTCCTCATTTTACTTCAATCCCGAGATGATCCAAAAATCGATTTCCCAAAATGGCGGAAAAAGCTTTTTTCAGATGATAATAAACTCGTTCCATTCCTTTTTTTGGATGCAATTGATCCAGATACCCCCGAGTATAAATATCGCCATGCAAACATATACAAATTCGATGATATCGAGATTCTCAAAATCACTCGTCTCATTGACAATTTGCAAAGCAAATTGGAACTTGAAGACCATGTGATCAGTTCCCATTGGCAAATTCATGATTGCATCGTGGAAATTGTGAAGTCCCAACTGGTCACTTCTACCATCGTCTCTGTAGGAATGACAGTCTACCCCAACCCAGATTCTCACAAGGAATTGAATGATTGGTACGAACAAGAGCATATGCCGGGTTTATTGAGTGTCCCCGGATGGCTAGCAGGGACGCGTCTCAAGCTATTAAATACATCTGATGAGGATTCCGAATGCTCAACCTCTTATTTAGCCATTCATCAATGGGGAGAAGAAAATGATCTAGGGGGCGAGAGATGGAAAAAGGTAGTCATGACTCCATGGACAGAACGAGTTTCAAAGCTGCATGTGAAGAAAATATACCGTCGTGTGTGGAGAGTTGTTCAATAAAGATTTACCCAGTTGGTGTCTCCAAGGTTTCGACTTCATATCTCAACTTCGAGTTCATGGTTCATTTCAAGAAAACTCAAGAGCTGCTCATTCCAAGGTTAAGTACACTATGTAGTTATGGGTTGGGATGATCTGGAACAGGAGCTGGTCCGCCCCGAAACTGAACTCCCAGGTGATCGGCAAGAATAACAATCAAGTCTCGTATATTGGCGACCTCTTCTTTCGTAGCACCATTCCACATCATACCCTTCATATGATTTCGAGCTTGGTTCTTACAATCAATACTAATTAGTGCGGTAATAATCGCTTGACTCGATTCTAGTTTATCCAGTATTCTGTCAAATGAGAAGACATGTGGATATAGTAATTCTGCGAACCGTTGTTAGTCATGTGCAAGCTACCTTCAAGTTCATGACATGAAAGATCACGGCATATTTTACTCACGAGATACCACATAGAAGTAGTCAGGACAGCACTTGCGGACATAATCGTCCTCTGTATTGAGGTCGGGTACATCGGGGTATAAACTTTTCAAGAATTGATCGCCTCGTACCACAGCGGCGCCATGATCATCCTCATCTCTGTTTCATTGTTGGCAGGGTGAATTTTGCGGAGAATATTTGACTTGGGCTTACCGATAGCACGTGTTATCCACTAGATGAGCGGGTGTTGCTTGATACAAAGCTCGCACGGCATTGCCAGTCTACTTCGATGTAAGTTCAATCAATCAATGATAGATAGGTGCAGACCCACTTTAGCAGCACCATGGAGCCCGCTCGCCTTGACTAGAGCCTCATTTATCTTGCGTGTTGCCATAAAATGATCGTCTGGATTGATATATTTATCCAGCAAGTGCGAGTAAAAGGGCCCTATCTCATCCGGATAATTGAAAGAGCTCAGAGCGACGATAGTAGTGATGTACCATTTGAAGCGAGGATTCGCCTCCCCGTGTGCTGCAAGTCGCTGAGCAACATTTAGGTCAATATTGGCCATTTTGGCTTGTTTCGTCTTCCACGTAATAGTATTGACAATGTGATGAATTGAAAATGTGTATTAAATGAATGATCGGCTCTGTGGCGTATATGGTGGGGAAATGCCTCCAGAATGGTTCCGGGGAACAAATCCAGGATGCGAACGACTGATCCCCGGAACGCTCAGCCCGAGGCAACGTGCGGGTCAAAACGCCCTAAACTCATCTTTAGCTTCTTGTATGGCTAAAGCAGCTTCCGAACTCTGTTGATAATTTACAGCTTGGCTTAACTTCGATAAATTTTGAAATCGGTATCTCAGAATCAGCTCAACAACATGTCAATCGTCGTGAACCCCTACATCCCCCTAGAGACTCCCGAAAAGCGCGACACGGTTAGTCCACGCCCATTCTCAATCTGTTTGGATGATGAAATGGGACTAGTTCTTACGTTGGAAGTATCTCAAACTGGTACATGACGTGGCCCAAGAGACACAGGAGAATGAACCAGATTGTCTAGCCTACTGCTGGACCCGGCCATTGAGCACACAGGAAGATCCCCCGGGTAGTCCTGCCTTTGTACAAGGCATCGAAATGTACGTGTAATCTCTTTGTTGCCATCTCGACTTTCACTGTTCTTCAAGTTTTCTAAAATACGTCTTAATGGGGTTCATATAGATACAAACACCATGATGCTCTTTCCGTGGTGCATCGAAGTGGTAAAGCGTACCTGAAGATGCGAGAAGTGGTCGCCGCTACCGCACTAATTACATTTCCGAAGGGCGGAATACCTCTGTATATCCCTGCTGGGGACGGCTTTCTTTCAAAGAAAGACGCTCAACTCCCAGTCAGCCCAGATAATATCATCGTAATCATTCAGTATACTGCACAAGGCTCCGACAATGTATCTCGTTTCCTCGGCAAAGAGCAAGCGCTGAGCAAGATAATGGAGGCCAACAAGCATATCCTGACATTCTCATGTTTTGTTCCAGAGATTAGCGAGGATCAGCTCTCAATTACCTTATTCATACGCTTATTGCACGAGTCTCAGTACGCTGGCGTCAAAGATCAGCTCCAGGGGTTTGAGTAAGTTGATTCCCTTACCCCGTTCTCAGTACTCAGCTTCCGTGGGAAAAATACTGATGATTTCTCTCTTTCCAGGGCGGGCTTGTTACAGCCAAACAAAATATGGAAAACGCGAACTTGGGCTGGTCAAGGGTTTGGTTTCTTCCGTCATACTACTTAGGAACACCACATAGGTCAGAGACGAACACGCAAGACCAATCGTGTATCGGAAGAACTTGGTTGAACTTGAAACGTAGTAGCATACAAACGTGTGACATGATAACGTATACATAAACTGTACATATCAAAGATAATCACTAGTATACCGTGCGGTATTCCGAAACTAATACCTCTTTATTTCACAATCCATACTACTATTGTACTGCTGTGGAACCTTCTGTACCCCATGCTTGGCATTACTAGTAATATAGAAACGATCCAGGGGAGCCGGATCCGGATGGTTAGGCCTGGCTTTCATTGGTCTTCCCCCAGACTCTATGTGGACACCCTCCAGCTTTCCCCACACGAGGCCACAGCGTAGACAAGAACATCCAGTATCAGCCCAGTGCTTTGACAATTATGGCGCCTTAATAAAGCCCACTTTACCATTCGGAACTCCCAATCACTGAACCTATCAGGGATCCTCTTCCATAATTCTTTGGACCACCCGAGATTGAGCGTGAAAATGCATTCGACAACAAAACCATCTGTTCACTGGGGTACTTTCTTCTTATGTGTTATTATTTCATTCGGTCAATTCGTTGGAGCTTACGAGTCGGTGATCATTGGGACTACCCTTCAAAAACCTGATTTCATGCGACGGATGGGCCTTTGGGATAGCGATGGCAATGAGACGGCTGACTACGGTTCGTTGGAAGGGGCAATCGTCGGGCTGTTCCAGGTATGCCTTCATATTTCGCATTGCGAGTGCATCACTTTACAATACTCACTCATGATTACAAACACCAGGCGGGTGCCGTTTTTGGCACTTTGGTTTCGGCTGTTATAATGGACAAATGGGGTCGGAAGGCTGGTCTCACGTTTGGATCTGTCGTATCTCTGTGTGGACTTGCAGGCATGACGGGGTGCAAGAATGTCACTGAGCTCATAATTTTTCGATTCATAGCGGGAGTCGGAACATGGGCGTGTGGTACAGCTTGTAAGCTTCTACTCAACAGATGCTCATGCACTATCCAGTTCTTGATGCTGATGATTAGTTAGCTTCTGTGATTATCCCCGAACTCTCCCCTCCCTCACACAGGGGACTGTTCGCAGGATTGAACGGAGTTGTTATAGGACTAGGAGTTGCTACTGCATCTTATGTTGGTATGGGCTTTTACTTTTGCGACGATGAAGTGGCATCATGGCGGGTGCCGATGGGAATCCCCCTGATTGCCCCTGTTATAATTCTTATCGCTTTGCCATTTCTTCCTGAGTCTCCACGCTACTTTCTTCTGAAAGATAAGCCAGACGAGGCGCGAAAGATATTTGACAGACTAAACCCCCATACTGGTACATCGGAAGATATCGCTTTCATGGAAGATGAATTCAATCAGATGCAGCAACAGGCAGCATACGATCGGATATTGGATGGCTCCTGGAAAGGTCTTTTCACAACCCCAACGTATCGCAAAAGAGTTGCCTTTGCCTGTATTCTTGCTTGCCTGAATCAGAGCACGGGTGTCTTTGTGATTAACAACTATGGACAGACTTTTTACCAGCAACTCGGCTTCTCCCCATCAGCCCGACAACTACTTCAAGGCAACCGTGATCTCAGTAAGTTGTCCTCGGAAAGAAAAACTCCGCTAAAATTGTTTTTCTGACATATCTGAATGTAGTCGCATTTCTAGGAAACTTTGTCGGTTCATGGATCGTGGATCGCGTTGGGCGAAAGTCCATCCTCATATTCGCCTTCATCGGCTGCTTTGTGTGTGTTCTACTCGAAGGTATTATGGTCCACCTTTATGCTGGATCAGACAATACTGCCGGCAAGAATGCCGGTGTCGCTTTCCTTTACATCTTCCTTGTCTTTTACGGCACCGGAATAGATGTGGGGACGTATGTATATCTTGGTGAAATGTTTCCAAACCACATTCGTGTGAAGGGGGTAGCACTCTCTCTCGCCTCGCTCAATGTTACAGCTGCGATTTATTTGTCATTGACAAGCACTGCCATGGCCTCAATTGGGTGGAAATACTTTCTTGTAAGGCCGAATCCTAGAACTTACCACTGGAATCCCCTTCCCGTTTCCGATGTTCGCAACATACTTTGGTTGACCGTTGGCTGACCTTTTGTTTGCAGGTTTTTGCAGTAATTACATTTATTGGAATTATATGGATCATCACTTACCTACCAGAGACTCGAGGCCTCCCACTGGAGGAGATTGAAGCTCTTTTTGGGAATGACCAAGATACCGTGGTATTTATAACGCCGGGTCACGATGTTGAACTTGACATCACGCAGGCAAAGACAGTGACAGAACACATCGAGTGACCTGGTTTGATTCAGACTTGTATCAGACCTATGTATATCATGATCTGATATGGTTCTACTGGTTTGAACATTTGAAGTGGAATGATGATACATATGGCTCCAAACTTAAAGCATGGGGAAGATTCAATGCTGTGAATGCTGTTGATTGATAACTGAATTAAGTAGTATGAAAACCGTGGAATGTATTCTTTGCGATGTAGGTAGTGCTAAAAACACCACGATTATCTCTTCAAGTTCAATTTCAATTTCCACACGCAATTGAATAATGACAATCTAGAGCCCCGGCCTTAGCTTCTTGGATTTCCATGTTGGACCAGATCAACTGGTGTATTTAATAATGTCACGGCGATTTGATTGGTTTGGTCGGATGAAACTTACGAGTCTTCCTTATTTCCCCGGAAGAGGACGTTAAGAGATCCTCGGACCTGAGATCTTCTCGTGAAGAACGAGGCCTTGTTTAAATTTAAGACAAGAAAAATACAGCGTTAGGTTGGATGGTCGAATGCCTTTCAGCTGGTATCAATGCCCTATCACATTAAAGCCCCAAGAGCGACCGTCGCTTGTACGAAATGCCGCCAGCGCAAGGTCCGCTGTGATGTGTCCAGACGAGGACATCCGTGCATAAACTGCGAATTAGACCATGAAGAATGCATAGTACTTCCGCGAAGTCGAATGCATCGTCTCAAACTTCGTACAACTGGAACTCCAGAGAGTACTGAGTCTCTACCTGCTAATCATGTATCCTCTGCGAACACTTTCGATAGCGACATTCTCAAGGAAGCATTGCCGAATACGAGGACCCCATGGAACAACAGAGACACCCGACTGGTCGATATTCCATTTCAAGCTTACGGATTCATAAACTCGGATTTTGTTTCACAACTAGCTCAGGATGAAATATGCTACCTGGACTCACAGGCTTGTTTTCGTCTTCCTGTTCGGGCATCGTGGAACAGCATGATACACACTTATTTTCGCCACATCAATCCGCTACTCCCAGTGATCAATGAAATAAATTTCTGGGAAGATTCGAGAAGCAATTTCACGGCAAGTCTTTCGTTGTTTGTGGCTCAAGCGATGCTTTTCGCCGCCTCTCCATTCGCTACCCGACGTGCCATTAAGGAGTGCGGCTTCGCAAATTGTCGCGAGGCACGAGCAGCTTTTTACCGCCGCGCAAAGGTATGCACAAATTTCTTTGGCGTTACAATTCTCACTTACCAGTTCTTTATCATAGTTACTGTATAGATTAGAGGCGGAGCGCCATCCGATTTCGATAATTCGAGGGTGCCTCCTACTCTCTTTATGCTCGTCTCCACAAATAGAAAATCCAGTGAATTCAATTTGGCTCAGTATTGCAATTCAGCATGCTCGCAGCATGGGCGCGCACTATACCCGACCCCAGGGAACCACTTTGACATTTGACTGGTTACAGCTTAAACGCCTTTGGTGGGTTTGTTTGATTCGAGATCGCCTATTTTCGCTGGGATACCGGCGCCCCCTTCAGATATCAGAGGCATCTCTAGAAGTAGATCTTGACATCATCACCTCAAATGAGGCTTTAGAGACCCTATTTCAGTCAGAAGTTCACTCAGAGCCAGTTCAAAAGGCACTGCACTCTGTGTTTATTGCCTTCTGTCGCCTGTGCATACCTCTCACACAAATACTTCAACTGACTGACAATGCCCACGAGGACTGTGCTCATTCCAAGTTGTTAGAAGTCGATAAATGTATCGATCTATTAAAGTCTTGGTTCAACTGCTCCAATGACAGTCTCCAAACACTGGATGCGGAGCTCAGGGCAAATGATCTTATTGTTTTGCATTATCATCTGTTGCAAATATACTTCCAGTGAGTGTTTCAATGTTTCCTACACGAAAATCACTCTGCGTTAACTTTTTTTTTTCAGTGCCTCCCACGTGCATATTCTGAATTTCAGAATTCTGAGGCTGGAGCTTCTTCCATCTCAGGGAACTCCGGAGTCGGATCATCAACATGTATTGATGCAGACAGGAACCACAATACAGGCTTCTGTAGAGGGCATTGCAGATAGCCTCTCTACCTTGGAGAAAGAGAACTTGGTAGCGTTCCTTCCAATCAGCGCGTACAGTATTCCAAATTCTAAAACATGGAGATGATTCTAACCAAAACCTCAGCGTTATGTGTACTGTTCTCCCCTTTGTTCTCCACTCGATGCGCATGAAACTGGTTCCAACTACCAAACAGTCAAAGGATTCGCAAAGACATACTGACAGCTTTGTCCAATTCCTTCAATGTCTTGGAACACGCCAAAACAATGTCGATCCTGTGACAAATGTTATTGAACAAGTCCTCACATTTATACAGCCCCGCAAGCCTATGAATGATTGGAATCAATTGATAACCTCGCAACCGACGTATTATCTCCGTGTATTGAGAACTTTGGAACTGGCGCTTTTGACGGGGAGATTTCCATGTGTTCCTATATCATCAACCTTGAATACTGCCGACCTGTCATGCTATGAGAGCGATGCTTCGGGACAACAACCATCGGTCATTGGGAATGAAAAATCATTGCAAATAATCGAAACGCCTAATTCTTATCGCACATGCAATCCATCGGAGACGCTTTTGATATTTAATGAGGAAAATCATGATATCCCAGAAATGCGGTCGATTGCGGAAGATTTCTTGAATATTGATGGGAAAAGAACGGGAAATAATGCAGAGGAGGAATCCTTTCCTGACATACTCGGCCTATGTAGAGATCAAGATATCGAATCTCTGTTCAACATGATATAAAGAATCTATGAAATCTTGTATTTTAAATGAAGTTTCCCATTTATGATTGAAAGCACATGAATATCTAGTGCATACACGATCTCTAATACTACTAGAAGAATATTTGGGTAGTCAACCATCATGTATACCTCGTTAGATTCCAAGACACTTCCACAGTCCTGGCAGCAAGCGCAAGTCATACCAGGTACACTACTACCTAATATTTGCAAGTTTTAACGGAATGAACTTTGATGCCAAACTCAATAATCAAAAGAAATTGAAATTCAACGACGTCTTAGAAAAGACTAGTAAGTACTAGCGCATTTGCAAGTCTCCTCCTAGTAGCCTTGGGACTTCTCACCCTCATTTCTTTGCCTGTAAAGTCGAATCCACTCTTTTCCATAGTCATTACCATTAGGCGTTCGCAAAATTGTATGAATATGGTACTTCTTTGGCTCTTTGTTTAACAAGAAAACACCGGAGTGGTGATCAAATTCGATAATGATGACAGGGCTTTGAATCCTGTAATAAAAGGCACTCTCATCGCCAAAACCACCAATCCAGGAAAAATAGGTCTCATTCCAATGTCGTTGAACCTGTTTCATCCTAGCTCTGTATGGCCCTTCCGGTAGTATTTCAAGATATAAAGATATCACTTGAACCAGTTGCTTCTGTTGCTCTTCTGGCATGGTTTGAACCAGCACGCCTTCATACGGAATGATCCTGTTGTCTTGGAACGCTCCTCCAAGATGTCTCTGTTTGGGGTTCTTAACAAATATTCCAAGTGGCTAGGAATGTTTGATTCTCACCTGATCTGCTGGATTCCAGCGCCCGTCGGGCATGTTTTCATCGTGTAGTTTTTTGTATATTTGAGACTTTTGCTGAATGTCGACTGGGAGTGATTGCATCAGTTTAAGCGGCAAGCTCCCCGCTCTGTCTAATATTCGAGTGCCAGAGTCCGGACCCGAATCAATGAACTATCTTGATGTCAATATTTGAATGGGCCTAATTGAGAAAACCACATACGTTTGGCTCGGCTCCGAGGAAAATCGGGCTCACTGTCATCTGCTTGCCCACAACAACTATATTAAGACTCAAGTGGTGACCAAAGATAGAGAATCCCCAAGGTTCAGATGTGGATGGTTTTCCATACAAAGTGAATCTGAGGAGGTCAATTCAAAACGCCTGAATTAGAGCCCAAGTAAATGGTAGACTCACTGATAACTATATTGGTTGAGGATGGGCCTTGCATTGCATAGCTCTCCCAAAAACTTGTTCGTTTTCATGGCACCCAAGACACGATTATATCCGACTGCACTCAAGCTCGCTTTTAATAGATCCAGTATTGATTCCCGTTGATTATCATCCAGATCCTCCATGCGAACTCCTGTACGATACAGAATGAACTCTGGGTTGGACCACTTTCTCCTATCAATCCAATTAGGCGAAAATTCCCATATATTTTCAATAACTCACGTGTGTGCTCACCAATTTTCTGATTCTATCTCATGTGTAAAGGCACTTGCGGCACTTGAGCTGAACAGGGCTGTAATGCGATTGGCACATTGCACCTGAATGTTCTGTCAGACGGTTTCCTTCAAACTACTAGCATTTATGGTTGCATTTTCTACCATGGGCTCAACTGGGGCTTCTTCATCGGTCAATGTGAATATATTTTCCCTTCGAGAGCCATCTGCGGTGATACCAATGAATGGTTCATTGAGATTTGGTGCCCATTTTTCAACAATCCGCTTAACCCCAACGATGTTCAGGGTATTTGTCGCATAGGTTTGTGGGTCAGTTTCATCAAGTCCTTGAAGCCTTGGATGATCTGTTAAATGAGAAAATTAGATTTTTGTTACTCTACTGGGTCTTGGAATCCACGTGGATGTCAACTGCATTATGCGCATACCTGGTGGAGGAATGAAATCTCGAAAGCTTCCAGTTGACATTATGTAAACAGTGTATTTTCCGTTTAGTGGTGTCCAACATTATGTGACCAATAATAATTTACTTGAATGGTACATATATATAAAGACCATGCCCGGTGCCCAGTGGGGATGCCATCCGTTGATGGAATCAATTGATCAATTCCGTGGGAAGTGGGTCCCGCAGTGTGGCTCCCCGGAACATTTCGCAGCCTCCGAGCCCTTTACATGATGCATGTACGTACGGATGGATACCGTGCAACTCTAAGAGACCAGAACCAGCAGAGCTACCCTAATACCATGCCCCAATATGGATTCAGTGGTCTATCTTTGAGGCTTTGGGGCTCTTTCTTGCGATGTGTGTCCATCAAGTTCGGTTATGTATAGCTTTCTATCCCCTGGTGCGCCTGCAAGCCTCAGGCTCAGGATCTGGCACCAGGACGCCTTTCGGATATCAAGCCTGGTGCAGCAGTAGCATTTCTCACGGCCTCCTCAGCAACCCGTAGCATATCTTCAAACAAAGGCCGAAAATGGCTTCTTGACCTCACGCCATCTGACAAGCCCATGATATGCAACGTCCCATCCCGCATATGCTCTAAATTCGTCCTCGTGCCAGGGCGCCCAGGCTCTTTTAAGATCTGACGATAAAAGACAGAGATGGCCGCCATGCAATATGGCTCCATGAAACCTCCGAAGCGCCCCGCAACTCTCTGCTGAGTTGAACTGTTCAATACGTCAATCACGGAACGAGCAGATCCCACACAGATTGACTCGCTCGATCGTACGCGGGCCCCGAGCTGCGCAAAATTTGGGCTTTTTCTTTCACTCGCGAACGTAAGCGAAATCCAGTGTATTGTCCGCATTAGATTATGATATTTCAAATGTAATATTGCGACGATACAGTAGAAGGGTTCATCTGCCAATATTTGTTGGTCTGGTCGGTAATCCATCGGGATGGTGTCTTTCCAAGCCAGAAGCTGGGAATCAATTTCCGCAATTTTTGCCAGTGCGCTGTGCAGGGACCCACTATCTTTCAGTATGGAGTGAACGTCATTGGCAATCATAGCTAGGCCAATATCCCAGTCGTGTATATAGAAAGCAGGGCGCTCCATACCAAGAGATGTACACCCTTGCTCTGAGATTGATCGAGACACCTCCAGATTGGGGGGTGTAGTTGAGGCCGGAGGTCTCCCTTCTGACAGCGAAAGGAAAGCATCAAGAGTATATGCCACAGACCATAGCCGGGATCGTAAATTGATACGGTCTGCAGTCAATCCAAGTTGAGGGGGTGTCTGTTGATGTAATCCCAGGGATTGTGCAATCCGTATAGCCATCCCGCAAGTCATCCAAGAGATACCGGTCTTCCCGCAATAAAGAAGAAACACTGTATGAAGTAACATCACTTGAGTGGATTCAATGAACGGATTAGCCATAACTTGATCAACTAGAGACCATGCCTGTTCCTGAAGGCGTTTAGTGGTCTCCCAGGCGTCATAGTCGGAGCTCAACGGAGAGACCAGGTTTCCTATCGAAACAACGAGACAAAAGCGAGAATAAGTCGCAGGTGAAAGGGTACTGCTTGGTGAATCATAGATATGGTGCCAGTCGTGATAAAATTCGGCTTCCATTATAGGATAAAGCATATGAACAAAATCATAGTACCCCTTCACACCTTGCTCTGCAAAGTCTCTCTCGGGCAAGGGCGGAGCCCGAAAGGATGTTGATAATGCAAGCTCATCTATGTGCTTTATGCCATGAACCAAGTGACCCAAAATAGTCGATTCCATTGATGCTCCAGGTACGGAGCTAGAATGTCTTAAACATTCCAATATAGTTGACCCGATAGATCCCATTCCAATGAACTTACTATCCAGAGGATCCTTTCTGAGGAATAATTCATGAGCCGACCGAGAGGGTAAAGGTGGGTCAGTATGCTCTACATGCGGGTCCGGGCCAAATCCATTCATAGGGACTGGTGCCGTCATACTTAAATTTGGCATAAATGTTGTAGATGCCCTCTCGTCACTCATTCTAGGTGTTGGAAGAGGATGGTACGAAATCCCCGAGACATTTTCGTCTCCAGGATCCAAGCCGTCTAGGGATGCGGAGGGTCGCGGATTAGCTGGCCAAAAGGGAGCGAGAACAAGACCCAGGTCATTTGCATATTGGTCAAAGTCGGGCGGCATATCAATAGGGTGATATATTCCAGGCTCGCTGGCTGGAATCCAAGGACTTGAAATTTGAGGGGGCTGGGGTGGTGGGATTGTTTGAGCCTGCGGAACCGGTGATGCCCGCTGTTCAACAGCAGTTTGAGCTTGAGCTGAGGAATGCGCATCTTCATCCTCGTCAGGCTGGTTTATCGAATTTCGTGTTGAAGGCCGCTTGCGCTTTCGGCCGTTGGACGCACCAGCACTTGTGTTATCGGGCCCCTTTGGATGGCCCGAGGTCGAGCAGCTAGCCCCGTAAAGTTGACAGTTCAAACAAGGTCTCTGCCCTGTGCATTTCAACTGTGATTGTCAGTGCTGTCTTCTTTTCAGATCTGGCATGACTTACCCGTTTCTTGCGGCAATAGTCGCACGCGCGAGTTACGCGTTTGCTCGGCTGGGACGGCTCCATGCTAACGCTCCATTGGGATTCTCGAGAGCTGCTTCGCTCACCACATATAAGCCTCTTTACTCAAGGGTCCTGGTTTACGAATGGGATGTTTCTAGAGAAAGCGAGACCTGCAGTGACGTTACGAATGCACCACGGAGGTTGGGCTGCTCCTCGGCCACTCAGTTCGGAGACGCTTACGCATCCAACCCCACATGACGCCAAGCAACCCCGACTTACCCCATATTGCACCCTTGGCTCAATGTAATTGGAGACATATTTCGATATAAAACCCTGATAGAGGCAAATTCAGAGCCTGTGCCGTTAGTGTTAATCCTAGTGATCAGACTGAGGTTTTATTTTCTTCTAATCTTTCCGTTACATGGATCAGATCAAGAGCCCAAAGAACGCCTCATGTTTACTGCAATGGCCATTACTTCAAGACTCGAAATTATGGTGGTTATCAGATGGCAGTACTTTAATTGACAACATTAGAGAGCATCTATGGTCTGATCTGAACTTGTAAATACTATTCAAGAGCGGCCAAATTTTCCCGCAGCTCCTCGGCCAGTTGGGCGATGTTCATATCTTCAGATGTAGGCCTTTGATTCCAGCAGGCGATCGCCCTCACCGTGGTAATTATCGCAGTAACTTGCTCCACGCTATTCCCGATCTGAATCGCACATTTTATATGACTTCGAGTCTGTCTGGTAGCCCCAATTGCCGCAATAGAAGCTGCCACAATCATCTCAGACTCCTTCAATTCAAATATGGGGCTGGAGCCAACCAAATATCCCCAGATAGCTGTCCGTCCGAAGTAAGCTAATAACAATTAAAATTAGTAAGGATCATCCGGCGAAATTCTGTGGGTTGCAATACATACACATTTCCGGAAAATATTGCTGTACCATTGATCGAACCTCGGAGTTGTTCACGCCACGGTATAGCGCAGCGGTTGTCATTTGACCTCTTGCTGTATAATCAGCTTCATGAAAATTGGCTCTAAAGACAATGAAATAGATGGAATTGTTAATAGTCTGTTATATGTATTTGGAAACCCTGAGATCTACCTTCTCGGACCATCCACCTCCTCAATACCCCACCGTTGTAACTCATTCACCAGCCCAAAGCAAGCCGGCATGCAATTAGGTAGACCGACAAAGGGGACAGCAATAGTAATCGCTTCTCTCACGGCACAAAAATAGGACCGAACTTCTGCCTCGGACTTTGCTTTGGTCGCATCCTGGAATAAGCGAACCACTGCATCCCCGCGACATTGGGCGCATAGCACAACACTCTAAGTAACAAGTCAACACCATCCTGGGAAATAAAGACGAAATGTCACATAAACTGACCAAAATACCCAATGACAGCGGTTCAGAAGAAAAAATATTGGTTAAATCCCTGTGGCATTGAACGAATAGTTGAGAATCATACTTCACTGCATCCTGCCCAATATTGGCATTGGTGTACCGGCTCGCAAAATCAGCAGTCATATTGTCTCATGTCTAGCTTCGCTAACCTGAGAGGTGAGAATTTCAAAACAAGCAATAAGTCTATGGTTATAATATGGATGGACTGAACATATTCGGCCCTAGTGACCCTCTCTCACCGTGTGTGCTGTTGTTTTGCTCCGGGGAGAGCCCGCTTCATACTTCCACTCCCGCGGATATCCACCTCCGGGGCAACAATCGGGAGTATTTTACGAAGGCAGTTTAGCGCAGTATAATTGTTCAAAAAAGAATATATTGGAAAGACTAGAGCGAGTCATCATGCAATTCCTCCAACTCGATCATAACACTGAATATGGAACCTCTACCTGCTTTCTCAAAAACAACTGTTCTCATTGTTGGGAGCGGCCCGACCGGCTTGACAGCCGCGCTTCTACTTGCTCGACAGAATATCGATGTTGTTGTAGTCGAGAGACATTTCAACCGAACTGGACAGCCAAAGGCCCATGCGATCAATCCTCGATCACTGGAAATTTTTCGCCAGGCTGGTCTGGATACAGTGAAGCTGCGAAAATTAGGCGTCCCACCCGAAGATGGGGATACCGTTCGCTTTGTCGTTGCAATGAACGGCAAAGAGCATGGAACGATCGCGTACGAAAGACAAAGCGTCGAGACACTCACCATAACTCCGGAGCCACTGTTCAACATTCCCCAGCCAGTCCTTGAAGATTTTCTTTTCGAGGCCCTTTCCGCAAACAAGAAAATTGGCTTCTACCGCGGGGTGCAGTGGGAGAATTGCTCTCAAATCGAGAATATTATGCTCACTTCCAAACTCACGGAGAGGAACATTGGGAATTCAAAGATCATCGAAAGTAAATACATCCTTGACTGTGGGGGAGCAAACTCTCGCGCGCGAGATCAACTCAAAATCCCATTTTCGCCATTGCCTCAGTTCGTCCAGAATGAGGTTCACCATCTTTCAGTGAACTTTAATGCTGATCTTACGCGCTTCAAACCTGGCACTTTGTGGTGGATATCATCACCTCGGGCAGATGGTACCTTCATATGTTATGATAGATCTTGCAACTGGGTTTTCGTTACATATTACGACCCCAAGTCGACCGATGTCAGTAAATTTACTGAAAGCTACTGCCGCAGTATGATTGATAATGTGATATTCCAGACGCTCCTGTACACATGAGAATGATTGGCTAACTTTACGGAATAGGCTATTGGGGAGCAAATCCCTTATGACATTCTCTCGATCACTGCATGGTCCACATGGCCACGGACAGCCGAGATCTACCAGTCCAGCATCTTCACGCGCGCCTTTGTAGTGGGAGATGCGGCACATGCGTTCCCACCGACCGGGGGTCTTGGAGTGAACACAGGCATTGCCGATGCGCAAAATCTTGCCTGGAAGATCAACGCAGTTGAAAGATGCTGGGCCAGTGAGAATCTACTTACAACATATGCACAGGAAAGACGGCCGGTCGCAATTGCCAACGCACATCAAAGCGTAAAGAATCAAGTCAAGCTACGGAATCTCAAAGCGGCTTTGAGAAATCCACCTGAGTCAGAAGGTACACCTCACTGGGCAGAATGGAAAGAGAACCTCGACAGAGAGCTTCTTGCAAATTCCGAGCACTTCGACTCCATCGGCCTTCAGATAGGTTATACTTATGGTGACAGCGGGTTATCAGACAGGCCCTGTGATACTTACGTACCGGAGTTTCAGCCAGGATCCAGGTTACCGCATACATGGGTCTCGCGCGATAACAAAACCATGTCTACGTTGGATTTAATTGATGATGAGGGCTTTACTCTTCTGACATCCGGTGATTCACTACAGGCTACAGCGGTAATTGATGAAAAATCTATTCCAATACACGTTCTCAGGTTAGGAATTGACTTCCATGTCAATGATGACCCTTGGATGCAAATGTCTGGACTTCTAAATCCGAGCTTGGGACTTCTCATTCGGCCAGACCAGCATATCTTGGGAGTCGTGGATTCTGTGGAAGAGACTGAGTCTCTCCTGGTGTCTCATTTGTGTCATAGACAGCTTAACTAGTGGATAAATTACGAACGCAATCAAATGATCAAGATAAACAACAAGCATAGTGGGGCACGATGAGTTTTTTGGCACTGACATATTTCGTGTCTAAACCGGACATAGCAACTTTAGAATTTGGAATACACGATAATCTTAGTAAGCCTTTTTTTTTTTTTTTTTTTTTGAACGAAAGCAATGTTACAATCCCTGGAAGTGCCACACTTGAGTATAAAAGATGAATACGCGTGGCGGAAAACTTCCGGAGAGGGAGATACAGCTGGATCCATGCTTCGTGCGGATATACCCTACATCACTCCACGAGAAGCTTCGGTTTGGAATGCGACAACTCACTTTCGGCTGGTAGATAACCGACGTATATGGTGTTCATGACACGGTCGGAGTCATTGTCGCACCTCGCAAATCGCCTTATCTTTTGCCGGCTCTGGCCTTGAGAGGAATGCCACGAATGAGATCCACGGGAGCCTTCCGTTCCCCGGAAGCAATTAGTATACGGGACCGGCATTCTCAAGTATAAGCAACAAGCGCGCAATGAACCACACCGAGTCCAGCGAGATCTCAGTCAACATGGGCTCCATTTTTCAATCACCGCGAGCGATTGGCGCTAAAGGCATACCTTTCTACACTCCCGTGAATAATCCGGGCGCAGCTACCAATCCAGGCCCCAAAACACCGAGGCTCTTCCAACCTCTACGAATCCGCGATGTTACACTCAAAAACCGTATCATCGTCGCACCTATGTGCATGTTCTCCTGCGAGTCGAATCCAGAATCACCAGACGTTGGCGCGCTCACTGATTTTCATATTGCTCATCTCGGCCATCTAGCGACAAAAGGAGCAGGACTTGTTATGATTGAGGCGACAGCAGTACAACCCAATGGGCGGATCTCACCTAATGACTCCGGTCTCTGGCAAGACCTGGGTTCAGGCCAGTTCCAAGCACTTCGTCGTGTCGCAAATATTGTGCATAGCCAAGGAGCCAAGATTGGTGTTCAACTTAGCCATGCAGGGCGGAAGGCGAGCGTAGTAACCCCTTGGCTTGGAGAGCGTGGAATTCCAATCAAAGCGGATGAGAGTGTATTTGGGTGGCCTTCTGATGTCGTGGCGCCATCGGGTGGCGAGCAATTCAAATGGGCACCAGGCGACACTAAGTATTGGGCGCCTCGGGAAATGACTGTCGCCGAGATAACACAGCTTACTGTTGCGTTTGCGAAGAGTGCACAGATAGCCGTGGAAGCTGGGGTCGACATAATCGAGGTTCACGGAGCTCACGGGTATCTGCTGCACGAGTTTTTAAGCCCTGTCACAAACCATCGTGGCGACCAGTATGGTGGGAGCTTTGAAAACAGAGTCCGAATTGTGCGAGAAGTTTGCTCCGCAATTCGCGCCGCGATCCCAGACGACGTACCTCTTTTTCTTCGTATCAGTTCCACTGAGTGGTTAGAAGACTCTTCCGTTGCGGCACAAACAGGGAGTTGGGATCTGTCGTCGTCAATCCAGCTCTCTAAGCTTCTTCCGGAATTTGGTGTGGACTTGGTAGACGTCAGCTCGGGGGGAAATCATGCAGGTCAACGCATTCAGCCGCATAGTACCTATCAAGTGGATCTGGCGGGAGAAATCCGCAAAGAGATTCATGCTGCAGGACAAAGCACGCTAGTAGGGGCAGTCGGTTTGATACGGGATGCCGAGGTGGCTCGCGACATCGTAGAGGGGGCAGAAAAGGAAAGCTTGGGGAAACAAGATCCCAAGGCAGACGTCATTTTGATGGCTCGGCAGTTCCTTCGCGACCCCAACTGGGTGTTTACTGCAGCAAAGAAGTTGGATGTTCCGGTATCGACCACACACCAGTTTGGTCGCGGTCTATTTTGATAGTTCCTTTTTTTAACATTCAAACTATTTATTTTCTAAGAATTGATATTTCAGCTCATACTCAAGTTTGCTACTGTGATATATTGCATTTATTGTCGAGTCCTGCAGAACATATTCGATAGTTTCATGCACTTTCATGCACGATGCAGCGGATCGTGCCGCTTATTCACGGGTATTCCAAATACCCGGCTAGTGGGAACAAGCCTTTTTCTACTCATCAACCCCCGTGTTGATTTTCTCACAAAGAAAATTCAGACACCTTCAGGTTCCATCTTTTCACAGTTTCATCTTCGACGAACTTTCAGACCGAACTTCAAATCCCGCGATCATGGGCTCAATTTCAGATTCGCCAATGGCAAGCGCAAGCAACCCGAAGGATTCCCGATTCTACACACTCCCTTTAACCCCAGCCGATGAGCCATTCGCGGTCAATGGAGCATACATACAAGACAAGAACCCCCAGAAGGTCAATCTCGGAATTGGAGTCTACCGCACAGCTGATGGATCTCCTTGGCCGTTACGAGTTGTCGAAGATGCCGAGAAGAAGCTCCACAAAGCGAGCGACGTAAACAGACATGAATACCTCACTATTCAAGGAGACCGAGCATTCCTTGAGTTAGCAGCAAATCTGGTTTTTGGATTTGATGAGTCCAAGACGCTACAGTATAATGGTGATCAAAGTCGAGGGAAAAATAGAGTCGTCTCCATTCAAACAGTCTCCGGAACGGGCGCAAACAGACTCGGCGCAGAACTGCTATCGCGCCATGTTCGACCAGGATGTGTCTGGGTCCCTGACCCAACATGGGCAAATCATCATACAATCTGGGATCTAGCTGGAGTTGAAAGGAAAAATTACCCTTACTTCGACGGTACTACCAAAGGGTTCGACTTTGAAGGGACAATTCGGACACTTTCCGAATCGTCGAATAAGAACGATGTAGTCATTCTACATGCCTGTGCCCACAATCCCACGGGTGCAGATCCAACCAAAGAGCAATGGAAAGCGTTAGCCGATGTGTGTCAAACTAAAGGCTTAATTCCATTTTTCGATCTCGCATACCAAGGCTTTGCCTCTGGTAATTTGGAGCAAGATGCGTGGTCTATTCGACATTTCTTCAACTTGAGTCCCAGACTAGAGTTTTGCGTGGCGCAGTCATTTTCGAAAAACTTTGGGTTGTATGGTCAGCGGGTTGGTGCACTGCATGTTGTGAATTCCACGGGCTACGCCGAGACATCTGAGAGGTTGTTAGCCAATCTTTGTCATCTGGTTCGCGGGGAGTACTCTATGGCGCCGAGAGGTGGATCGGAAATCGTCCGAACTGTTTTGGAAAATGATGATTTGAAAAAGAAGTGGTTTGACGATCTTACGGTCATGAGTGGGAGAATACACCAGATGCGACAGGCTCTTTATGACGAGTTAGTGAGACTTCAAACCCCAGGAGAATGGTCTCATATTTTGAAACAGGTAGGCTTTCAGATACCCCCAGAAGGTACAAGGTACACAAATTAATACTGACTTGTTAGATTGGTATGTTTACCTACGTCGGATTATCAGAAAAGCAAGCACTTGAGATCCGATCGAGGCACCATATCTACATGCTGAAATCTGGCCGTATCTCGATCTCTGGCTGTATGTTTCCCGAACCCGAGCAATCCATTTTGCAGCAAAAGAGTCACTAACACAAAATTCAGTGAATGAGAATAATGTGAAATATGTTGCTCGCGGCATAGACGACGTTGTACGAACAGTCAATTAAGCCGAAGGGCTCGATGATTAGCAAGCCAAAACATGTCTACAGATCTTTTCAACGGTCATAATAGCAAAATTTCCTCACAGATTTCGGTCAGCGGGCTCATGCAAAAGCAATACTAAGTTTCTCAAATACTATAATAACAGTGAAACTTGAATGAAAATGAAAGAAACCTTCAAATTATCAGCTACACGATCAAGCGATGCGCCAATGAAAGAAAAAAAAGTATCCTGACTTCTAGAAACGGCAACATACAAAAGAGTACCAAAGGAATAGAGCACAGACAATGGGGCCAAAACAGTGTATCGCCTATGCAAAATAGTCCTTGTTTGTGGGCTCAGGTATCTAGCTAGCGGTCATTATAGGACCCAGTAAACTTCGAATGTTTTACAGCCAATCGCTCAAAAGTCGACTTAAATACTCTTGGTAGGGATGTGTCTTCGTAATCCACCCCATTGACAACCATTTGAGCAACATGTTTTGAAGCTGTATAAATCATGAGCATTCCAGCCCCATTGAAACCAGCTAATAACCACTGGTTTCTTGAACCTGGAACCTGTCCAACATGAGGAAATTGATCTGGAGTTTCACCCATAACTATTTGAAAGCATCAAAATCAGCACGAGTTTCCATAACTGTTGAGAGGCCATATCTTACTTCCAGTCCAAACTGAGTCATGATGTGCCTTGGCATCCTCCCATCCGGAAAAGTGAGTCGACATCACCGAATTAAAATGTTCCGTAGCAGCATCGGTGATCAACGTGGTGTCATCTGCGGTATTCCACCACATTTCCCGATCCATTTTGTGCTCATATGTCCATTTTGCCCCTCCGAGGATAATTCCATTGTCTGGTCTTGGATTAAGATAGTCAGCATACCCATTGCTAAAATGCAAGTTATAGGTGTGGCAAAGTGGCTTCGGTGACTTGAAGGTAGATTTTGGGGCAAGGTGCGAGTTCTGGCCCTTGAAAGGTGTGATAACACCTTCAAATTGAGGTATCAATGCCGCAGTATAGGCATTGGTTGCGAATATTGTTTTCTTGGCGTTGATGGTACCCCTAGTTGTAGTGAGCTTTGTATATTTTGAAAGTTCCTCCACCTGTTCAACGTAGGTTTCAGTAAAGAGCTTTCCACCAAGATCTATAACTCTTGCTAGCAGACCCGTGACTAGCTTATATGGCCACAGAGAGACAGCAGGTACCCTCAAGGCCCCTTTGGTATCTTTGATGCCTGTTATCTGCCAGTGGCGAAAATTGCAGGTCAGACGTTGCATTCGATTTCCCCGCGTGCGTTTTTCAGAAAGCAATCTTACCTCGTCTGACTCTGAGGCCTCGATCCATTCAATGTGCTCTGCCCATTTGACTCCATCCTTTTTGCATGCAGAAATAAAATCCCTCATTTCAGACGCCTGGCAATCATCAAAGAAGACATCAAAAGACCCAGTTACGAGTAATTCACAATCAATGTTTTCTTTCTCCGCAATGTCTCGAAGAGCAGATAGTTGATCAAGCTGGTGCTGAATAACCTCTCCCGCGGCGGAAGGGCCGAATTCCGTCATGACACGTTTGGCAATCCATGCTGCCAGCTTCAGATGCCCCCCTTACAAGCAGTCAGCAGGTTGCATGTAGAGACCGGTAGGTTTCTCTTACCGTTGCGCCCAGTCGCGCCCGAGCAGGCTTGACGTGCTTCAAGAAGAACAACATTTGGTTTCTTTGTACTGAGCTCGGGATCCGAAAGAATGTGGTACGCTGATGCTACGCCGGCAAGGCCGGTGCCAATAATCGCAATATCACACTCTTCGGGAACTGTACTTGAAGACTTGAACGATGATAACGGGTGAGGCTCTTTGAGCCAATAAGAGGTCAAGGGGTTATTGGCTGGAAAGCCTTGTTTGTGGTCGGTTTGAGACATGCTGACAGACTATAAGAGAGTTTTTTGAAGCTACTTGACGTCCTCTTTTGTTCCCAACCGCTTTTTTTATAGATGGAAAAGAATAGTCGCAGCCTGGGTGAACCCCTCTTAATCCACTGACGCGCCCCCACTTGTTTCCATAAATGGCTTAGCGAACACCGTAGTTTATTCCGTAGTGTCTTAGACCGTTCACTCCATTGAAAGTGCAAATTCAGGGAATTTTGGTTATTCGAAGACTTCATGCTTCCGCGCGTTCTAGTGCTGTTGCAAAGCTTGTCGAGCCAGCTGGTCGTATGCAATTCGCTGAAAGACACGTTGCCGCTATCTCTTGTGTTCGCGAATTGATTGTAATCGACCATTCGCGGGACTTTCGAGCGCCACGAGTTTGGGAACAAAGGCACAGATTCCCCACACTTGATTCGGATCAGCTTCTATCCAACACTTAGCTTCGAATCTCTGGGACACCATTTTTTATTCGTTGGCTGTGTCTAGGTCTGTCCAGGGAGAGAGCAGATGCATTTGGTCATGCAACATTTGAACATAAGATGTGGTGGCTGTTGCTTGTCTTGTTCGACAAGAATTTATGCAAGCTATGTCTACAGAAGAGCACGAGCTCGATATGACAATTCATCACGGTGGCAAGAAGTTGCGGATATCCGATGTCATGAACGAAGCATGGGGATCGGGGGCTTTCTGGTATTCGCTCGCCTTGTCAAGTCCTTCAGGTCTGTTTACATTATTCAGCAAGCATATCAAGCCACTTTTCTACAAAGATGAATACGAAGAAGACTTCCAAAATATCATGTCCCGGTTCTTTGACAGGACAGTAGGTGACACTGCGCGCAAGAAACTCAAGGATGAAGAGAATTACGACATTGATATCCAGGGAACTTTCGGAGTTCAGTTAGAGTAACTTGAATAACCTTTCAAGATAATATCGGTTTATGTTCTTGTCCTCATCAAAATGTATTTACAACATCGTATCAAAATCTCAAACTGGTCATCCTCATGAAGCATCACAGATACTTTCCTGCACGTAGGGTGGATTACTAGTAGCGCTTCCCCAGTCAGCAGCAGCAAAGGCCTGGCCAGCATCGGTGCTGTTATCAGAGAGGATCTAAAAAGGCCATCAGTAAACATGTCAATCAAAATGGATGTGCAACTCATACATAATACTGAGGATCGACATAATACCACCAATCGTCGCTTCGGTATGCATCATCCAAAGACTGACTCGCAGGATCAACGAAGCCTGTCTCGGTGGTATCGAAATTGGGATGCTTCGACCATGCGACATACACCTTCGGGTGATCCTCGTTCTGAACACCATCCGGGTCCTTGGCATTACCAGCATTAATCTGGTCGGTTGTCAAGGTGCTATGGATATCACCCCAAGCGATATTATTGTAGCCGCTGTGAGCCGAAAGCAGAGCGCGTGATGGCGCCCACATATCGTTGTCATCACGCGAGTGGATAATAACCACACGTTCCCAATCACTTGATGCATGTCAGTCACAATCTTTCAAGATCACTGACCCGACTCCTGCAGAGTTTACTTACTAGTCATGACCAGTTTCAATAAGCCCCACCACAGTAGCGCCATCCTTCTCATAGAAGAGATTGTACACCACACGAACCTCAGTCTCATTACATTGATCGAAAGTATAATAGATCGGGAATGCAGGTCCAGGATTTCCAGTATCAACGCCAGGGTTCCTGCAGTTACATCCAACATCGGGGTATTCACATTGTGATGCGGCCGGGGTTATAGACGCATTTTCAAACGTATCGGGTGTATCTGGCGATCCGCCGAAAGCCCATGTAGGATAACAAGGGGGTTGGTCCAAGGCCTGAGAAAAAAACCACAAAGGCGCATAACGATTCGCTAAATCAGCAGCACCATCTGCCAGGAGCGATTGCATATCATCATCGGAGATCTGAGTGACAGCAATGACAGAGGTAGCCAAAAGGGCTATAGGGGCCAAGGACTTCAACCACATCTTGTTCTAGCTTTCAGGGGGGGGGGGGATGAAGGGAATCAAGCGAATATTGTCATTTTGAGATGCTAGGTATGACCTTTTATGCAGCGCTCGCTATGAAAGACATCGGCCAACTGAGAATACCCCGAGGAACTAACGGCAGACGTATTGCCAATTTGGGTGAAGATGAGCTTGCAAGGGTCACATCGCGTCGGAGGGGGGTGTTGCATGAGCACGGAATGACCGACGGCGACTGACCCCATCCCTTTCGGAGATGCAGGAACTGGCAAATTGGACGGTCGGGGGTGGAGATTTCCAGGTGTCGAAGTGTGCAGGAGCCCGATCTTATTTTCAGGGTCCATAATTCCTTCAAGGCTGGCTGGTAGACGTGCGTGTTTAGCGTGAAGCTGTGGATACGAAACACGATCTCGGTCCAATCCCGATACAATACGATCAACGTGCTTGGGCCGAGAAGTTCCATTGATCTGCAAATGAAATTGTAAAAGAAATCGATAATCAGTATGAAGTATACATAAAAGTTATGAAAACACATGGAATGTCGCTATAATCTATCGTTGTAGTGCAGCTTCGCTAATATCTTTAACTCCCCAACAGAACCACATGCATTGAAGTCATCAGTATGGTCAGATTTTTGGAATCATTTCTCGTTACATTATTGCTTTGCAGGTTGACCAAAGTCATCAAGTAACTGACTTGATTCATCCATCTCTGACCATTTGGGTGTTCCATCTGCCAAATCAAACATGCGCTGTGAATAAAAGATATGACATCTACCAAGGTTAGCTACCTAGGGATACTCGATCTGGGCGCAGAGGGGGACTGTAAGGTAAAATACGCACGAAGGTTTGAAAGCCTCCAACTGCTTTCGCTGCTCATCCCGTGAACCTTTAAAGTGAAGCAGCTGTGGAAACAACAGACAGACTCTGCGACCCTCGTCCATGATCAGAGTATGACAAAACGCGCACGACACCTTGGTGGGAACATCGTATTTCTGGGAATTATGCGCGGCCGAAAAGAAATCCAATCCACTGGAACCCTTTGCGAAAGATATGTCATCTTTATGGAAGATCGCCGCCCATTGGAAAGGAGCACCATGCATGACTTGACATCCTCGACAGTGACAGAACTTGGCCTTCAGTGGGCGCTCGCGTTTCAAGACGTAGGTGATGCTTCCACATTGACATGATCCTTCCCATTTGACCGGACCGAATTCCTTCTCTCCTTGAATATGGTATGGCGCGCGGTGCTTCCAGTCCTCGTCTTCTAGTGTATTCTCGGGGAGATTGTTGGTGACTGCTGGGGAAGGGAGTGGGAGTTCGGTGTCTTGAATGCCCATTTCAGCCATGTTGACGGTAGTACAGGGTAGGTGTTGTGGCAGAGAGAGGAAATGAAATATTTCTAAGATATTTTATGGAGAGCAAAAGAGATGATGTCAGTGCGACAGATACATATAGCTACCAAGAATATACTGGCAGGATCAACAAGTATGTTACTACATAGTACTGTACCTACTATAGTTGAAGCTTCTGGTTATACCGATCTTAGCCTTAGTTCAGTAGCACAAATGCGACCGGCCTGTTTCTCTGCCTCCCTTGAAAATTTGTTATTTTCTAGTTGTTTTCTTCTCAGCTTTCCATTTCCCCGGACAAATCTTTTTTATTTTCATCCCGCAAAATTCTATCCTGGATAGCATCTTAGTGATGTCATGATGGTAGCTTGTCCCAGTTCCTGGTTTTTATACTACGCAGACTCCGATCGTCCTGGCATCTGGTTCCGCCAGTGGGAAGCCAGTCTGAATATCTGGATCGAATTGTGGATTCTCCATCATCTTCATTGGCATTTCGAGGGTCCACTATCCCCATGTCAATTGTATACCGAACTGGCCAATTTAGCTTCAAACTGTCAACAGCTTCACCGTCCTAAACCACACCTATAAGGGACGCTACCTAGTGAACAATTCAGTCCTTCAAAATGAGAAACTTGGAAAAAGTGCCTATCAGAACTGCCCCAATTACTAAAATTAATTTACCCCAGATCACGTCTATACGTGGCTATACATAATTATAGCAACTCTTGCCGCCGCCATTCCCCCCGCGTCTATTGGATGTTTCATCCCTGCGAGAAGCGGGCCCTGCATCAGTTCGCATATGTTCTTTGTTTGTTCTCCTTTCCCATCCCTCATTCCTAACCCCCTTTTTTTCTCATTTTTTTGGATTCACGACCTCAGGATGGGCCTCCTCGACAAAATCAAGGCCAGTCCCCGCCGAAGTCGAAAAAGTGGCACTCCTGCGACCGAACCACCCACTCCACCCCGCTCCACTGGCCACGATGTCACAAAGAAGCTCCCACGCGCCGTGTTGACCCGGATTTTCAGCTATGTCTGCCCGCACACACTCGACTATTCCTATGATACTTCGGAGGATTCGATGAGCGATGGCTGTATGCTCTGTGATATGCGTGATCTTGCCCGCTGCACGCAGGTGTGCAGGGGCTGGTTTGCCGCGGCACAAGCGCTCTTGTACGTGATGCTACGTCGCTTCACTGGTCTGATGGAGATAAAGAACTGATATGAACGAATCAATAGGTATAAAAATGTTCGAATTGACCCGGTGCATTATTGCGAACGCGAGATGATATTAGCCGCTAAGCGGAAACGTCGTTCCTTTTTCGATCGCAACGGTGATCCCATTGATGTACCTCAGGTCCGACTAGAGCTATTTATGAGAACTGTCCGGGAATCGCAAGATCTCGGCCAGCTAGTCTTGTCCCTCCGAATGCCCTATATGACCCGCGAAGCGAATAAAACCAACATTGCCCGGACCATCTCGGTGCTTCCACAGCTCCGCTATGTCGATCTCCCGACCGGTCTATTCAGCGACGAGAATTCATGTATGACTCTCAAGCAAGAATTGATTGTTTCCTGTCCCGATATCCGACGAATGACTTATCGCCGCGGCGCTGAAGCGAGCTTCGGACGACTGCGCGATGCCCCGCAATGGGTCAACTTGGAGAAATTAGAGATATCCGGCTTGCGAGTCGAAGAAACGATACTTCGTAACGGACTCGCGGCATTTACAAAGCTACGAGATCTAACATTAGAAGACCTTCCTTGGCTCGAAGATTCTGCCTTCGCAGCGAATCCCAATTGGCCCTCGTTCCCGCCTCTTGAGCGTTTAACAATCCGAGATGCTCCTCAGTTAACGGCAACCGGGCTCGTCTCGTTTCTCTCTGCACCGAGTAGCCGATCAGCCTTACAAGAACTGACACTTGCATCTACTAGCGTACTCCCATCTACGCTGCACCGGATCCTATCAGCCGCACCACGTCTATCCAATCTATCGATCGTGCAAGAAGTCACGCGCTCCTTTCCTCAAGAACAGATAGCCCCGATGAAGTCCCAATCACTACAACTATTGCATTACGAAATCACCTCTGAATCGGATACCCCAGGCTTGCCCCCGGTCGCAAGCTCATACTACACATACCTGATCTCGAGTCTGATGTCCGAGTGGTTACCACGATTGCGCGATCTATACGTTCGCGACGCACAATTCCCCGATACCCTTCTTCTTGCGCCTCCCCCGAGACTATTCGGCGGCGGTGAGGACGGCCCCCAGATGGTCGGTGGCCTCACGCAGCCCTTGAACGTGTATAGCAAAGGTCTAGATGAACTAGAATGGAATTTTACCCCGTACGAGCCCAATCCCGCTCTAGGCCGGAGCGGAGCAAGGACACGACCGGTCAGTTTCCAAGAAGCTCAATTGAGTCGTTCTTGGGGTGGCGAGGCGCGCAAGAGCGTGCTCGTGGGTAATGGCTTTGGAGGGTATTTGGCTGTACCCGAAGATGGCGATCGACCGATGAGCAGTGGCGGATCTAAACGATCCAGTCGACAGGATTTATGGCGGTGATTTGTGATTCAGTGAAAAGGAAAGGACACCCTCGACATGTCCCATGAGACACGCATTTTACGACTGAATGACACTATATCCTCTTTTTTTTGAAGTTTGAATTCGTTTATATACTCCCGTAGTTAACTATATACTGCCCCCTTTTGTGGGTTCTATAAGTACTGTACAGATTATTGGTAAGAGTCGACCGTCTCAGTCCAGAGCAGCCCGTTGAAAGTGATCCAGAGCATGCGCTTCTCGATAAGCTTGTAAAGATTCGCGATTCCGTTGCTCCTGGCCTTCTGCGCCAGGTCTCACCATATTATCCGGGAAGGGCGGCTTTTCCAATACCTCATCTTCTTCCTGCCCTTCCGACTGCACTGCTTCAGCTGCATGGTCAGGCTCCGACTGTTCAGGCTGTTCAGGCTCAGGCTCAGGCTCAGGCTCAGGCTTAGGCTCAGGCTTAGGCTCAGGCTCCTGATTAGGCCAATTTGGTGGAAGTACCATCCCCCTCCAAACCCACTGATTAGCCAACCGTTCATCATCCATATCACAGTACCCATAAGTATTGCAATAACATTCACGCATATCAAGACACAATTGCGCTCGTTGACCAAACATAACTATAAAAATAATTAGCATCTCCTAATAACTACAAGATGAGATGAGGGGGGAACATACTGTGCCACGCATATTCAAAAATGCGACCGCTCGTTGCCGCATCCAGCGGCGACTCCAACAACCATTTCTGCATGCGAAGATAATCCTCCTTCGGTCGGCGACGCACCGCTTCCTTCGAAACCGCAAATTGACTACAGCATGGGACTCCGACGACTTCGGGTAGATCTTCGCCGGGGAATAATTTCATGAATTGGTCGGGGAATTCCACCGCGGTCGGGTGGTCTGGATCATCGGGGCGCTCGTTGTAGTAGCGGGCGGGCTCGAGTTCTGCAGGACAGCCGATTGCCCAAGTACATCGAAGATTGACGTAGCCGGCTTTTTGGACGTACTTTAATTGGAGGTCTTTGATGGATACGACGGAGTCTGTAATAAAAAAAAAAGAAATATTGTTAGATTATGCATGGGTGGTTGTTGGGTTTGTCGCACATACCGTAGAGAGGGTTGTCGTTGTGCCATTGGTATCGACCACCATGGACGAAGACCAGCACATCGGGGAGGGAGTCATATCGGTCAATCAGATAACTATAAATTCAAGTTAGCGACTGATCAAAGAAGAAAGCTTAATCGGATTGACCAAGTGCGATGTGGTTGGGTGGGACAAACGCACGTTAGATAGACCATTGCTTCGTTTCCTTTATTCTCCGGCACGGTAAATTGAGCTTCGCCATCAGGCATATCAGCCCGATAGATGTTCGCTGTCCAGTCAGGAACACCATCTTCAACCCAGGACATATTACTATAGCTCATAGCAGCAATGATAAGCTCTTTAGTAATGGGACGAGTGCCAATTTCCGGCGCCGAAGTCGCACTAGACTTCCAACTGGTACTCGAAGTCGTCGATTGTGATTCCGGCTCAGATACCGGTTCAGCTGCAGTCTCAGGCGCAGGGGTAGGCTCCGGTACAGACTCCGTACTACTCGAGCTCCCCACTTCATCAACGGCATCTTGCAAAGTACCATTCATCGCGGAGCCGGCCCAGCCGTCCGCCTGCTTAGATTCATCTGTCGAGGTGGGACTAGATCGCCAAGGAGCAATCGCACCCAGCGAGTCATGATTCAGAACCAGCTGATAGGAAAGGAGGAGGGAAATGACTGCTAGTGCGAGGTATATGAAGACCCTTGAGCTACCGGATGAACCGGACTCGTGGGGTGGGCGGGAGAAGATCCTCCAGCTCATGATACTGTCATTGTTTTCTGTCGCAGAGGGGATCTAAATATAAGAAAAGGGAGATTTGAAAGTCGGAGGGATATTATAGGGTGATAGAAGAAAATAGAATGGAGAACCACATGAAAAAAAAAATAAAAATAAAAAAGGAGCGAAAACAGAAAAACCGTTCGGACTGACGTCGACCACTTTTGAGGGGGACGATAAGGAATATAAGGAGAGACGGTGGACCGCAAGCAGCAGGGAAATTCACTGGGCCCCCGGGGGCGACGGGTCCGAACAATCGATGCAAGTTCCAAGCTGGAATCGCCGTTAAATCATTCCCTTATTGCGTTAAAACAAGGCTCCACAGGAACAGAACCCTGGTCTAGGCGACCGGATTGGAGGCCAGTAAAGGAGTGGAGTGGATAGACGATGATCATTCGGGACTCGAGCTGTCCAGTTTCACGATGAGAAAAATCGCAAATCGGAAATCACAAAACCAGTCCTCAGCAAGCAAACACCGGATAGTCCACTTTTCCTCTTCTTGTTCTCAAATCATCGCGACCGGACAAGGGTCCAGCCCTGGTGGAGTTCCTGTATCCGGTTCCGGATGGTAGATCTCCCCTGATAACTGCGAGTCGCACGAGGCAGTGCTGTCCGGCATGATTGGGGCTTATCCAACGCCAAAGTTCCGCACCAACAGCGTCAAAAGGAAACTAGCAGTCGCAGAGACGGTGGAATAGCTATCATATTCGAGTCATACTAAGTTACGGGGCCCGGGAACTAAAACGATCGGAAGGCCCGCCACCCGGACACCATGCATGGCAAGGCTTCAGATCAAAATCTCTTGGTATTCTTATTCCTTCTCCTGTCCCAGTTCCAGATGCCGGTCAGGTCTTTTTAGGGGCGGAACTGACGGGGGAAATTCACCGAGACATCGCCAATCATGGCTGGAAGGATCAGCCAACTGTGGAGCAGTCGTATAGGCGCCGGGCTAAGAACATGCGTACGTGGACCCCTGCTCCACTAGAGGTCCGGTCCCCAATCATATACACCGCGTTGCCGCTGTCAACAGTGGAATGCAACAGTGCAGAACACGATTTGGAAGGATTCTACAGTACCTACTGTATCTGTCATGCGAAGAGAATACATTGTGCTTTCATGTCAATCATCAATTTGCAACCCGAAACCTGCGTTTCTGCAGCATATCATATGTGGGGAAAAAACAATATCAGCGCTAATTCTTGACAAAAAAAACACTACAGGCCGTGCATGCACAATGTAGATTGAGTCACACAATGCCTGACAAAACAGATCAAGAGCCAAATTTTTGAATAGGTACAAATGTACCACACCCTCCTCAATTGCCGCCGCCAATCTATCACGCCGCCCAAAATAAAATACCAAGCCTTCTATAGTACTACTCTCTTCCCCCGACAAGGCAAACAATCACAGCGCGAATCGCTGAAATTCAGCACCTTCCAATTCCTCCTCGCCCACCTATGGCGACTCCGACTGATAGACCGGTTCCTAGACCCATATGCCCCATGCAACTCCTTGATATGCTGCTCCATCCCATCCGCGTATGGATCAACAACACCCAGGAGTCTGATTCGCCCCACATGGCGACTGATCATAAATAGAACCTCCATAATTTCTCCAGGATCGGAGTCTCGAAATAGTATCAGCGTTTCGCGAAGGTTACTGAGACATGCGATAATGCGAGAAAGTCTTTCGCGCGCACACGGTGCCGCTTTCAAAGGGCCGGCTTCTCCCGTTGCAAGAGCTAAGGTAGCGAGATCACGTAGGTCGGATTGCAGGGATGTTGCGATCTCGCTATAATATCGAGATCCATGTTCGCAGACGTTGGCTCCGTATTCATCTAGAGCGCTGACGATTTGGGCTCTTTGTTCGAGAAATAGTAAAATGTTGGCTTCCATTCTGGTTTGCGACGGAGTTAATTTCATAATGGAGATTAATGAGAGGTATGCAGTAGTATGAAAGTTTTACGGAAAATATGCATTTGCTTTATATAAATATCTCTAGTTGTACTGCGTGATTGACAATGAGAGGTCGGGTGACGACATCCTTTGATTCTTCAGACGCGCGCTGCATGAAATTTGTTTCAGAGACAAAGCCCAATCAGCGGGCATTTCCGGTACATATTGAAATATGCGTCTTACTTTCAATAAAAAAGTACTACTTGAAACTCGTACAGTCGAATCAGAATGTTGAAGATGACTACAATTGAAAGAGCGACTTGTTATGCATTCAAATGTTCTATAGATCCCAGTCTAATCTCCTCAGGCTCGCCCGAACCAGCAGGCAGCGATGCTTCAACCCCACCAAACGCTATGCAATGAACAAACGACAACAAAGGAAAGACAAAGCATGTGCCGCGAGTCCGCGACTATGACTCGAAATCCATGCAATGATACCCATTCAAATCCCCATGCAAACTACCGAGTCAAATTATAAAGTCCCTTAAAAGGCAAATATTGACCCTCAACAGACCAAAGCGTCAAATGATGTCCAAAATCAGGGTACTTCTTAATAATATCCTCAAAAGCCTGAATCGGATCCACAAAACCGGGCAAATCCCTCCGCCAAAAAGTATGAGGGTTAAGAGACTCTAGCTCCAACCACTTCAATCGCATAAAGCGCATAACAGAAGGCATAACAAAATGCTCCCGATAATCAAAGAAGTGCGCGATCCCATAAATATCCGTCTTGCCAGGATGAACAAAGGGCTTGTAGCTATAAACCTCATCAACAGCCATACGAATAACACCAAGTGGAGCTTCGTCGAGAAGACGAGAGAATTTCTGGATAGCCAGAAGTTCCAGACCTTCAATCATCATATAGCGGGCTGCTTGAAAGAGAGAGAAATGGAAGCTGAGCAAGCGGAAGAAATCATCGCAGTGTCGGCAGTTTGTCTGGCGACCTCGAAAGTCTGTTGGGAAGGTAAAGACATCAGCTGCAAACACGGCGTAATCTCTAGCGTAGAGGTAGTTAGCAATTTTTGAGAGGTGGCAAGGTTGAACTGGATGTTTGAGTTTAATGGTATGGCAGTCGGCATGCTGTTAAAGATGTTAGATCTGAAATTAGAAAAGAAGCATCAGGAATTGACTTACCTTGCGATAGAATTCCTGGAGTCCAGGGGACTCCCGCATGAGATAGATCCGATGGATCTTCTCTGCGTGCTTGCCTACTGTGATAACGAGATCAGGTTGGCTTTCCAGAAAGCCCCTAATAGAGAAACAATTAGCTTTGTTGGAAATTTTGAACCATTGAGCTTTACGCCCGCCAATAAACTTACTTCTGACGTGCTGATCGAACTGCTTCTGCATGCTCCGGTCCCTCGCCTGGCCCCAGGTAAACGGTGTATGGCTGATTCACATGCCATTTACAAGGCTTGTAGACGTGGGTTTTGGCGGCCATTTTGTATATATGAATGCGATCGATAAGACAGTACGAACTCACTGGTTGCAAGGAGTGGTATAGCTGGATGAGGATTGGATGAGAGTTGTCTAAAAAATTACATCAGACCGAGCGATCATTGAGCCTTTATACACAATGCCAGTGACTGGCTCGAGTTTATAGATAGAAATGGGCTTTGGAACCCTTTGATCTTGAAGTAAACAAAGATTCGACCAGAAATAAAGGCATGCGAAACAATGGAACAATGAGATTGAACATCGACTCTATTACACGAAACAACTTCATTTAAGTCGAGGCTCATATTTATCCCTTTGTTTGACTCCAGAATAGTTATTCTTGATTCGGTATTCTCGCTTCATTGTTCTTTTGTTGCTCTGATGCAGGCTTCTATTATTATCCGTTTCATTCAACAATGTCGTCGAGATTCAAGAAGTTTCGTGTTCATAATCGACTGCAGTAATCAATCAGATCTATGATTCAGAGACTCGGAGCACTCTGCATGTTATCAGGCATTATCTTTCGCTTCAATCTCATCTATGCCATATGCTAAACCTGACCAAGCTCCATTGAACCGGATAGTGAAATCCACCAGATTTTCCGGGTATTTATTAATAAGATTCCCAAAATTCACAGATCTGGTCGAAGATGCCTTGGCTGAGAAAGCCGCACTCGAAGAGCTTTGACAGATTCATCAACGTTAACAAGACATGTCCTTCTCTCCCTTCGACCACCAAAGCCATTTATTCCTCCAGCTGTGAGATGCGTAGGGTAAAAGTCTTGGGAATAACAGGTAGTACTTGTATGCGAACTGTCAGAGGCCTTAGATGGCAACATTACAGGTTCAATACACTTGTGATGTAACCAAACACGGCATTTGCTGCATTGTATGTCTGAGCTCTCCAATCCAGTCCGGTCACCGCAACATGGTATAGACAGTTCTGACTTCATCACTGAGACATTGCGAAACTGTGGAACTGAAGCATAGTAGCATCTTTCGCCGATGAAGGAAGCCTGTGCAAATGAAACTGCATCCATCGGATCCAGATGAGTGAAGACATTCGAAAGAACCTCCGGTGGAAAATAGAAGCCCCACCGCTCTTCGGGCCTTTCTTTCCAACACTCAGATGATAAGACTTGGGCTAATAATCTGAAGCCTGGGCAGCAAATTATTGAAGACCAGTTTGCTGACAATTGGAATACTTCAGTGTACGCTAGTCAACAAAGACTCGACTGAGGATAAATTAATCTAAAACAGACAATAGTCCTTCAGACTGAAAGAAAATACGACCACTTTTCATATGTTTCAACTGAAGCTTAGAATCAAACAGTCCGGTTCTTAAAGCATTCAAGCTTTAAATTTTAAGAAGCAATTGAGATAGCGGCAGCTCATGATATAGTAAACAATCAATTGATGCACATAGATCGTCGCAAACATCATATTGATAATCCTCATGCACATGCACGCAGTGTGTGTTCTTGAGTCATACTAGTAATAATTCATATCGCAACCTTGGACTTGGCCAACATTCAATGTCACCGCAGATAATCATTTCACCCTCAAGTGCTCAGCATGAGCTCTTAACAAGGAGAACAGAAACATCATGACTCTTCAGAGATACACTGTGCGACTTGTGCACACATCCCAAATCCTTCCCAGATAAAGCATCAACAACATGATACGCGTCCTTCTTACCATCCAGCTCTGGAATTTCCTTCCACACAGCAGTGCGCTTAGCAGTCTTGTCTTCCGAGTTAAGCATCAAGACCAAAGTCCCCTTCAAAGTAGACGAAGGACCAGACCAGTACTCCGCCGGATGAGACGGGTCAAAGGTCCAATCGGGGTTATATCCCCATTTGTATGGATGAGCAGAACGACCAATAATCGGATCTTGGTGGAAATCAATCAGGTACTTGTTTTTGATGGTTGCCAGGTTCTCATCACTGAGTTCATTTAGCTGTAAAACATGTCAGTATAAGCGCAATAAAAATGATGGGAAGTATTGTCAGCACAGCCACGTACTGCGGTACCGATAATCAATGGTGATTTCATAATTGCCCACAAAGCAAAATGAGCACGATTCTCTTCAACAGTTAGATTGCCATTCCCTACTTCTAACATGTCAGGGTCTGGATGACCCCAGAAGTCAACGTAGTTCATCAAGAAACTATTTTCATTGGCGATTTGAGCAATACGAGTCCAATCGGCTAAATAGGAGCTGTCAGTTTTAGCCATGAAAGATCTAATCGCGAGAGGAAACCAACCGGTAATATCGCCGGACATGCGCCATGAATTTCCGGTCTTGTTTCCCCAGGTATTGACGGCAGCATCACCCCAATCACATAGAGAGAACAGAATCGTCCGATCCTGATCAAGGAGCGCATCCCGCATTTGATCATATCGGACAGAAGTGTTGGAATTTGCCCAGTCATAACCTTTTGGTGCTGGATCTGTGAGGTCGGGGCATGTCCCGTTGGGATTCGTCCCAATGGTGCCGTCGGGGACGCAGGCGTTATACTTGTCCGTCCAGTTACTTGGAACGCCACAATTGTCATATTTTAAATCTGCATCGTGAGTCTGGGTGGAACTAGATAAAAAGATTAAAAATTGGGACATACAGTCAATACCCCATTCAGCGAAAGCGGTTGCATCGACCTCCTCGTATCCCAAGCTGGCTGGATATCCCGCGCAAGTGGTCTCACCGGCACCTGTGTGTCTACTTAGTCACAGTTCCTCAATGAGAACAAGGCGCAGAATGTGAATGTTGCAACTAACTACTGTATATGCCAATCTTGAGACCTAGGTCATGAACCTGAGAGGCAATTCCAGAGATCCCATCTGGGAATTTGGTCGTATCTGGGATGATTCGTTGTGTGGTGCTGTTTCGCATATCCTTCACAGACCAGCAGTCGTCAACTATTTTAATTAACATATTGAACCCAGGTAACTGGCGAAAGTTCATCGTATAGTAACTTACTATTCACATATTCATATCCCAGGTCCTTAAGACCAAGCTTGACGATCTCATTTGCCGCGGTAAGAATGGCGCTCGAGTTCACATCGCAGCCGAATGCATTCCAAGAGTTCCAGCCCAAAGCAGGGAGTCTCCCCTTTAGGTTTCTGTACTTTAGCAATAGCCGAGAAAAACAAAAAAAAAAAAAAAAAAACATCTCAATGTACTGAAGCAAGACACGACGCGACATACCACGCCATCCTTTCTGATAAGCGCTTCCGTAGGTGGAAGAACAGCTGCCAGCACAGCCAAAGTCAAAGAAGTGAACATTGCGGATTTCGACGAAGTCAGTAGTAATCGTCGAAGTTGAACCTTAGAGCAGCCTGTGAGACCAAAGTTGTCCAGGCTATATACTGCATTTTCCAAGTGCGGGGAACGTGTCAACGAGTCTGCAACCCAAAGTCAATGGTGCTTATACACAGGCAAACATGATGCCGATCCCCGCTGTGGCGTGCAGATGCAGAAGCTACGGATTCAACGAGATTGGCGGGGCGAGATGAATGACCAGATTTGGACCGGAGTTGAAGAAGGTCAGTGATGAATCCGATTTAATTATTCACATTTACCCGATATTTCTCTATTATCCGAAAGTTTCAAGCTTTGAAGCTTTGTGGTTGTCTAGACTTTGTGAGGGGAATGGCCCCGATGTACGCATTCTCCACTTCAAGTTCTCGCGCTTCGACCTTCGCTTCCAGGGGCACCTGGGTCTATGTTGCTACCTACGCCTACCTAATGGTACTAGTACCAGTCCTGGAGGGTGTCCTGTATGATAGGGATCTGCATGGGAAGTACTACAGTTGCAGTGAAACAAGCTTTTAACTCCGTCATGATACATTCGTCTATCGTGAGATCGTTATTCATACACTATACAGCCATAACATAACCTCTTATAGCAAGGGTCTTTTATCTCTCTCTTTCTCTCTTCGTCTTTTCCACCCCCTTCTTATGTCTTTACGCCGTCGCAATGCGATATTCAGAACGCACTGAAAACATGGAAAAAAGGAAAGGTTACTTCTTCGCGTCACCCATAATTAGAGCACGAGCTTGGCGGGCATCAGTGCCGAGAACTGTAATGAGATATTCGATGCTAAAGTATTGTCAGTAAGAATGATCAAATAAAGAGAATAAGGGGCCAAGCGCAGAACATACCTTGCCTCAGAAGCCAGGCGGCGTTTCTCATCCTGGAAATCTTGTTGACATGATTCCCAAACGGTAGCTCGTTCCTGGGGCAGCACCGTCTTAACGCGAACCTTGAAGGTTGCACTGACTGGCCGATGGTCGGAAGCACGGACCTCATGTCGGCGATAGTTTAGTTGTTTGACGCGACCAGCGCCGCGGTAAAGAACGCGATCGCACCAGGCGGGGGAGCGTTTCTTCTCGCTTGAGTCGTATTGATCGGTACCGACATCATATTTATAGGTAGGCGCGAAGGTGATCGGGGCTTCAACGAAGCTTCGAAGTCGGAACCCGGGATTCTTGCGTCGGGAGGCCAGAAGCTGGTCGCGCTCCAGGAGTTTACCAAGGTTGTTTTGTTGTATAGCGTTGATGATGACATGTCGAGGGATGGAATCAATCCGATAATTCAGATCGCCATTCAGAATACAAACTTCATGATCCATGATCATGGAGCCGTCACCACCGCTTGCGTACTGATCACTTCGCGCCATGGCGCTGTTTTCCACGGGTAAGGATTCAGCTTCAAGAATGGCGGCGATATCATTGTTACGATGAGCTGTCTGTGTTTGACCTGCTGCAAGATGGCAGTTAACAAAGCACATTGAACTGTCATCGAGCACAAAGCGGCAAATCAAAGCACCCTGGAAACGTTGGTTAGACAATCTAGCGTCGTAGCAAAAAGAAAATAGGACTCTTCATACCTTGTTTCCGTGCATGCCACCCATTCCTCGCTTGATTTCCGAGGCACTGATGCTCTTAATGTTGTGGCGCTCCTTATGCTTGACAAATATGCAAGTAAAGAGCCCAACCATATTCGATGTGTGAAGAAGGACGTAGGACTCTTCGAGGGGCATGCACTCATGCAGAGTCCGGGTCAAATGATCAACCCAGACTCTGTACTGGCGACTCATGTGCTCCTTCTCACCATTCTCCTTCTTCTTACTACCAAGTAACAAGCTCTCTGGGACATTGGTTAGGTACAGTGGTATTACAAAAATCTTTCATTCTCCGTCGGGCACTCACTGGCTGTAATCTTTTTGTTCTCGAGATCAACCAACTCTTGGAAACCAAATACCACAATGTCTGGGGTTTCTTTTTCGGGGCTAAGAGCCTCCTGTATAAAATTCGATGTGCGTACACTGCCAGGAGTAGAAGCGCCAGCGTTCCATGTGACAATGACCGTTTTGAGCTCTCGGAAGTTACAAAACTCCACATCTTTGCTTTGCATGCGAGCATCTGCAACTGTTAGATGAAGTCAAGGGCATATCTTGAAGAAAACAAGAGCTTACCTAACCAATCATCCTCCAACATGCCATCCCAAAGACGGATGCAATTGTCCGTCCCAATAGAGGTTACCTGTAAGCGATTCATAGTCCAAACGCTACTCGTGTCCACTACAAAGGCGGAAACAGGACTATCATGAGCACGCCAGTCTTTTCGCACGGTCCAAGGGTTCGTTCTGACGTCGTATACGTAAATCATGCCCGTCTTATAAGCTGCCCAAAGATAGTCTCCAACGAAACCGAGACAATTAATCTTGTAGACGCTGACATTTACTACCGCCAAGCAAGAAAAGTCGCTGGCAGAGTAGACCGTCATTTTGCCATCTGCATGACCCAAGTAAACTCGACCTCCCTCCTTGGTGGTATGAGCACCAGAGGTCACATCACCGGAGTGCTGGAGGCCTAAAGGTCTCTTGAAAACCCGGAATGAGGCCTCATCGCGCGCATTCGGACGGTACACATGAACATCCTTGCCAGTTGCCAGCAGGAGCTTATCCCCGACTACCATAGAGAAAGTATGACCGCGAGCTACTCGCTCCTGTGGGCTGTGGTAGCTATATTGTAAGTTTGGCACCCCGGTTTCATCGGGTGGCCATATCAACAGTCGACCCTCATCATCCAATGTCCACATTTCCTTTTTGTGGCGAAGAATCTGGATTACCTCTCGCCGGGATGGATAGGAACGAGTAGCAACAATTGATCGGGATTGAATGTCTACTTCATGGAGCTCACCAGCACTGGTACCAAGCCAGATGCGTTGTCCCTCCTCCTCGAGGGTATTTCCCGGTTTGAAGGCAAGTGACAGACATTTGACAGTTTCACCATGGCTTAGACTCATGACTTGTTCGCCGGTGCAAAGATCCCATACCCGAGTGATATAACCCGTAGTGCAAACGTGTTTGCCGCACACATCAATGAGCCGAGTGTCATATTTAGTGAGAATATCCTGAGGGCCATCTTTGAAGTATGGAGGGCGTCTGTTAGCCTGAGAAGCATCTGGGTAATCGGTTCGTGAGACGGCCGGCTCTTCCGTCACCACTTCCTCTTCTTCAGTATCCGTTCGAACAGGGCGACGCTCTGCGTAAGATGGCTCACGAGTTAAGGGGGGCTGCTGCTGAACGGGGCGAGGGGGGTGAGATGGCTGAGATGGTTGAGAATCATATTTATGGGAGTAAGAGGGCACGGCTCGGGGCACCGGGGTTGTTTGAGCCGGGCTGGCCACCACAGGTGGTGGGAATTCTCGAGATGGAGAAAGGCCTGCCCGACGAGGGTGGGCAGATGTTGGTCTAGGTGGAAGTCCCGGGCGGTCATGAGGACTATCACTAGCGCGAAGCCTTTGGGCAGACAATGGCGGGGCGGTAGATGACTCTGTATAGCCAGAAGGAGTGGTTGGGATTTGCACCATCAATGGTCTTCCGCCTCGAGTGGGCTCAGGAATTGGACGAGGCTGAGATGATCCCCTTTCGCTAAACTCGGACTTTCCATTCAATGCTGAAAGTGGAGGACGACGATCATCAAACGAACGACGAGGGGGGGGTTCTGTAGTAGGCCGGCCAGGCGGAATTCGCGGAGGCACTTTCGTAGCAGACGATGGTTTGGCCGGTACCTTCTCCGGACTGCTAGGGGGCGTGTTAAATGGCGACACAAGTTCGTCAGATGATGCTGTCTCGGTTCGAGGAGCCAAGGATTTTGTATCATGGTGTGAAAATATCGCGGGCTTTGCGGGAATCTTGGGCTTGTCCGCTCGATTCACCGGTGGCGGCATTGACGTGCTCTCCGATTTCCGGTCTGACAATTTCCCATTGCCATTAAGCTGCGATGAATTGGGGGATAGTCGCGGACCGGGCCCTGCCTCAGGTACAGAAGATCCAAGCTTCGTTGGAGTAATTGGTCGGAGGGCAGGGGTCGGGGAAACAGATACCGATTCTCTTGAGCGATGCGTCGTCATTCGGGGAGCCCGATCATCTTCCTGGCTTCTCGAAAGCACATCCCGTTCCTGAATACGAGGCGGAGAATGGGGAGCATGGACTGCTAAGGTTGGTGGCAGGTGAGGGGATGAGCGCTGGAAGTTTGAAGCCATGGGCCGGCCATGTTGACTTTGACTTCCAGGGGAACCACGCGGTCGTAGCTGTTGGTACTGACCTTGGTCATTGCGGCGGCCCTGTCGTTCCTCGGTGTTCCAGGGGGACTGTGGCCGAGGTAGGTCCAATGAGGCCCGGCTTGACCTAGGATCCTCACCCGGTTCGGGGGTCCTCAAAAAGCGGCTTGTTGATTCATATGGGCCAGATCCAGGACCAACTGTAGATTTCGTTTTCCGGTGTGACAGGTTCTCAAAATGGGATAATAGGGAGGATACCGGTCTCTGTTGACATGGTTAGCCTGGCCGCGTGGCCCATTCGACAGGCTGCGCAAGCTTACAATGGGAGCATCATCAGAGTTCGGGTCCTTTGCATTTCCATCCATGGCCAAAAGAAGCTATCCAGGCGTCACAGTCGCCGTGGAGATATTTCATATACCGTGGTGGTGGCGGGTGCCTAGCGACTTCGGATCAAATATGGGGGAACCGATGGCGTATGAGGCGCCGTGGGGTTTGAATTGAAGACCGTTATTGGAAGCGGTTTGGCGATTAGAAAACAAAGAAACAACAGGCTGCGAGCGGCACTAAGGCCAAGGGAAAAGAGAACAGCAATGTGACCTGTTCACAAGGTCATGGGGAGTGTAAAGAGAGAGAAGCAGCGAAATGATTGTGGCGGGGAGAGAAGTGGAGGATCACGGGAGTGGCAGATCAATCGGTTCCTGCGCAACCTTCTTCCCTCTCCGAGCCTCATATGGTCCTGTGAAGCCTTGGGATCAACCTACCGTCTTTCTACGCCTGTACAGAGCATCACCATTCCTGCCGGTCTGTGACATGTGGTATGTCATTTTCTATCCCCCGCACTTTGATATCGCCGGGGAGGGGGGGGGAATAAAAAAAAGCTCAGGAGCTAACACCCCGCTTTACAGTAAACACATCCTCAACGCCCAAGTCGCCATCCGGTCAGCTTGCTGTTCGTCAGCCCGATCCCTGATATCGTAATTCATCATTGACCGAATATCTCACAGGCCGGAAATGGTTTGACTGTGCTGAATGTCACCAAGAGCAGGAATCCCACAGCCTCCAGAAGGCGCAAGAGATGGTATGCTCCGACTATGTTAAGCTCTGCCATACGGTCTACAACTTTTAACTCTTGGGACACAGGTCTTCGCATGCAAGAAGTGCAAGAAGTGCTTCCGCAAAGATGCCGCTGAGTTCGAAGAAAGGTGTGTTACATCTGCTCTGGTATTGAGATTGCAAGCTAACCCGTGTTTCTTTCTTCCAGTGATGAATACTGCCCTCATTGTGACAACCATTTCGTTCTCGACGCTGTAACCCCGAAAGCCGATCTCCGTGTCGAAGGTGACGATGCACGAATGGACAGCCGGTATGTTCCTACAATTAGGCAAAATATTGCAAGCCGCGTATACTGACGGAGACCAGAATGCTCAAGGATGATCGCGTCCGGACGGATCAAGAAAAGTCTATCTTCAACTTCCGGGATCTCTCTGATCGTCTCGGTTAGAGGACGGAGAAGTCTGCTGCGTGTAAAAAATTTGATGAGGTTGACGACATGATGGTTTCTGATTCTTTCTGCTTTACAACGACCCCCCTTTTTTCGTGTTAGCGGGTTCATTCATTTGGTGATAGACCAAGCTTTGCTTTGGCCTCAATACCCTACAGCTTCTTTATATATATTTCTGAACAACGGCATTTGCATTGTACACTACGGTCATGGAGAAAAGGAAGATGAGAAGGTGAATTGTGGGAGTATGTGGTGGTTTTCAATTCTCGTTAATAAAGTGAGACCATCGCTCTGGTAAATCGACACAAATAAAGTATCCAGCCTTTGTCTAATGTCCCGGCGGCTTTCTTAACTCCTTTATTCAGCAGACTCACCACCGGGTCGGGTAAGAATAGCTGCGGTGGTGGTGCCTCCGCGACCGGTCTTCTTCTTGGCAGCCTCCTCCTGCTTCTCGGTCTCGATGCTCTTGACGTAGGACTCGATTTGGTCATCTGGCAGCATCTCCACTCGCTCACCGGGCGCCATAATAGCGACCTCAATGTTCTTAGCTCCAGTCTGCACAACCTCCAGCAATGACTTGATGGTCAGTTGAATAGTTTGTTCCCGGTCCATATCCTCCTGGTGGTTACGTTCAAGGAATTCCCGAACTGTCTTACTGGATCGGCCGATGGCATTGGCTTTCCTGTGAGAGAAATAACAGACATTAGCAAACTACGAACATAGCTCGTCAAATGGTATTTTGGGTGAAAGACTTACCAGGCTGAGTAGATACCAGACGGCTCAGTCTGGTACAGGCGGGGTGTGCCATCATTCTTGTCAAAGCCGACAACCAGCGTACTAATACCAAATGGACGAACACCACCACTCTGTGTGTATTTCTGTTGCACGCTGGCGATGTGTTTGGTGATGTATTCGATGGTAACGGGGTCCTCCACGGTCAAGCGGTGGGACTGGGCTTCTAAGCGAGCCTTGTCGATCAAGATACGAGCATCGGCATTCAACCCCGCGAACGCTAGACACACATGGTCGTCTACAAGGGCGATCTTGGAGGGGGTAATTCGGGTATCTTGAAGTTTAAGAGCAGAGCGCTTCTCGCAACCGAGCACGACGATATCCTTGCCTTTGACACCAACGGCACATGTTCCTACAGAAGCCCGGTAATCAGTACGCACATCCATCACCAAATAATAGTCTCGAGTAGGTTGGTCCCATCAAAGGATTCGAGAGAAGTCGGTTTCAAATCATCAAGCACGTACCTCGCTTCACGGCCTCCATGGCATACTCCACCTGGAAGACGTGCCCATCAGGGCTGGAATGGGGTTAGATAAGGATGCAGAGAGCTGAAGGAGCTAGTGAAAGCTTCATACCTGAAAACTTGTATGAGTTAGTTGGGTCATTCTTGCGTGGGGGATGGAAGCAAAGGGAGCTGGCTGGTTGAGGAGCTAGCTGGCTTACCAGAAAGAGCTCGGTCGTAACCGGACATTGTGGGCTAATGTAGCGGGATGCAGGCGAATTCTATAATTCCACGGGTATAAATGATCTCAAGAGACCACAAGAACGGTATTGAATAGGTAGTGCTGGGAAAGCGCTGGGTTGAGTGAGAACACAGTGATGTTGCGGCAAGCAATGACGGACCGTCATCTGGCGGGCGGTGACGCGAAAGCCTGTGGTTGCCTTGGCGCTGCCGCGCGGATAACGCTGACCTCCAATTCCGCGCGCATAATCAGGTTTACTACATTTTCGGAATATTCATTACACGCATTTATCTGTATGACTTCGAGCTCAGTATTTTATTAGAGCTTTTGCCTCCAGGAATAAGTCTTGAAGAGGCTTAGGGCCCCAAATTAACCTTGGAAATGATCAACTGATGCACTCAAGTGCTTTCAAGTTCAAGTCCAACTTGAACATTTGCAGTTGCACGTGCACCTGGGCAGATCCAGATGTCCCACCTACCTAGGATACTATGTCAGGCGGGTACTCTAAATTATATGTATGCTCCGAGTCCTGCCAGTGCATGGTACATAGGTAGCTTGAGTACGCCCGCTGGTTAACGGCCAGTTTAGTTCTACCATCAATTTGGAAGGCTTCCAAGGTTCCTTTTGTCTAAGTATCCCAATTAAACTTTGAACATTTGAACTTGAAGTGCGTAACTATTATTCCGAGAGATACTACTACTTAAGCAACCTTAGTTGAATAAATTATCTGAATAATCGATCGACGCGAACTTGAAATGCATCAACATGTGCTTTAACATTCAATGAACCTTGGAAGCGCTTAGGTACTGTAGTGGGGAAGGTCGTCCTCTAGAAATTCTGCCACTACGGCGGTAAGCTTTGGCCTGGAAATGCCAAAGTCCCGCACATTATGTTTATATAGGCCCATATGGCTTCAGACTAGAGAACACAATCCCTTTTCACACTCTCCGACGCGCATATACGGCTCATTCAACCTTCCCGGCCGTGCATTTTATACATATGTATTGGGCGTGGGTGGTTTTCTTCTCTATATCGACCTGTACGGCTAGTCTGTATAGCCAGAGAGCGCTCCCCACTTCAGTACCTAGGTAGTACTAGTCGACGGGCAGGTTGGCATGGGCTATGCCACTGTGCACATGTGTGGACCTCAAATACTAGCAATACTACATATTCAGCCGTCATCGTGATGCCAATTGAGAAGCTGAGAACATCGAAATACTATTTGAAACGCCCACATGCATTTCAGAAAATAGTAGTACACATATTTATATGATAGTATGTAGATTCAAATGTTTTCGTCACGGTGTAGCCTGGATATAGTATCTCCAGTAATGGGTACCAGGTACCTAGTGCCAAGGTTGAGTCGATTCACAGCGACTCATGAATAGTATGTACTAGGTACTAACTAGATAGTATTCAAATCAATTTGAATGCTCTGGAACTTGAAGTTAGCTAGTATGTAGGTAGAGACAAACCTCTTTCCTTGAAGACACACAAGGGGAGAATAAGAAACCCCGTCGCTAGATAAATCAAGACTAAATAATGCTATGGCCAAGGACCTTTTAGGGCCATGGGACCAACTGGTACTCGAAACTCGAGAGCGCCGTCTCCAAAAGTGTGGCTGCAACAGACAAGGCCTAGAATGATAAACTCGTCTATGAACCTTAAATTCTCATGCCTAAGTAGAAGTCACGCAGACATCTTTTACTGCCTAGATATGATGACATACCGAGATATTGCGTATGATTAGTCAATCATTTTCACAATAGTTTACCATGTCTCCTACTTTATCTCCTACCTAACACTTCTCGATAAAGCATATTTGGAATAACCTAAGGCTTAGACAAACACTAAATTCTCCCGAGGTCCGATTCAAAAAGGGTATCGGCCAACGCTTTTACCCATAATTCTTTAAGAGAACAGAGGTTCTTCCATTTCAAGTTCTTCCATCTATATAAACTTTGAACTTACAATTACCTACTACTTCCTTAAGAGAAACACCAAAGTACATAATTATACCAACCCGTGGACTTTCTCAGAGCTACCTAGGTAATCAATCTCCAAAACAGCATGCCCAAAAGAAAACGCGAAGATGAATCATCCACAGCACCAAGCCTAGTGGAACTAGCAATGGATAAATTGCGAGAAACTTTAACAGACTCCATCGTCGGCGCAACAGCATTCTCAACCTTCGTATGCGGCGGCACAATCGCCATAGACAACAAAGTCTCTCCCCCAACCTCAAAGAACATCTCCCTGGGCAAAAACCCACCATCACGCGGGTATAAACCCCCATCCTCAGTCCATATATTCTGGGCAAAGGAAGACGAGACCGAAGCACGGAAACTACTTCTCCCACTGCACACGCAAGCAATCGCCGATTCAAGCACAGAAAGACTCAATCAACTAATCGCAGCCTGTGACCCCGCCACATTCGGAAAAGGGAAAGAAGACGTCCTCGATCCAACATATCGCAAAGCAGGAAAACTGGACCCAGATCGATTTTCATGCAATTTCTATCCTGCAGATTACGGGATTCTAGAGAACGTCGAGAAAATCCTCTTACCCGGATTCAACAACATCTATCAAAACGAGCTACCCTTTCGAAAACTCACAGCAGAACTATACAAGCTAAACATCTACTCAGGACCAGATGGTCTTTTCAAAAAACACGTCGACACACCACGATCCGAAAGCCAAATTGGATCATTGGTAATCTGCCTCCCGTCCCCCTTTCAAGGAGGCGAACTAGCAGTCCGGCACGAAGAACAAGAACGCATTTTCAAGTGGGCTACGAAAAGTGATAAAACAATCCAATGGGCAGCATTTTACAGTGACTGCGAACACCAGATAATGAAGATAACAGAAGGCAACCGGGTAACATTAACGTATAATCTATACGTGACAGAACCGATCGCAGAATCAATAATCACAAACCCAATCATTGACATAGAAAGATTACCACTCTGGAACTCTTTCCGGGATCTTCTTTCCATGCCGACCTTCATGCCAGCAGGCTGGAGGCTGGGATTTTGGTGCTCGCATTCTTACCCTCATACCTCTGAGGCTGTCAACTTGGACGAGTTACTTCCACGAGCTCTTAAGGGCTCCGATTTAGTCGTGTAGGCCGTGATGAGCTCGCTTTACATAGATACAAAGGTTCTTCCTGCGTTCATAGTGAACCCGGAATTTAATCGCGGATATATTGGGAATAACAAGTCGGAGGGTTCAAAGGTGGGGTCAATGGTCGATTACGAGGAGGTGAAACTACTAACCGGAGGAGTAGAGGGTGAAAATGATCATCCATTTGACCTTTACGAAACAGGATGGACTGGCCTTGTGCACATTGGAGACTCATTGAATAACCACACGTACGATAGGTTCCTATCCAATAACAATGATGGTATAAGTATACACGAGGTATGTGTACCTGATACGTTACTTTTTTTTTAAAAAAAAAAAAATAATATGCCGAATCTAGGAGCCTATAAGCTAATCTAGAGCACTGGCAGATAATTGTCAGAACACAGGGTGGGGATATTGCTGAGCCTGAGGATGTTACCTGGATTGCAGGGCCGAGATACCGGAAAGTGGCACATACCTATGTGGCGTGGGGAAATGAATCATCGGCGGAATTTTTGTACTCGTATGCTACAATTATAGCCCACGTTCCTCCTTTCGGAGAGCGTCAGATATTCAATTAGGCGATATATCCTACTTCTGCGGAACTTGAAGGTTACCTAGGTAATGGTTTTGCTAATTTGCTTCGATTTGCGCCGGGTATATCTTATGATTGAAAAGACACCTCAAGCGCTACTACATATTATTGAGTTTCTAAAGTTGACGTAAATCGAGCTTTCTAATTGGTTACTATACCTCTTAGTCAATTGGTGATCTTCTTGGAATATGCTACTATGTAGACTTCTCAAATTCCATCATGATTTGAAATGCGAAAAAGTGCCAGGACTCAGGACTCAGGCCGCGTAAGCGCAGTCGCACTTCCAAGGTTGTTCGAATTTGAACTTGAATGTGCACTATTGGAACTCGCCCGCCCATGCCAGTGTGAGATTAGTTGCTTAAAGTCGCGCATAAGTCTGAATTGCTACACAAAAGAACTTGAAGATATCACTGATCTAAACATGTTGAGTAAATCTCAACTTATCCCATCTCATTTCATATCCGAGTTCTATATATCAAGCATCCCAGAAATACAGGACGCTCCCCCAAACAAGTACATTGAAAGATACATGTAAAGGATCAAAATAGATGGGGTAAATGTATAGACAGAACAATCTTTTTGTTGCATTCACAGTGCCTGGTGGATAACCAGTCCTCAAAGAAAACTCGGGATTCTCGATCCATAAAAAGCCGGCGCAAGCGCAAAAGGAAATCCCCCAACACCCCCCAACGGAGTCCAACCCATTGTATATCCCACCCGTGAGATCAGTACCGTGAATTCTCCGACGCTTGCCATGACCTAACGCAGAAAGGGACCAAAGATCTAAAATGCAAAGCAGGTCGAGTGCGCAACCCAGGCTCACAATGCGTTGGCGTCCAAAACCCACACAAGACAACGGTGAAGCCGCCGCCATCCGAAACAAGACTATTAAACAGACCAAAAAAACCAGAGTGCTGAAAGATGGAATCCAAGAACGGGAAACCGCTCCAACGACCAAATGAGGAAGATGAAAAGGGAAAAAATGGAAAAGACATCAAGAAAATGGACACAAAAATAGAAGAACATCCCACAAATCACAGGACGGCGAGGCGATGAAAAATCCGGAACCACAACGCTACCCGCCTGCTCCTTTCCAACCCGATGCACCGGAACCGCAGAAATCCCTTATACAAATGCGTATCAACGAATATCAACCAACGCATATACCTGCCACAATGCAGGTCTGCAATATGGACAAAGTAAGTGTGATGTTTTTGCCCGGTTCGTTGGGCGTCAAATGAGTACTAAATACAGGTCTCGCTACTTTACGCAGGAGACTTGTTAGCACCAGCGCCGTTCCGACGGGAGTGAGCATCGTCGGAAACAGTGAGTCCGCCTAGACCGCTGGAGAGGAAGGCGAACGGGTCACTGGAGCTCTCGGTGCCGTAGAAGGCACCGTTAGAGGCGCTGGTGGATGGCACACCGTGGTCAGCGCCGGTGAAGGCAGCCTGAGTTGCCGGGTTGGCAAAGGAGGCAGCAGAGTGGGAGGTGTTAGAGGAGCCGTAGCCAGAGTTCACCTGACCCATGGGAGGGTAAGCAGCCGGGGCATTACCAAGACCACCGGTAGGGAGAGCATAGTTGTTTGGAGGTGCACCAAACTGCTGACCAAATCCACCAAAGCCACCAGCGGTGGATGCAAAAGGTCCAGGGGCAGGGGTGCTAGCCATGGAGTTAGGACCCATACCACTGAATTGTGAGGGAGGGTCCATGGGTGATGGGAATGCCGAGTCGGCGACAACAGCAGCACCCGAGCGTGGGGCACCACAGCGTAGACAGTTAATGTTCTTCGCGAAGTTGTGGTAACCACAGCCCTCTGATCCGCACTTCCAATCACCAGCACGGAAGGGGACCACACCCCCGTTACCACCTACGCCACGGGAGTGGCCCATACCGTGACCGTGACCATGGCCACCCATGTGAGGAGGCATCATCGATGGGGGACCGTATCCGTAACCGTAGCCCATTGGGTCGGGGGTAGCGGCCATAGCGGGGAACGAGCAACGGAAGCAAGCAGTACGACGTTGGAAGTTCGAGAAGCCGCATGATGGGCAAGTCCAGTCGCCAGGGCGGGGGCGGTTCTTCGATGGCGGGAATGGGGTAAGAATCTCAGCAGCGCGGTCCAGAACCCTGCTCGATGATGGGGAAACCTCGATAGCCTTCTCGTTCAGTGCCCGTCCGTTCATGCAGAGGCTCTCCGCGGCCTGAATTAGATGTTAGCAAAGATTCCCGAAAGACAAGTCTCACGACCGAAAAAGGCGGGTGAATAAGCAGTTCAAAGCCCATTCCAGTTGCACATACCTCTTCGTGAGATGAGAAAACAGCGAATCCAGTACCAGTAGGCTTGTGTTGATCCGGAGTACGCAGGGTCCAGAACGCGATGGGACGGCCACCGAATTGAGTGAACCAGCTCTCCAATTCCGATTGAGTGGTGTCGTGGGGCAGACCGCTCAAGTGAAGCACCTTGCTCCGCTCAGCAAGGAAGGCCCGTACATCGGCGTGGGCATCCATAGGACGGGTCAGAATCTCGGGGTGCTCATGAGGCGGCTGTGACTTGCGAATCAAGCCCCGCAGCACGCGGGCCAGAGTAATCGATTCCTCCATCGCACGGCGTGGCGAGGCGGGAGCCAGTGCTTGCAGGTGGAAGGGAAGATTGTGCTTGATAGGGGCGGAGGATTGAACGGGCTCGACCTCGAGGGCAGCGCAGATGTTGGAGAGAGAACTGGGGCCAAAAGGCAACGACTCGGGGTGGTGGGTTTGCCAGCGCTGATATTCAGTTCGCAAATCGAAGGTTCTGGAGTGCTGGAGGTATGCGGGCAGCACGACTGCCTTATCCCGGGCCTCGCGGGGCAGCTGCACGCGCAGATCCCACGAATCCAAGGTTACGAATGCAAACTCGAGATGCTTGCTGGTGAGGTGTTCCGTGGCGAAGGCATCGAATCGGGAAATGGCATCACGGAAGGTACCTGCGGAGCGGACGTGCTCCCATGTGAGAGTTGTCAAGCTTGCTGCATGGCAAAGTTAGTTTCTTATTTTTATTATTTTGATGTGTTGGTGTTTATATTTTCTCGTTTCTGGAAATGGCCCAGTTCGATGTTGTTGGTTCGGATGTGGATCAGGGTTAAAAAAAAAAAAAGCTTACTGCAAAGCGGAGTAATGGGAGTGTTGACGGGCTTGACGAGGACACTTTCACGGTGCAACTAGAAGGAGGGAAGGAAAGCATGTTAGCTGGAATTGCTGCATGGATGCCTCTCGGGGAGCCCAGCATTAAAAAGTGATCCTGTCGGGGTTGATCGGAGCCGGGCGCAGGGCGTCAAAAGAGAAATGGGGCGGGCAGCAGAGCAGGCCCGAACGGGGGGTGTGTGTGTACCTCCTCGCAGGTCTTGGTGTCCAAGAGAATCCAACCCAATTCGATCACCTCCGCGGAATCCTTAGTGACATAGACGCCATGCTCGTCACAGGTGGTTGCAACGTGGATGACGATGTAGCGATCCAGCTTGGGGGTGGGTGCTGTCACGGCCGCCATCGCTGACTTGTCGACTGCCAACGGAGCGGCAGGGGAGAGCCCGGGGGTGGAGAAGGGGAGAAAGGGATTGTCTCTGCAAGGAATGCAGGAGACAATTAAACACGACCGAAAGGGGGGGACGTGGTTTTGAGACAAGAGGAAAAGAAGCCCGGGGGGAGGAAGAAAGGGAAGAAGGGAAAGGGGGGAGAGACGAGAAGAAGGTGGGGAGAGCGAGAAAGAAACGAGTCCAAACTGTTCACAGGTGGAGTTTTTGCTCAAAAAGAACCGTTTCGGATTCGACGGAGTTTGTTTGAACGCCCAGGTCGGGGTAAAAGCACCGCTAGAAAAAGTACACGAGGGTTCTATTCACTGGAATTCTACAGCAGTCTATCCTCTGATGACGGGAAATTGTGTTCGTCTCGTTTCGCTCCGTCTCGACGTTGTTCATGGGCTACCGTGCAACCCCAGCGCGGGCCAGATCCCTGTTCCCCAGATCACACTACAGGTACTCGTATAGGCTATTGATTTCAGTTTGGATTATAGCATGAACAGATAGCTGTCGTCTTGAATTCAGAATAAACTTGTCAACTATTGCCTTCGGTTGGATTCCGGGAAACGAGCATACCACCGAGTGGATCCCTGTCAGAATTGCACGATGGGCCCATGCTTTGACACTCAATGGGCGTGAACTGCAATTGAAATGGAGGATGGACCGAATGGAAGGGTCTGTATCGCGTCAAGTATAGATACAGAAAGATATACACACAGATATCCCCCCAGTATCACAATTGAGGCATTTCATACTCGTCAGGCACCGCGAAGAGTCCAAATTCCATCTTGTACTTTGGTAAGTCACGTGATGATTAGTCAGAACACACCAGTTGGTGAATGACTACATGGCCAATACTACTACTATGAGTACCTCCAATGGTACACTTCTGCCTACTTTGTAGATGTTCAGATCAACTTATTGAAGTCTACTAGGTACTGTGTATGAAACATTGGCTACATGAGGTCCGTTTATATTGACTCTCATTGACTTATTTTCCATTCATCTGTCGGTCCTGAAATTGCCAACCTTTTTAGATTTATTGAGGATCATTATTAATTCAAGCTTATATCAATTGGCGGATTCAACTTGAATGCGATTATAAACCGCCAATTTGCAATTCAGTATAAAAGCTCAATGCTTCAACATGGTGGAAAGTGCTTCCAAGGTGCTGCCCGCGGCCGTCCCCAATATATGCAGCAGTACACCATCTCACGTGCTTCAAGTTGCCAGTCCAAATTGAACACCCACAATATAATTTACTACTGCATTCCAATAAGAAAAATTCCAATAATCAGACCAATCAAGTTTCAAATAATTATCACTCAGTATAGTTCCCCGAAAAGACATCAAGTAACACCGCCAATCATTACCTGTACTTGCGACTTCCCGCCGAGTGCGGGGGCAGCGGGGTCCATGACTTCAACCCCCACGCGCATTCCCCGACGGCCTCAGATTGGTGTAAAAACACGCCCATCAGTGGGGGCTCTACCTTGGTAATCCTCGAACAACGTGAACCACTCCTTCCTTTCAACCTGATAAGAAATCTTTCCCCTGGACACCCTTCAATGCCCCTCCTCCCCCGATCCATCTCCCCCCGCGCCATAATGAAGCTCCTCTACCCCACCTCCGTCAAGCTGGACGTCCAAAGCCTCCAAGGCTTCTCCGTCACCCTCCACCCATACGACGTGAAGTCCCCAATTCCCGAAGACCTGATTGATGCCGAAATCCTCGTCACGTGGGCCAACGCCGCGGACAACCTGAAAGACGCCGCAAAGCGCATGAAGAACATCAAATGGATCCAGTCGCTAGCCGCGGGCCCCAATGACGTCCTCGGTGCGGGATTCGACAAGTCCAAGGTACTCGTTACATCCGGTGTCGGATTACACGATGGCCCCGTCGCCGAACACGCGCTCGGCCTGCTGTTAAATGCTGCTCGTCGATTCCACGAAATGCGCGACTACCAGCTTCAATCGAAGTGGCCGGGTCATCTTGGTGGATCGTTTCCCCGAAGCGACTTCACTACACTCCGCAACTCGCGCGTGCTGATCTGGGGCTTCGGAAGCATCGCCAAGAAACTTGCGCCGTATTTGACCGGTCTTGGAGCTGATGTGAAAGGTATTGCGCGGAGCCATGGTGTGCGCAATGGTATCGAGGTATTTAGCGAGGATAAGCTTTCGGAGCTGTTGCCCGAGACCGATGCGCTTGTGATGATTCTGCCTGGAAGCGAGTCGACTAACAACGCTTTGAATGCCGAGAGACTGAAGTTGCTTCCTAAGCAGGCTTGGGTGATTAATGTTGGACGAGGAACTTCGATTGATGAGGATGCTCTTGCGGATGCGCTGGAGAAGGGTGAAATTTCTGGCGCTGCATTGGATGTGTTTAAAACGGAGCCGCTTCCCGAGTCCAGTCGCCTTTGGAAAACGCCTAATCTTATTGTTTCGCCTCATGCTGCTGGTGGAAGACCTGAGGGATGTACTGAGTTGATCGCTGATAACCTGCGTCGCTATCTGGCTTCTCAGCCGATGAAGAACGTCATCTGACTCGTGCGGGACTCTAAATTATAAATAGAGGATAGATATGGGTACGACTATATATGTATGGAATAGGGATGCATTCGTTTCTCAAAAATGCCTGAGTTCAAGTTAGATATGTATGTGCTCTGATCGTTGTCGGCTACTCTCATTCCTAGAGCTCGACCGTGTTCGTTGTGTATCATGTGTTTTGCAATTTCACCGCCTCACCAGGTGGTTTTTCGGAGCTTGAGGGTGCACTGGTATCTGTACTGCGAGATATCATATAGCTATCCTGACTAGTCGACGTATGCGATTTGATATAGCTGCGGCATGAGCGATAGACCGGCGGGACGCCAGGAAGGCAAGCAGCGCCTAGAATGAAATCATTCTCAATACTGCTCCACATCCCGATAGTAATACTGTCGTCTGAACACTTATCAGCTTTCGATCGGACTCGTCGAGACGATAACATTTGAATGCAGGTACTTGCCAAGGTATTTCTGAAATCCAGTATTATGCAGAAGTTGCGTAATAGTATAGAGCTTTTTCATCGCAAACCCAAATGATCTAAACGTAAAACCATCAGCAATTTGGACCTCCAGAATTATTGAAACCTTGCGAAGCTCACAGAAGTCCAACGCCCATCAACGCAATTATATTCATCTTCTTGCGTTTCGACATATTGAGGTTCCAAATGACGAACCCCGGATACGCAGCGAAAGCAATATCCAAAAACGCCGAAAAGCCTGGATTGATACATCAATAAAGCTTCAACCCAAATGCACATGTGCCAGTGTAGATGAGACAACCTACATCCCATAAGAACCGAATAAGCAACCGTAATCATCCGGTCCCAACATTGACCATTAACATGTCTCCACGGATCCCACTGCTTCGCAACAGGAGAACACTGGACCCAAGAAATAATAAATCCAATATGCGAAAGCACCTGCGTAATAATAACAAACGATAAGATGGAGATCTTCAGTCGTCGCCGCGGACAAAACGTGCGACAGATCAAAACACAAACAGCCAATTTAGGTGTTGCGATACTTGGAAATGTCATGTAGTTACCGAAGAGAATCCAGAACATTGGTTTCGGGGTTGTATTCGGTAAATTGTTAACGTCGATGTACTTGACTGAACTGAGACCTATCTGGAATGATATCGCTCGGATAATATTGAATATCTTTAAGGGATCAGTTCGAGATTTGCTGCCTATGTGCTGTCTTTGATACATACCCAGGAGAGCGAAAGGAGAATGTCATCCCAGCCGAGCATATCTCTGTAACAGTTTGAGATCTGATATTTTGCAATAGCTCTCAGTATGAATATGGTCGTCGAGATTGAACTCCAGGGCCATGTTGAACAGGTAGCTTGGTACGCGAGGTGACTTAGGCTTTGGACATCAATCGTATCCGAGCTGGCCATGGTCGAGACATCTCAGTAGAATGCTAGAGGAGAGAAGGAAAAAGAAGTTTGAAAGTGGCATCTCACATATTCCTAAGTCCGTTTCTAGATGCCGACAGACGTTATGTCCGTGATGTCCTCACTTACCCCTGTCATCAAATCAAATACCCAACAAAGGATCATGATGGACTCGAGGCTGGAGGCGGGGTCTTACAGGTGACATACCATCTGCAACATGCCAAGCGGAGTAATTCCTATTGGTATTTGAAGATGGTCCTTGCAGATGGCTCACTAAAAATCAAATGAGTTCAACAGCGCAACGGTTTACAGTACCCATTGCTAAAAAGGCGAATAGTCATTATAATGCTGCTGTTTGCACGATCAACTTCGACGGATAATTCGATGATCTCAATTGTCTTTTCCATACTACGAAGATTATTATTCGTGACCGTTTCTCAGCCTTAAAAGCATATCTGGCCCCCATTCTCCCTGCGGCCTGCAGATCGTCAGTAAGGCGTGTGGGTCTTCCGTGCGGACAGGGGTAGACCCGTGCGTGTCCTCGCTCTCAATCTCCGGATGGGGTTTTATCTGCGCGAATTCTGGTCAATTATTGCACTTGTACAGGAAAGTCATCTTCAATGGGATAGATGAAGAGAGTTTTCTCATTGAAATTGCTCAACAAGGGAACGATGTTGTTGTCCACGGGTTATAGGTATTGATGTTTCCAAGGTTGTGTGTTTGTACTTGCTAATCGGTTGTCCTTTTTAGATCAGATTGTATACAATGGTTCCTTGGGAACCTAAACAGTTCCTCAAGTGCTGCTTGCCATTAGGCATGCATCAAAGCTGAAGCATACTCACAAGCTATCATGTACCAAAACATAGAAAATGAGAATTATCATGCCAGTTTGAGCCTGGGGACGTTCAGATAGATGCATGTGGTTCCGGATGCCTGCCGGGTTACAGAAACCAAGTGAAGTGTGAGCCCCGGATGCTTTCCGACACAACCGTCAAGCACTTGAGGCAACCAACTACGGAAAAAGCTACTACTAGATACTAGCGAAGAGTACTGAAAAAGCTGACACTTTTCAAAACACCGCATGGGACGACAGTGGTATCCCCGACCACCAGTGATCCACCCCATTGTCCCTTATGTCTAGATCGCCTCACTTCGCCTCTCTCGTTTCCACCACCATCAACGCTCTGACAAATCTTCGCGTGTCTCTATTCGTTACGCTTCGTATGTCTACCGGTCTAATTCGCCTCAACCTCTGTCGTCACTGCTGGTAATATCCCGATTCATTGTTTTGCCACGCCGATTAAAAAACCCTGATATCCCGAAGTAACATGTGAACAACTGAAATATCTGCAAAGGCAAGATGAGCCATCATGAACCTTCTCAATCAATCTTGCACAGGTGAAATTTCTCGACTACCTTGTGTGGGTGCTCATGTGGTTGGAGATGGAGTTCACACACAAAGAATGCTCTTCTCACACGAGGACATCGCGCCGAAGATGTGTGTCGATGATTCAAGCCGTGACTTAAATTAGCTTGCACCCTGTACGAAACTGGTCACCTCAATTGCATGCATGCAGCTCGTTGAGAAAGAGATCTTGCTCCTTGACAGTGCCACTCAGCTAGAAACGATTTGGCCAAAGCTGAAGCTTGTGCAAGCCGCACAGGAAGATGGATCTACAATTGAAAAACGAGACAGAATTACTTTGAGAATGTCGATGGCCCATACAGGTAGGAAACACATCTGAGATGGCCCTGATAACCTATGATGCTGATTGATTATAAAGCGGGATTTGGGTACTCATTTCTTAATCACAAACTACGAGCTTATTGCCAGTGACATGGAAATAAGCCCGACATGATCGATGAATTCGATGACTTCTCAGGGGGCTATATGGTTGTCAGCAACCGTTGGTGAGGTGAATATGCCGGGTGAAATGTTCGAATATGGGGTATTTCGGTCTTCCCTTCCATAACTTGTGGATAAAGGAATAACATTGAAATTTTCAGATCAGTATGGATTGGGTGGGTATAGATAGCAACTGAGCGTGTGATACATCTTAGTCTCAATGACTACTTGAAGAGTTACATTTTCGAGCCCCTCAGCATTGAAGATTTCACCATGTTTCCATCTGTGGAGCAACATGAAAGATTGCTTGGGATGTGGCAGCGAGATAAGAACTGCCATCTTGCTCCGCAGTCATTTCCTCTCAAACAGCAAGCAGAAGGAACAAGCGAGTTCTTTTGCAGTGATGGAGCAGGACTCTTTCGTAGCTTGGAAGCTTTTTCTGGTCTGTCGACACAAACACCAAACCTTGATCTCTACTAATAAGGTGTCCTTGTAGAGATACTTGCTACCTTCCCTAACGATGGAAGCAGCCCTAAAATGGGAACCACAATTCTGCAACCCATTACAGTCAAAGAAATGTTTCGCAACCAACTCGGAGACTGGCCCAACTTTGCGCATAGAGATCTAACTGCCATTAAACCGGACCTCGTGTACCAGGCTGGAGCGCTGTATCCTGCCTGTGTGCCCCCAAATCCTCAAGGATGGGGCTTAGTTTCATGAAATAACAGGGACCTACGGGGCGATCTGACTCCACGGCCAATTGGTCTGGACTCTCTAATGTGTTTTGGTGATGCGACAGGGAGAATCATGTTGCTGGAATTGTGGGATCTCAACTGCTACCTTTTGCAGATCCTCATACCGCTGCACTGTGGGTCGATTTGAGCAGAAGATATACGAAGGTCTACTAGGCCATGATTAGAATCAAAAAAAGTAGTCATACTTCCAAGGTTTGAATGTTGATACCATGAGAATTTCTTATGAAGCTATGATGACTGAATTCAAACCCCCAATTTTCAATGTAAACTTCCATCAACAGACATGTTCAAAGCAGTTATTCCGTCAGACATCTCCTTTGCAAGGAAAAGGGCTGCATTGGCTATTTCGTCCGGGTCACCTAGCCGTTCAAGCGGATGGGCTTTAGCCAATTCCTATTCCATAGCTGAAACCTCTATCGCCGCGGATATCATGGGAGTTCGAGTAACTTGATGCATAGAATGTTACTGCTGAGGATATTGCTTTGGGGCAATTTAAATACGGACAGCCCGGAACATTTGAAGAATAGAATTGCAATGAATACCATGAGGGGCAAAATCCATCGCGGCCGAATGTGTCATCACAATAACCGCTCAGACTCCTTTCGCAGATGCATATGCAGGCGTGCCTTGTTTATGAAGAACACCCACATGGCAGAGGCAATATTGATGATAGTTCCATTTCGAGCTCGACCAGTGGCCTTCGCTTGTTTGAGCATCTTCGCACCGGCATATTTGCATCCTAGGAATACACCCCTCACATTTACCTCCCAGGTAGAATCAAAAGTCTCCGTGGCGGTCTCCCAGATCGGTCTGGGATTCGACGCTTCATGACCAATTCCTGCATTCTTCACCATTCTGTCTTGGATATTAGCAAGCACTCATTGGCGTGAGATGACTGACTTGCGGGGGTTCAATACATGTCAACGCGACTGGCCATTTGGCTCTCGGTCGGCACAAACGATTGAGGCGCCTTGCACTGCAAACTTGAGGGTCACGGCTCTTCCGATGCCAGATGAAGCCCATCGATGATAGCGACCTTTCCGGAAAGCATGTTCATTTGATAAGCAAGCGATGAAGTTGATATTATCGAAGGACAATTTCTTTTTATACATATGATCTGTTATGCACATGTGCAATAGCCCCGCTCTTGTATCCGGGGCAATGCAGGCAATTTCCGGTCGCCGGATACTCATCCGTACATCAAGGCATAAGTAGGGCAATAAGAAATTTGAAGAGTTGGCTAAGAGATACATTGCCGAATAAGGAGTTTTCTGTTTTACCTTTTTTATCCATTATGTTTTTGGGCTCTTTCTTGCTATTAAATATCAATTTACCTTGGTTGGGTCAATAGAGGCTGTAACTCTCCCCACCCTCCAACTGCATGATTGATCCCATCAATTCGTTTGCGGTCGCGGACTACTCTGAGTATAGGAGAGAGATATTTTACCCAAAATTGATGAATGGCCATAAGGGCTGAATTGACACGGTCTTGGAGTTCTTCGCAGTGTGATGTAGTATAAACGTCATCAGTTTGTTGAGCACCTCACCAGGAAAGTATCGGTTTCACGACCTGCTCAATATCAGTTATGGGGCAAAATTTGCTTCTTGATGGCGGCGGCCACTTACAGTTCCCGTTTTCAAATCTTCGATGGCCTGAGTCAAGTCCTCTGCTGGGTAAAGTTTGGAAAGACGGTCAATAGGAAACTTGCCCTGACGGAAGAGTTGCAAAAGCTGGGGTACAATCTATGTGTCTTGTTAGCAGTTGCATTATGCCATGATGTTGAGGGTAGCGACATACAATTTGTGGATTCGATTGACCTTCAACAACACCGACAATTCTCTTGCAAGATACCATCAACTCCAAAGCATTGATGTTGAGAGTTGCCTGAGGAGAAGGAACACCGACAAGGGCCAAAGTCCCAGCATGTGCTAAAGCCCCCACAGCGATTTCCATTAAAGCTGTCGAGCCTGTAGTATCAATGACGGAGTTTACGCCATCGGGAAGGATATCTCGTAGTACGGCTGCGAGGTCAGAGTGAATGGATGTGTTGATTGTATGTGTCGCTCCGATATCCGAGGCGATTTCAAGCTTTGCGCCGAGAAGATCAACCGCGACAATGTTTGTCAATCCCAACGATTTGGCCGCCATCAATGCAGCAAAGCCAACTGCTCCCAATCCAAGAACAAGAATGCTATCCTCCGAGCGTGGCTTGAGAACATTGAGCACTGTGCCTGCACCGGTCAGATATCCACAGCCAAGAGGGGCGAGGAAAGGCATCTCATCCGGCTGCGCGTCCAATTTGACAATGGATTCTTCCGTAACAACTGCCATACGACTTAGAGATGACTGGCCAAAGAATTGACCATGTACTGGGGTGCCATCAGGTAAAGAGATCGGGGAACGCGACCCAGTCCCACTTCGGGCGGTGTTTACGAAGTTGATCTCTGTCGCGCCAGGGCAGCTGCCACACTGATCCGCCTTGCAAGCTTTACATTTGCCGCAGGAGCGAAATGATAGAGAGACTGTATCTCCGACCGCAAGAGACTTTTTCGAAACGGCAGAGCCAATCCATCGCACAAGCCCCATGCCTTCATGGCCAAAAACAGCGGGGTAGCTTCCAATAGGCATGCCGCCATTTTGAACAACAATATCCTACAAAATTTGAGAAACCGGCGTTTGTGTTAGGAAAGCAACCTTAATACTTACAGTATGACAGATACCGGTGTATTTCATTTCCACCAGCACCTCATTTGATTGTACTTCATCAAGGACAATATCCTTCAACTCAAATGGCGCGCCCTTCGATTGGACGACATATGCCTGTGTGCGGATATCTTTCGGTGAACTCATGATAGTTAGTAGCTAAGAAAGAATGAACAATACTGGCACTGAACACAATAATAGGATCGTGACTTCAAGATTTTAGGTATAAGTCTGCAGAAAGTGCCCGCAGTGCCCGCTTTTGCGAACATTCAAGTTTGAACCTTGGAATGTGGGTACTGTTGGCGGGTCCGAGCCCGCCACCGGAAATAAACCGCTGCAGGGAAGGCCATCTGGAGGCTTGTATATCCGGGAGGACCTCGGGAAATCCGGGGGAATCACTCTTCAAACACACATAACAACAGAAAAAATGCATCCCGATAAACTGTTGCTGTTTTCTCCTTTGAATTTTGGTCTAGTAGTTGTGAGGCAAATATGTAAATTCCAGAACCGCCATATCGGCGAGAAAATTAAAAAGGAAACATTCTTGAATGGCCAATATATTTCCATTCTCAAGTTCTTTAATTCGTCTAAAAGATTGTATCGCCAAAAGCATTTTCAAAGAAGAGAGAGACATCGGGCATCCATGCATTTTAGTAGAAACCGTCACGGTCGTCATTCGACAAGCCAGATGCCGTATGTGGAAGCATGCTTTCATCACCGTGATTCATAGCGAGTTCTAGCTGGGGCAAACAATCGCCTACATGGAAATTATTATCGTGATTACCTAGTTATGAAGCGAAATCGGTTGCGTAGATAAATTCTTTGCACTGCCTGTCGTTGTTTCTGTGCGATTACTAGTATATTTTAGTTCCACGCTTTATGTACATCACATTCACATTGGAACGGGAGAGACCCACTTTGCGGATATAATTGGCTGAAAACACTTTGCTTGATACGAGAAAGCGACTTAATGAATTGTTTGTGATTGAAATGTCTACGTAGCGGCCGAGAGAAAATGTATCTCATTCTCAAATTTTTCCAGGCGTTTGAATTTTTTTTTTTTTTTTTTAAAGAAAGGAAAAAAAAAAAAAAGAGAAAAGAAAAGAAATCACACCTGGGTAGTGAACGGTAGCTCATGGAACGTCTATATTGACATTTTTCAAATATACTGAGTCAATCAATATTTTGTATTTTGAAACATGTGTTAGATGTGCGATAAATGCGAACGATTGTTGATTTGAAAGCGACAATCCCAACGAATCGTTTACCTACCATCCGCTCTCTACAGCTGGATTGTCCTTTGGGGACAGATTGGATGAATGAGCCCAATCTTGGCCATATCAACGTATGTGGCCTATTAATATTCCATACTTCTGGAATGAGGCCTGGGAGGCGATCGCGCACATGAAGAGTCTCAGGAGTTTGCGAGTGGCCCTGAGCCAGATTATCAATGCCTCGTCACTCTGTTCAGGCCAATGATGTCCGTCAGAGTATCTTCATACAAAGTGGAGTTTTCATTGGCCTGTTGAACTAGATAGAGTGCTATAAGAAGTCGAGGAGGTGCCCTTTTCAATTGGAATCAAGTGAGGGAATATTGTATTTGTTCTAAGTGGTGAAACTTGAAATCAGATCCCGATAGTAGAGATTTGTGACGGAGGTCATCGTTCTTTTTGTAGACAAAAGTGACTACGATGAACGTGTCGATCTGTCACATGTGCACAGGATCGGTTAGTGTAGCATCAAAATGTTTCAAAGTTCAATGTTGCCCACATTACTATCTCTCCGGACCTTCAAGTCCTGTCAGTGGATGAATCGACCAAGGACTGCCCCGCTTGTGGTCCAGAAGGTTCAAGTTGTCTTCAAATGTTTTCAAATGGGGCAATTGCCCTTGTAGAGGAACTTCAAAATGTTGTCCATAATAAAACTAGGTACTACTATGTAGTACCTCATACTGGTAATACGTCTAAAAACTGAACTTTAAGCTTGTGAGTCTAGTGGTGATTGAATTATATTCCCACTAAGGGTATATTTAGAGCTATTCTCAATACATCGTCACAAATTCACAATCCACATGCATTCATCTCAAAGAGAAAGAATTATATTTTTCACGGACCTTAGAGGGTGCATGTAATGCTGGCACCGCTCAGGTTAACTGGAATGGCCTGGTTCGGGTTCCCGTCGAGATCGGCGTAGCTGTTAGGGTCGGTCAAAGTCGCAATTGTCTTTCCCTCGTTTTCGATCACACACTTGATACCATTAGGAACAGTAGCCAGGGTCGCAGAGGAAGCCTTGACTACACCACCATCATTGACGGGGGTGCCGGCGAAATAAACTCCGATCGAGTGACTGAGACCATCGGTGGCAATCTGAGCGCTGCCGTAGGCTTTTGTAATGTCGTTTGAGAGGCCGACAGTGACAGGAGCTGTATCGCGAGCTACAACCTTGAAGCTGCCGGCAGAGGCAGTGGCTGCCAGGGCAAAGTAGAGAGCAGATGTGGCCTTCATTTTGGTTTGGTTTCAGTAGTATTAAGGTAAAGCGGGTTTTGAGTGATATAGATATTGAGTTTGTGTTGAGATAATGATGTTGAGGTGTCGAGAAAGAAAGGTGTATTTATACTCTCTATTGCTTGCCTCATGTTATTGTTGTCTTAGATATCGAGGCCACCACTTCGTCTGGAGCTTTCAGCCCCCAAGCCAAATTAAGTGGACGGCTTACCCCATAACGTGAGAAAGCCAGGGAAGAGCAGCCCGCCGAGGCCACTTTGACTCCACAAAATGAGAAACACGACCAGAAAACAACAGCAATAACATCAAGTTTCTTGGCAAAGCCTAAGGCCCTCTTGGGTCATAAATCACGAAACGATGAGTTCGAAGAACTCTCTTTTGTCAAGATGGGTATGAATGCTTTTGCGTTTTGCGCTTGTTGGCCTTCGAAAAAGGGGCTATTTGAAAATATCAACAATCCCTCTAGCCTGCTCAATATTTCTGCTTCTTATTTTCTTTCACTCATTTCTTTTGCATTCTTGGCTTTTTGCCGCGCTTGAAAAGCGGCTGTGCAGGGCGACTAGACATGGCGATCGTGGTTGGCAAGGCCGCCCGTAAGGCCGCCCATGATCCATAAGACTCTCTTCTTCCAAGGTTATCCTCGGTCGCCTGTTTCTGACCCAGCTGCCTCGTGAGTGCGCAAAATCTAAGGTCCCTGCTTAATACGAACCATGAGTTAGTAAGCTAAATAAAGATAGGTAAGATATGTTAAGACAGCAGTCATTCGAAGTCTAGGCACTCATAATGCAGCAACGAGACCCTCGTGTGACCTCGTATCCTGCTGACATGTTGATAATTTTAGAGACCAGGTGAGTCATGTACTGGTCCTTCGAGCAATTGGTGGGCGAAGTGATCATCAATCAGTGTGTTGAGCATAGCTGTCTTTCAATTATTTTAATTCCGGAGCGGCGAGACCAAAGTTCAAACTTACACCTTCCAAAAGAACCGAATGTTTAATCATTCATGGTCCGGAAGACCCAATCAATTGATGTCGACTGTATATTGGCCGGGTCAATAGACTGAAAGTTTGGATATATATCATTTGAGTCATTGCCCGGGGGCCTTGAGTGAAATTAACCCGACGGGTCTGGGATCTGCGCTGGGCTGAAAGGCGTAGGGGGGTTCGAAATTCATATGTGAACCTTGGAACTGAACTTATGGGTTGCTCAATGTGTGGCTCTTGATTCTGAGCTACTAGTATGTTTTGGTCGTGTCGCTCGGGCTGCGCATTGCCCGGGGAAATAAATACAGATGTGACTTTGTCAGTATTTCCAGATGATTCAAGAGCACAGTTCATCTCCCGAGTACAGGTGACTTTGAATAACTTAACAAGAAGCTCCCCGGTTTGTTTCGCTGTGCGGTCCCTGTCGCGCATGGCCCTACACATCTTATGATCCTCAGAAGGCCAGCTTTGGCCTCCTGTGCAAAAGACGTAAGGGGCTGGACCGGTGGAACGAGGCGTAAGGTCGCCCCAGCCGTGAACAAGTGGAAGTAAATGAAAGAAATGGAAAGTTGGTTTTGGAAGATGTGGACAGGAAAGCGAGATATGCGAGTTTCTGCTTCGATGGCGACACGAAGGGAGTTCTGCATGGAATTTATCATCGAGCTAGGCGAAGGACTAGATTTGACTCTAGATTCGAGTATTGGTTGATGAACAAGAAGAAAAGCTCCATCATAAGTGATCTGCAAAGTAGCTGCTTGTAGAATGATTTTTCTGGCCTCTTCATTGGTTTTAGACGTCAAATCCCGCAGGGATTGTTCAACCTTCTTCCAACAGTCAGTTCTCACCCATATCACTAGATTGTACATCGCTGGTAGTTCCCTGAACAACTGTCTCAGAGTCTCTTCTGATTCATTCACGAATCGTGATATTGCGTGAAACCGATTCAACTCTGTGTCAGCGGTAGCTCGTATCTGCATAACGTGCGAAAGATTTCGTGAGAGCCACCGGACTTTGCAAGTAATGAATGTCCATCGAATTTAGATGCTCGAACCATCGAAACTAATCAAAGGTTTCTACCACCATATCAAACTCTTGCCATCGGATACATAAAGCGCTTCCAAGATTGATTTTATAATCTACTTTGTTTATTTTGATAATTCTTGGGGCTCACCTATTACCACCTAAAAAACAGTTCAAAAACATGGCGGCACTGGACCAGATTCTCAAAGAATCAGTTTTGACTCTGAAAGGTATAACTTACTTCCCGTTTGCAAAAAACTATGGCTGATCGGTGGCTTCCATTTTGTACTGTTCTTTAACCCGGTTCAATTTTAAACCCGGTGGAGATAAACATCGCGGTGGCGGCTAGATGCCGTAGTGCAGTATGTCCGGTGGATTTAGGCGCGGGAGAACATTCAGTCCGCGGCACGGTAAGTCTTTGAGATCGGGACCTGCGCTAAACCCAATACGGAGTAGTCGCCGAAGAATTGAATGCACGTTTGCCTCAGGCAGCAATTTTGTGCTTTACAGTGGGGCCGAGGTATAAATGCAGAAAATGAAGGACCAACCAGAAAAATCAACTCTACGGCAGTGGACACACTCACTGTCCCCATTCTTCAGACAGTGGATACTGACCGATATCTCAACAGCTTATAAATCAAAGATTCACTGACAAATGTGGTTAGAGTTCTCCGACATGAGCTTTAGCGTGTATTAGAAAAGTTGGCACTGTACTTGCACCAACCGAGTCGGGATTGTTGCTTGCAGCCCATTCAAGCTCTAGACACATCCCACGAGCGTTCACAAAATTTCAGCAAATATGTCTTCAACTCCACGTTTCCAATGTGCAGACGTTGATCCCAGCCCGCTGGGCCAGCCGCTCCAGTTCACCTTTTCAGGGCGCTCAGCGCCCAATCGATTCTTGAAGGGTGCAATGAGCGAGCGCCTTGCATCTTTCACCCTCGCTGATGTGGAGTCACGCGGCATTCCTTCCCCCGAGTTGATCCATGCCTACAAAATCTGGGGCGAATCAAGCATTGGCATCAACCTGACCGGCAATGTCATGATCGATCCTGGTCACCTCGAGGCACCTGGCAACCCTGTTATCCCGCGAAATGCAGAGTTTGAAGGCCTTCGGTTCGAGCGATTCCGTGAACTTGCCACCGCTGGTAAAGCGAAGGGATGTCTCATTATAGCTCAGGTTGGACACCCCGGTCGCCAGACCCCCGGAGACATCCAGCCGAACCCCATCAGTGCCAGCGATGTTCAGCTCACATCTAGCTCGCTGGGCAAAGATTTTGGAAAGCCTCGCGCCGCAACTGAAGAGGATATTGCGAATGTCATTGATGGATTTGCGCATGCGGCTGAGTACCTTGAAAAGGCTGGTTTCGACGGCATCGAGCTGCACGGTGCCCATGGTTATCTTCTCAGTCAATTTTTGTCTCCCACGACCAATTTGAGAACCGATAAATACGGCGGCGACTTGAAAAACCGCATGAGATTAATTTTGGAAGTTAGAGATGAAATTGCTAAAAGAGTGAGCGATAAGTTCGTTGTCGGCATCAAAGTGAACAGTGTGGAATTCCAAGAGAAGGGATTCCAGCCCGAGGAGGCTAAGGAGTTATGCAAGGCCCTTGAGGAGCATAAGTTTGATTTTGTTGAACTCTCTGGTGGTACTTATGAAAAATGGGTCGAAGTTGATGCTCAGCGCCAGTCAACCGTTGCGCGTGAAGCAGTAAGTTATCTTGACAAAGTTACCTGACCATTAACTAATCATTCGTTCCCACTAGTTCTTCTTGGACTTTGCCAAGGCTGTTGTCCCTGGCCTTTCTAAAACTAAGTCATATGTCACTGGTGGATTCAAGACTGTCGAGGGTATGGTTGGTGCTCTCGAAACAGTCGACGGTATTGGCCTCGGACGTCCACTGTGCCAGGAGCCCAACTTCTGCGCAGACATCTTGTCTGGACAGATCAAGGGAGCTATGCTCCAGAAGCTGGACCTGACCCAATTCAGTCTCACAGCTGGCGCGGCCGGTCTTCAGATTAAGCAAATGGGTCAAAATCTTCGTCCCATTGATCTTTCTACCCCGGAGAATGTCGCTAAGCTCTTCGGTGGCTTAATGAAGTGGAAGGCGGAGCAGGACAACAACGCTGAGGTCTATCAGTTTCCGTCCCTGGACGACTATGCTTTACCCTACGATACGACCGTAGCTTAAATTATTTAAAGAATGTCTTTTACCTAAATTCAACTGGGGATATATCCGATTATGATGTCTTCACCTCTCAATTTCACCTCAATACTCATTACCTAGGTATTCTTCAATGAATTATTCAGGCCGTCAGTAACTGCATGTGGCCTTTTCGTCTTCTAAACCTGTCTCACTATTGGGAACCGAGCAGATATTTTGTGGTCTAAATTCTAACCGTCATTATTCTTCATCCAACATGGTTCGTCGGTGCCATTGGGGCGACTAGCTCTAACAAACCCTTTATCTATACCGTCAATCTCGACTACCGGCTTCATAACCTCAATTTCGGCCCCATAACCATGAGCAAACCATCTCTCCAGTTCAACAACATCGCTCGGGAACTTTTGCCTTATAATCGACATCGCAACTTTAGAGCTTCTATCAACGTTGTCGCAATGACGCAAGCTCAAAAACTCAGAGGGCAAGTTCTCGCGAAGCTCTCTTTGGATGAGCTCTGGATACTCCCCAATTGCGAGGAGCAAGAGGTTGAACTGCACCAAGGATGTCTTTCCATGATATGACCCACCGTGCTGAGCTCGATTGTATAAGCCAATCATAGCAATGATAGCTCCAATACAACCCACACCGTAGTCTGCCACGGGAAGTGGTGATACAATCGGCGTGTTGTGGCCCATGAATTTGCCCTGTTTCCAGGCTAAACCAGTAACCTGAATAATGTTAGTCATACGTGAAATTGTGAAAGGCTAACTTCGAGGTCAAACTCACACAGTCCGCGATCTGCTGCCAACCAGGACGCCCTGCCCATTCCCCCTCATGGCCGAAACAGTTTTCATCAACATAAATAATGCCTTTCCCCCGGCCTTCGGCAAAAGACACGAGCTCGTCAGAGCTATACCCTAATTTATCCAATACTCCAGATCGATATCCATCAATCAGGATGTCGGCATCGCCCAAGAGTTCATTGAAAATTTCTTTCCCAGTTTCTGTCTTAAGGTCAATATCTGCAACACTCTTGCCCATGTTGCCGTCCACCTGAAAGAATGGGACATCTGGTGTGCTCTTGTTGGTAACTCGCAATACCTCAGCTCCATATTCAGCCAAGATTCTTCCGATTGTCGGTCCAGCGATAACACAACTGAGTTCAAGGACCTTGATACCATCGAGCGCTTTTCGGTTGGTACTCACAGGGAATGGCGTGGGTGGTAAACTTCCGCCAATAGGTGCGACCGTCCAAAAAGGTTTCCTCGAAATAACCCTGCCCTTTGTGGTCCTTCATTTTAGCAAGTGCGTATTATGTCATAGGCAACTGGATTAACTGTCACATACATGCAGTGATTGCTTGAAGTCTTCATACCGGTATGCTGTCACGCCGGCTTGACCTAGATTTATGCTCATCTGCTCCAGTTCTTTGGCTGTATACTTCTGTACATGACGCTCGATAAGCTGAGCAATATCATTGTAGTCTTCGTAAATACAGCTGTGACCATGCAAGCCAATCATATTCAGGACAGTCGTGGGGTCAAGGGATCCATGAAGATGAAAGAATTCGCCCTCGTTCTTCGTTTTATACAGATTCACCGCCAGCCGACGATACAGATTGGATTGTGCTACATGAAGATCGGTGTCTGTTTTCTCCATAAGTATTCTTTCAATTTGATTCGAGAGGGCCACTTTATGTACCTTTGAGAAAATTCTTTACTTCAGGACAAGATTTTTGCATACCATTTATCTTGGCATTAAGGGCTTGGAAGCCGAAGGCAGTAGCCTTTTCAAGATTGACATGAATTTTTCGTTCATATGATCTTCCAAATCGCAAATCCGCCAATGCAGATGCCAACGCACCCTCCAATCCTTTCAGTGCGGCAAGTGCTTCCGTTATTTTCATTGGGATTGGATAGTAGATCTCATCTGTGACTGAGTCGAAAACAACATTGTGGCTTTTATTGACCGCGTCGGACGGTATGTTCAACTCTACTGAGTGCTCGCATAAGAACTTCAAAATGCGATATGTTTCTTTCACTGGTGAGTATTCAGCAAAATTATCCGGGTCATGAATCATGATTGTAATTGGAGTGATAATAATGTAATCAAAGTTGTGTTGGTTATGTAACTTTAGAAGGCTTCTAAAATTCTCTGGGTAGCTCTACTTTGCCCGAGAAACCGTGTTCGTCGCAGATTTATGGTACACCATTCTGGGAGACCGAGAATGATGTCAAATTTTACCTGCTGCATTACAATGATAAAGTACTATGGGATCTTCTTCGGTATTTCCTATCTGGTATGGGTCCTTGGTCATCTGGGGCGAAGTAACTTTTTGATATAAAGTTTGTGTAACCCACGTCGGTATTTGTTGATGAAATTGCATGTTACAGTGCACAACCCCCTTTCCTGACTACTTTATGATATCAAACTTTCTTAGTTTATCGGAGATTTCACTCTGCGGTGAATTCGTTGGCAGCATCCCATAAAATGACATGAATGTTGCCAAACTTGTCCATGAATGCGTCATGTATGAAATAAGGACTACTAGATTTTTCCGTCTGCATCGAGTACACTCTTCTTTCCAGTAAGTTTCCACAAAATAAATCTAGAGCGATTTACGTCATTAAAAAGTGAGTTTTGACTGGCATTCTTGTGGAAGTCAACCACTGGCTGGTTCAATTCAATAATAACCTTAACCACACTCACCTTTCGACAATGAATCCCTCTATGTGCTATTCTGTTTCACATTTTCAATAAAACCAACGAAGCAATATCTTCCAGCATCTTGAATTAGCCTATCCAAAACGATGTGAGTTCTTGCGCCCTTGTCATGTTAGCATTATATGTAGGCGCCAGCGCCCTTCACAAAGCAAAGCTGAGATATCTAGGGCTTATACTGCATCATCGGCCTTCCTTGACGCACTGTGGGAGGTAAGACGCGCCTGTCCCATTTAATGAGAATGAAAATTTTAACTGCGGATTTGAAGGCTGGTGTAAGGTTCATTTTCGTCAACCTCGGCTCTGATCATGCACCGATCTTAGAAGCCATTGCACAACGCCAAAATGAGAAGCCATCCCAACGCCTGGAATTAATAACGTGTCCTAGTGAGGTAGGTGGGACTAATGGACATACTGAGAGTCTCAGCCCAACAGCTTTCAAATGAATCTCCAGTTAACTTGCTCAGTAGATGGTGGCAATGTCGATGGCTGATGGATTTAGCCGAATAACAGACCATGCTCAAGCGGTTCTCGTCCATGTCGATGTAGGCACTCAAGGGCTAGGCCCTGCCCTGCATAATGCCTCTTGTGGCAGAGCTCCAGTCTTCATATTCGCTGGATTGTCTCCATTCTCTCTAGAAGGAGAAATGAAAGGATCTCGAAACGAGTTTCAGCATTGGATCCAAGATGCGCCAGATCAAAAGCAAATCGTCGCCCAATACTGCCGCTATACATCAGAGATTAGATCAGGAAAGATGGTAAAGCAAATGGTCCATCGCGCGCTTCAATTTGCCAACAGTGACCCCAAAGGCCCAGTATATTTGTGCGCCGCACGAGAAATCATGGAAGAAGAAATCCGGCCTTACACCTCCTGCTCTATGCCTCCAGTTGGCCCTGCGGCGCTCCCAAGTCCTGGAGTTGAGAGAATTGCGGTGAGCCTTCTGAATGCATCGGATCCACTCATCATAGTTGGTCGCACCGGTCGATCTACGGAAGCTACCCAATCGCTCATTGAGCTGGCAAATCTCGTCAAGGGGTTGCACGTTCTAGATACTGGTGGAAGTGACATGTCTTTTCCTGCCACTCATGCTGCTTCTCTTGGTACTCGATATGGCGTCCATGATAAAATTGAGACTGCCGACGTCATTCTAGTCATTGACTGTGATGTACCCTGGATTCCTACTCGTTGCAAGCCATCAGGTTCATGCCAAATTTACCACATAGACATGGACCCGCTCAAGAAGAATATGAATTTATTTTATGTGAATGCAGATGGAATATATCCTGCAGACTCTACAACTGCACTGGGGCAACTCGTTGACTTTATTAATTCTAGTGACCTTTTGAGAGCGAGGATAAATTCCGACGAGCTCGTCAAGCTCGGTAAAAGTCGCCAGGAACAGCATGAACAGTGGAGAAATTCTTTAAAAGCGCTTTCCTTGGCCAGCTTTGAGGATTCTACTCCATTGAGTACACGATATCTTATTTCTCAATTACAAAAAGATTGTCCCCAAAATACAAAGTGGGTAGTCGAAGCTGTCACTTTGACAGAAGTCGTGGCAGAAGCACTTTCTCCAAATCTTCCCCATTCATGGATTAACTGCGGTGGTAGTGGCCTTGGTTGGTCTGGGGGTGCAGCGCTAGGTGTTAAACTAGCAAGCAAGCATCTGGGTCAAAATGATCAATTCATTTGTCAGATAGTTGGTGACGGAGGGTACATGCTTTCTATCCCTAGTTCTGTCTACTGGATTTCCTCTAGATACGATTTGCCAATTTTGACTATCGTCCTAAATAATGGGGGATGGATGGCACCTAAGCGAAGTCTTCTCATGGTGCATCCGGATGGTGCAGGTAGTAAGGCTACTGCAGGAGAACTAGGGATATCCTTCTCTCCGAGTCCTGACTATGGCAATATTGCCAAGAGCTCTTCAGGGGGTCGTATGTGGACAGGATGTGCATCTACCGTGGTTGATCTTCTGAAGTTGCTACCAGAAGCTATCAAAAGCGTATCGGAAGGGGTGGGAGCCATCTTGGAAGCACGACTAGATGATTGTACTGTATAGTACTCTCCAATTGGCAATAGGGTTATCTACCTTGGCTTGCAAAGGATCATATTTCAGATTTGCAATTCAGCAGTCGTGAAATACATACTAGTATTCCAAATTCGGGTTCGATAGTTATCCATAGTTTCAAGGGATATTTGACAGTATTAGAAATTATTTATTGCATTGTAAAAAATCTTGAAACGTTTTGAATGATTATAATTATGCTACTTCCAAGTGACAGAGTACTCAGGGCCCACACTTAGCAGTGTCTCAACTTCTTTCACATGGTCATCTCATCCCTTTGACATCATCGCATATGAACTTGGTCGAAATACCGAAAGGCAATAATGCAATAAAAATCGTGAAATTCTCCATATTGGGACGGGTATCACTGACCATGTTTTATTCATTACGTAGTTTGAATTTAGGGGGCCTCCATTAGTCAAAGTTAAGACTTCCTAACTTTCAATGTGACCATCGGTGATGCAATTGAAGACCCATGCGTAAACTACAGAGCAGAACCAGCGACACATAGTATGAAAGCTTATCTGATAAGTTTTTTCTTGTGCAACCCATCTGGCTAGAAATCATATCGCTTGTTGAAGATCCTCATATTGACAAGTTTTGTTAAATCAAGTCAGCATGCAACTTTTATCATTGGTAGGTACCGCATATCTTGGATCTACTACTTGAGTCACAATTGGCACACATATGAGAGTGGTATGACCTTGATACTTGATATTTTGCCACTTTGCAAGAACTATGGTACCGAATTTGGTTGTATGCAGTTCCTACCACGGATTAACTTGGTTTTCATGCATCCCCTGGCAGCTTGCCCAGTGCTTCTGTGCTATAAATATGCGAATACCTTCAAGTTCTGCAGATTCCAGTCTGGCTTCAATTTGGACCAACAAGACAAAATTCAAACAAATATTGAAATCCACTGCAACCTGAAAATCATATCCAAATTTCTCATGATGGCGGTGCAAACTATCAACCAACTTCTCAGCACTTCTGCGCAAGTTTACGCAGACCGGGCCCTTTATACGTACACGAGTGGGTCCATTGATGATACGCCCCAGCGACTCACATATAAGGAGCTCTACAAATTAGTCGAAATCAATAGCAACATTCTGCGGAGCCTGAATGGGTTCTCGGAAGGCTCAATATTTCTTCTTCACTTTGAAAGTCACCTTGATAACATCATATGGCTGTGGTCTACTGTGCATGCAGGGTGTATCCCCACCATGTCAACAGCTCTCCCGAAAAGCTTGGAAGCTTGTAAAAAGCATCTCAATCATCTGAATTATCTTCTGGACACTCCTATCTGCTTGACAAGAGCAGACCTTCGGCACCAATTTCCCTCGGATATTGATTTAAATGTTCGTACGGTTGAGAGTCTGGCGGCTCATGAACGGGAAATGTCAGATGGCTCAACCAATATGGATGCCAGGTAAGAGTTGTATTTGGGATACAGATGATCTAGTGAAAGCTGAAATGTGCATAATACTATTAGATTTCCATCAGGTAGTGATACAGCTTTACTCATGTTAACTTCTGGTAGCACTGGTCCACCCAAGGCGGTTTGCCTGACCCACCAGCAGATACTGGCTTCACTAGCGGGAAAAAGCGCAGTGCTACCCGTGAAGACAGATACTTCATTTTTGAACTGGATTAGACTGGACCATGTCGGAAGCTTGATTGAGATACATTTTCATTCGCTGTTTATTGGGTCAAATCAGGTCCACGTTCAACCTGAAGACTTGATATCCGAGCCTACCAACTTCCTCAAGCTCATCCAGAGACATCGTGTTGCAAGAACCTTTGCTCCCAACTTCTTCCTCCAAGAAATTCGGCAGATTCTGGATTCTTTCGCTGAAAACGCTACGACGTTTGCCTTGGGCTCTCTACAATACATTGTATCTGGTGGTGAAGGAAATGCAGTCACACACTGCGCGCACTTGGCCCATCAGCTTGAAGGATATGGCGCTCCTTCAAATGCTATAGTGCCAGGTTTTGGCATGACAGAAACATGTGCCGGGTCAATCTATAGTCTCTCTTTCCCCTCCTATGATTTGAAACATAATTATGAATTTGCAACGGTCGGGCATTGTGTTCCTGGTATTCAAATGCGTCTTACAACATCCGAAGACGGTGAATTGACTGACCGAGGGGAGACTGGAAACCTTGAGCTGAAGGGACCTATCGTGTTTTCTGCCTATCATAACAACTTGGCGGCGACTAAAGATGCCTTCACTTCGGACGGGTGGTTTAAAACCGGAGACACGGCATTCATGGACTCTACGGGAAGGCTAGTCCTCGTCGGACGGACGAAAGAAGACATTTCTATCAATGGCATAAAGTATCAGCCTCAAAATCTCGAGGCAACGATTGAAGATCTCAAGCTTCCAGGCATCTGCCAGGGGCGTGTCGCGTGTTTTTCGCATTGTATTTCGGGAGCCTCGACAGAACAGCTTTTCGTTGTTTATGCGCCTGGGTATCCGGTCGAGGATCTGAAAACACGCTATGATACCAATAACGCAATCGCCGAAGCAGCTCTCTTAGCAACGAACAGTCGACCGATTGTCTTCCCGGTCTATTCAATTGAAAGAACCACACTGGGCAAAGTTTCAAGATCTGCAATTAAAAAGGCAATGCAAGATGGTCAGTATCACAAAGAACTGCGTGAAAATGATGAAATGGTTGCAAAGTATCAACGCTGTATCTATTCACCACCGGAGACTTACTTGGAGGGCGTCATATTGGAGGCAGTTATGGAAGTTCTAAGTCTCTCCCAAGGGTCGGTCGGGGTAGAGGCCAATATTTTGGAATTGGGATTAACATCAATCACCTTGATCAAACTGCAGCGATGTCTCCAGACACATTTGGAAAGACAAAACGAAGTACCGATTGTGACCATAATCACAAACCCAACAGTGCGCAGTCTGGCAACAGCACTGGAACGTTCCAATGTTTACACACCTGTTGTACCGCTTCAGACTCACGGCAACAAAACCCCACTCTGGTTGATCCACCCAGCAGCTGGCGAAGCACTGGTCTTCCTCAACATAGCAAAATTAAGTACCGATCGCCCAGTCTACAGTTTCCGCGCTCGAGGATTCCTCCCAGGAGAAGAGGACTTTTCCAGCCTCCAGGAATGCGTCTCCCTTTACCACTCAGAGTTGAAAAAGAAACAGCCTCAAGGGCCTTACGTAATAGTAGGCTATTCATATGGCGCGATGCTTGCCTTTGAAATTGGCAAGGTCTTAGAACAAAATGGTGATGAAGTACGATTTCTAGCTAGCGTCAATCGCCCACCCCACGTGCATCCCCGTTTGCAGCAAGTACAATGGTCGGACTGCCTCCTTAATCTCGCATACTTTGTGAAGGTTATTCCAGAGAGTGTTTTTCGCCACTTGTTAGCTGAGCTCCCAGGCCTGTCTAAAGAAGATGCTATCGAGCGCCTCATTAGCTCTGCGGACTCAGCTCGCTTGTCTGAGCTGGCTTTAGATGGGGAAAAATTAGAGAATTGGGCAAATGTTACCTTGGGCTTGCAGGATATTGCAAGAAAGTATCAACCGCAGGGATTAGTGAGCCACATGGATGTATTCTACTGTGACCCTCTTGAGATGGTTGGGGCAACTAAAGAACAATGGCTACAACGATTAGGAAATTGGCAGGATTTCTCGAGATCTCAGATCAATTACTACGGCCTCAATGGCAAACATCATGAAGTGTTTGGTGAGGAACATGTACAAGAATTGCACAATTCTCTCGAGAGAGCAATAGCTGCGAGAAATGTCGATTAAGACTATGCATCTGAATCCATCAAGGATCGCCGGCGGGAAAATTGTCGACTGAGATTCTCGCAAATTGCGTCTCACCTGGTTGCTTGTCTTTTCGTCTACTTATCTGTCCTTGATTTTTCTTTTTCTTTTTATTTTTCATTCTTTTTCATCTCTGTTTTGTTTTGTTTTATGATGACTGATGTTGACATCGAAATTCCCTCGACGGCAAGCCATTTTGGTAAGGTCTCCATTAATTTCTTTTTATGGTCTCGCGATATGAGCCACTGTGAATTCACCGTGGATTTCACTTTCTCACCAGTGAAAATCCAAAGTTTTAGTAAATGAGTAGCAAATCTAATTTCGAATCTCTTCCCGGTACATAAAATTCGAATTAAGAAAGGAGTCATGGAAAGAGAAGCCGAGATGTCCCAGTTAGACCAATTAGATAGGGACAATACGGGGACGCCTCTCTACCCTTCCGAGCCGAACCGAGAACACTGTAGACTCACTATCTACCAATTAGCTACGAGATACCCAATAAACTTGGATTTTATTACTTCCGGATCTGTTTCATTTCAGGGCGATGAATGGAGAAATCCTGGGGAGGTTAAATCCCCGCATTCTCGTGGAAACGGCTGGGGTGACTCCATTAATCTGGGGAGAACAAGCCTCTCATTGGGCATATCATGTTCCACGCATTTTGTAAATAGTGCACTACGGGTGCTAGAAATTCTATAAAAAGGGGGGAATATCCTCAGCAGTTAAGATCGTATTCGACTCATATGGCTTATCTGTGAGATTATCCTATCCATAAGTTCTCAAAATGACCGATTTATCCGGGGGCCACTTGAGCCTCACTGAAAAGAACGAGGATACCAAAGAGCATGATCATGAAAACTTCAAGGAAGATGTCATCGCAGGTCACTCTGGGACGGTTGGAGGTTTACACCGCCGACTTGGGATCCGACACATTCAACTCGTTGCCATCGGTGGTTCCATCGGTACTGGTCTTTTCATTGCTATTGGGACGGGACTTTACAAAGGAGGTCCGGCCAGTCTTTTGCTGGCTTTCATTGTCGAGTGCCTGATCGTAAGCATGCTGAACAACTGTCTAGCTGAGATGTCCACCTACATGCCAGTGAGTGGTGGGTTCATCGGGTTGGCAGGTAAATGGTGTGATGACGCGCTAGGTTTCATGGCTGGCTGGAACTTCTTCATCTATATGGCTTTGACTGTTCCATTCGAGATATCTGCCGTCAATGTACTTCTTCAGTTCTGGCGAGATGATATACCCGTCGTGGCCGTAATCCTTGTTTGCATGGCGTTATACGCGTGAGCCTCCCCCTCTCTTAAATCCACACTTTTTGTTTCATTTTGATGAAAGGCATGAACTCACGTCTCGGTTTCCTTTTTCCAGAGCTATCAATCTACTCGCTGTTGGTACATACGGAGAAGCTGAATTCTGGCTCAGCGGAGGAAAAGTGCTCTTGATCTTCATATTGTTCGCCTTTACCTTCATCACCATGGTTGGCGGCAATCCGGCTCATGATGCCTATGGCTTTCGCTCTTGGAATACCGGCGGTGCATTTCAGACTTATACCACTGATGGGGAACTGGGCCGATTTGAGGGGTTTCTGAGTGCTTTGTGGATCGCGGTCTTTACATGTGTCGGTCCAGAATACATCGCTATGGTCTCTGCGGAAGCCAAACATCCTCGCATTTACATCAAGAAGGCATTTAAGACAGTCTACTGGCGTTTCTGTGTCTTTTTCATTGGAGGCGCTATCTGCGTCGGTATTCTTGTCCCGCGCAATGATCCCACTCTCGACGAGGCAATATCCAGTGGAAAGTCAGGATCTACTGCATCACCCTACGTTATTGCAATGCAAAACATGGGAATTAAAGTTCTTCCTGATTTGGTCACGGCTCTCATGATAACGACGGTTTTCTCTGCGGGGAATACCTACACTTATGCCGCAACTCGAGCCCTTCATAGCTTGGCAGTCGCAGGCCGAGCTCCAAAATGCTTCGCAAAAACCACCAAGAAAGGCATTCCCATTTATAGCTTCATTGTGGTTATGATGTTTGCATGTCTTGCCTTCCTCCAACTATCTGGTAGCGCGATGCAGGTTTTGAACTGGCTAATTAGTCTGACCACCGCCAATATTCTCATCGACTATGTCATCATCAGTCTTACCTATATCAACTTCTATCATGCCTGTATAGCGCAAAACTTTGATAGATCAAAGCTTCCATACTATGCGCGCTTCCAGCCATACTGTGGCTATATTGCTTTAGTATGGATGATACTCATCGCCGGATGCTTTGGGTACGAGAGCTTCAGGCCGTGGAGTACGGCAAATTTCTTCCTCAACTATACCATGATTCTGCTGGCGCCAATTGTCTTCACTTTCTGGAAAGTTTACAAGAAGACAAGATGGTTACGTCCCCATGAGGTCGACCTAATTTGGGAGGCTGAACTCGTCGCAGCCTATGAGGCAGTTGAGGAGGAGCGCCCAATAGGTTTCTGGAGAGAATTCGCTCAGATGTTCGATTTTCGGAGACTGTATGGTCGGGCTGCTGTGACTAGTTCAGCCTAACATACTATACTAGATTATGTGGCGACTTCAAATGTTACAAATTTGATCTTGGCTTTTCAATGTTGGATTACTGACTGCAATCTGAAAGTGGCACATACCTAGCATGTCTGCCTGTTTTGGGAGTTCTTGCGAGTATAGAACATGTAGCATTATTTTTTCGTTTTCTTTTTTTTTTTTTTTCGCGATTCTCGAGATCTTACTTGAGACATCTCCGAGTCCTGGGCTTCCGTTATGAAATGAGAAGCCTCTTGGCATGAATACCACTAGACATGTCCATAACATTGAATATTTTCGAGAATACTACGTCGTATCAAGACAATCTTCATTTACACGGATAACCTCCTCAACTGATGGAGTATCAGTTCGATAAATTTTGCAAGTTGAAAATGGGGTTGTCACCTACTAAGTACAGGCAGGTAGCTGTGGGTTGCTCAATTAAAAAGTTTCCATTAGGCTCGGCGCGTGAAGCCGCTCAATCCCGAAAAAGCCGATCAGCAAGCAAACCAAGTCCGAGTTTCCGAGGAACGGTCATCTCTCAGTGGGGCCATTTCAGGCACTACTTGAAATGCTTCTCTTACTCAATACGAAGCTGGCTTGTTTTAAACTTTTATGATAATATGGTATTTCGCGGTATTTAGCTTGGTGGGAAACATTTTGGACTATTGTTTCTCCTGTCGTGCACATCAATTGATGTGCACCCGGAACATTTGAAGCACATGTAGGCATGGCTACCTTACGAAAGCTACACAGTAGTAGGAGAATTTCAATATAAACGATCGACTCTAGATCCGCAGCTGTACTCAACTCCACCTAGTACTAATAGATTGTAGCTCTAGTCGCACTGTAAGCAAATACGTAGAGCATCCGGTCAGGTGCCCAGTAGTGCGCTTTCAAAAGTATTTGCGAATCAACATTATTTTAGAGTACCTCACAAGCTTGAGGCGATAACATTCTAACGATTGTTTTTGCGAGCTGTATGTTTCATCGCGATATGATTTTACTTCCTAATTACTAGGTAAGCTGTCTACACACGGAATTTTGATTTCCGCTTCGAGACTCTCGACGGGAAATTCATTCCCTAAAAGGGAAGTGAAGTTCCGGTCTCTATCACGTCTCAATTAACACGATTTACTGACAAAGGGGGGAATTATGAAATTTATTTCTTATAAAACTCTTCCTTGAATTACGAAGGGCTGTTCATCAAAAACCAAACCTTTTAGCTTTTAAAGTGTTAAAGTGACTGAAAGACAATGCAAGAAGACGCCGAGAAAGTACTCTCCCGCCAACTTTCCGCGACTGGTATTGGAGGAACGCTTCATTCGAATGTGGTAGACTGGGATGGCCCCAATGATCCTCAAAATCCACTTAATTGGGCTACATGGAAACGGGTTCTCCTTGTCGGCACGGTAACATGTGTTGTTTTCTCAACGTAAGTAGATGACCTCGAGATTGGATTGCACAACTACCATGAAGTCAGCTCCGAACTAATAGATCATTAGATCGATAGCATCCTCTGCAATTGCGCCCGCGATACCCCAAATATTAAATGACTTCCACTCGAGTAACGAAGAACTTGGCACATTGATCGTTACAATCGAGGTACGCACACAGCATTGCAAAACAATTCGATCTTGACGGAGTATACTAAGGGTACAATCAGTTATTAGGTACAGGCGTCGGCCCAATGATAATGGGTCCATTATCTGAAATTTTCGGACGACGCATCATCTACAATTGCGCAAATGTCGGGTTTAGCGCGTTTTCACTCGGCTGTGCGTTAACACCCTCCCTAGCGGGATTGGTGATAATGCGTTTCTTACAAGGTTGCTCTGCGTCCTGCTCCCTCAATAACGCTGGAGGAACGATTTCGGATCTTGTGCCGGTACACAGGAGAGGATTTGCGATGTCGATGTATTCAATGGGGTTTCTGCTCGGTCCAGCAGTTGGTCCAATTGCAGGAAGTTACTTATCAGCAGCAGCAGGGTGGCGATGGATATTCTGGCTGTTACTAATTTTTGTAAGTCAACTTATTGAGCCCTGTCCAATTTTTCGATGGATGGCTGACTTCGAACTTCAGAACGGGACAATTGGAATTTTCTGTGGTATTGTATACAGAGAGACCTACGCGCCTGTTCTCCTCGAACGCAAAGCTCGCAACCTTCGAAAGGCCACGGGAAAGTCAGATATCTTCGTCAATGGGCAGCGCAAACTATCAGCAAGTACCATTTTCAAAAGAGCTGTCAGCCGACCTGTCAAGATGTTTCTGTTCTGTCCAGTTGTGACCGGACTGGCGATATACAATGCAGTTGTTTATGGGTTCACTTATCTTCTATTTTCCACATTTTCCATCGTGTTTCAAGGCCAATATCGCTTCACGGATGGGCGATTGGGTCTGGTTTATCTTGGCCTGGCAATTGGCTTTTTGATTTCTCTCAGTATTGCCAGTTATACCAACGATAACAGATACAGGCATCTTACAAAGAAGCATGGGGTTGCGAAACCAGAGTGAGTCTATGAAAGACATTCAATCCAAACATTTCTTTTCACAGTAAACTCACAACGTGACCTCAGATATCGCTTAGATTCGTTGATCTACGGCGCAATAGCGATTCCTGTCGGGTTTTTCATCTACGGTTGGACGGCTGAGAAACATGTCGACAGTGCCGTTCCTATCGTTGCAACTGGGCTGGTAGGCTTTGGAGTGATGTTCACTTTTGTGGGTTGAATTCAGTAAATTTTTTACTAGTCCACTTTGCTAACCGATCGCGCTTTTTGTTAGATACCCTTCAACGTATATATGATTGATGCATACACAAAGTATGCTGCTAGCGCTATCGCTGCCGGAAACGTGCTGAGAAGTCTCTCTGCCGCCCTTCTGCCCCTTGTTGGTGTTCCATTGTATGATAAGCTGGGATATGGCTGGGGAAACTCGCTTTTGGCATTCATATCATTGGGATTGGGAGCAATGTGTTTGGTGTTCCGAAATAACGGGGAAAGGTGGAGAGAAAGGTTTTCAATTCAATTGGATTGAGCTGGTGTATGACACACAAGAGGACTCTCTGGATGAATACTTAATTATTGCCTGCGCATGTGCACGGCACTCAAAGACGTAACATTTGAATTTGACCTTTTCTACAACTTTGAATTCCCCGTTATAAAAAGTGTTCTTTTAGCACAATATCCCGACTCGGTAGTTAGTAGAAGGCCATCATCAAAATTTACTTAGATATTATGCTTTCGAATTTTTTTGCTGTCCAAAATCGCGTCGCGTTGCACAACTATGCTATATGCTTTGCTAAGTACAGACAACAGATATTCTTCCAACTCCAAGCTCACAGATTAATCTGGCTACCCATTCACCTCAAAAAACTCATGGATCAACCCAAATAGCTTCTTGAAGCTAGCAGTCGCCTCTTGCAAGTAATAAAGATTCAGCTTATTCAAGCAATTAGGAGAGCGCCCCATGGCCTTAACACCAGGCTGATGCCGTGATTCCATCTCAGTCGCAAGAGAATTCAAAGAATCTAATAGTCGATCAGCCTGTCCAACAAGATCCAAAACCAACATCCGTTTCAAAGAGGCATCATCAGTCCGCGAAACACAATAGTTGCCAATGCCAACTTTGACGGTACCATCAATTCCCGATTTGGCGATATAATCGAAGCAGACAGCTGTTTGCTCGAATGCAGTCATGATACAAACTAGATCCACGGGTCCTTTGAAACAATTGCATTCTGTTGACTTTTGGCAGCTTTGGATTATTTCGCCTGTGATCTTGAACATTAGATCTAGCTTTGGTTTTGGCTGTTCGCGGATTGCGCATTCGAGTTTGGGGACGTGAATCATCATGTTTGCTCGGCATTCGCAACTTATTGATGCCTGCTGAATATTCTGTGAAGGGGATGGTAGAGTATTGACTCCTTCTAGTTGTTCTGAGTTGGTGAATTGATCAAAGTCATTCTGGATGGAGGGCTTGCTCAGTTGTGAGTGGGAACCCGATTCTGTATGGACAGAGTACTCACATCTGGAAAAATCCAATCGAACTGTTCAAGGGCATCATTTAGAGAGCGCTCATTCCAATTTTCTACTCCATTAAGGGTTGATATGTGCTCCGGCCCCTCTTCATTCATATTCGGAAAATCATTGTAGAAGCCGGCTGGCAGTTGACCAGCGGGTATCTCGTCCGTGGGTAGCGTGGGAGTCATGGAATTGTCACTTCTATTGTGGCGATCGTCCACCACCGATGTGGAACTGTCTTTTGGAACTGGAGTAAATTTGCATGTTATGCCACGCTTATCGCATCTTTCACAGTTTGATTTCCCATTGCATTTTGCCTTTGCTGAACGACATGCTTGACATGCTGTCATGGGGCGGCGAAGGCGGGGTTGTGCTGACCGAGCCCGCCAATCCAGAGTCTGCGTCCCAGGGATGAAGTTATCCTGGGGCCCAGATGATATGCTCGACTTTGAAACTGGCGGCATGTTTACCTGTACACAAGGAGGAGAGTGCAAGCGTTATTTTAGAGTGGAGGAGAGCATGGGATGGTGAAAGGTCTGACTAATTCATCCATCACGTCTTCAAGGAACAAGGAATTATCAGAATGAACATTCATTCTAAACTTCCGTTTGTAGTAAAACATGAGGCGTTAAGTATACCTCTAGTACATTTCCTCCATTATGACTCTGCTAGGTAGACCAATGGAGAATATCGCGCCCTATAATATCTACCTCTATCGTGATTTTCGCGCTGCTCAGAGCATGTCTCGGTATCTTTAGGGGAGGAATTAGGAAAGTTATAGCATGAAAGGAATATGAGATTATTTACAGCCCAATCAACCAAGGGAATTCCCACTTTGAAGTTTATCAATATCACATAAGCCTGGGAATCAAAACATAAGCAACGCCGAAGCTCCAAAACATGAACATGAGACCAATCATCAGTCATCGCCTTCGTCCTTGATCACCGTCCCTTTACTGGTGTCATGATCATCATTCTCTTCTTCTTCATCTTGTTCCATAATGCTAGGCTCAACAGAGACCATACCACGGCCACCGGCACCACCTTCAACAGAAGGACGAACACTACCTGATCGAACCTGGCTAGTGTTCTGCTCGTCTTCATCTTCTTCCATGATGCTGGGCTCGACGGAGAATCCGCGACGACCAGAGGGCTCAACAGAGCGCCGGACGCTAACTGAGCGAACACTGCCAGCATCACTTTCGAGGTCCTCTGTTCCAGCACGAGGGCGCACGCTGGCAGCACGAGCATCCTGAGCAACGGCAAGAATCTTGAGGACTGCATTCTTGGTCTTGACGAGTGCGTTACGGCTTGAGGCCTCTGCAGCAAGACCTTCCTCCATGGTTTGGTCAAGTAGTTCCTTAACTTCCTGTGCCAATTGAATATTATCAGGTTCAATCTCGATGGCTGTGGCGCTTCGGATGCTTGAACGGAATTGGTCTTCGCCCTCTGGAGCACGGGATCCAGCACGAGAAGGCAATGTGGGGGCAGCAACGTAGAGTTTGCTCAAAAGAGTAAAGACCAATTTGCGTTCCTCCCTTGAACAACGGTTGGGACCAGCGGTAACGCCAAGGACACGCTCCAAGATGTCCTTTACCAAAGCGAGGTGAACCCAGCCACAGGCACTGGAGCTAGCAGTTCCACCCATCAGAACACGCTCTCCTCCTAAACCGACGACACGACGTTCATCAGTCCACTCAGCCAGCATTCCTATGACGCCAGTCATGAGTGCCTTCACTTCGCGTTCGCCGATGCTCTCATCAATTTCACCATCGCTATCCTCTTCAGCCTCCAGTGAATAATGCTCCTCGGCAGCATTGATGACCCCGCGAATCACTGGAACTGCGATACGTCGCATGTGCTGTGTGTTCTCCAAACGCGAGTGGCAGTAGACAGGGAAGAAGTAAGCAAGTGACTGACGAAGGGCCGGGTTCTCTTTTGTGCGAGGGTGGAAGAAAGCCACCACAAGGGACTGCAACAAGGTCTCCACTGCATTTTCGTTGTATTCTTGAATGGCAAATGGAATATTAGGAGCTTGGGGTGTGAAGGTGTTCGTAAGCAAAAGCTTGGAAAGGGCGTTGGCGGCTGCAGACTGCACACTAGGCGGGGAGTTCGCTTTCAATGCCCGGGAAAAGACCTTGAGCAAAGGTTTCTGGATAGGAGGAGTTGACATAGTCTCACCGTCCGATTGAGTGACGGGGGCAAGGAGAGAAGGGTGAGTCGTCACCATATCACAAATTATCTGCAACGCGGTCACTTGTAAGCCCTCGTGGCCCTTGCTGTAGCAGTGGATGAAAAGAGTCATGTTCTCTTCCGCCAAATTCTAAAAGATTGGTTAGTATAAATGATTTATTACTTTCATAGATAATTAGGAACTGACCTTATCAAGCAGACAGCACAGCCCCAAACACAACAGACCACGCTCTCGAATAGGAGCTTCGTGGCTTCGAACCGCGGGAACCACGAGGTTGTTCAACATGGTAACAAGATTCATGCTCTGCTGCAAGTCTCCTTCAACGTTTTGCAGCATACACTGAGCGATATGCAGGCATTTCATATTGACGACAATCTCTCGGACAATCTTAGCCTTGGCCTCCTCTTTGTTGAATGGAGTCTCTTCCTCTCCTGGCGTCTCGGAGCGGTGGCGACTACTGGCATCATCACTGATCTCAGACTTTGCAGAGACAAAGCTGTCTTCCGTCATAATTGTATCGTGGACTTCAGCGATGGCTTCCAAAACCACGCTGCAGAATTCACCCTCGCCGGCACGATCAGGGCCACATACGCATCGCAGGGTCTCGACAGCAAGCTTGGTGCTATCCTCCGGGAGTTCAGGTACAGCCAAAGACTCCCGTAGAAGTGCGAACATCTTCCGACGACCAACTTCATCACTATAATCTAGGGTGATAGCGATGTGAAGAAGTTGCTCGACGATGAATTCTTGTTCCACCGCATCCTCATCATTCGCATCTCCAGACTCTTTGGACAGCTTCTTGCGTTGCAAAAGCTCATTCATATATTTGGCAAGATAGTAGCCGAGTGCTGTGACTTCGGGCATTTTCTCATCGGCGAGGTTCTCGTATTTGCCTTCATTCTCAACACGGCAGAAGTCATTGAAGGATCGCAATAAGAATGCAGACTCTGCTGTGAGAGAATCCCAGAAAGAGTCATCAAAACTGACCGCCTCTCGGTAATCAGCCCGGCCTTCCCAGAAACTTCGCATCGCCTCATGGGCAATACCACTTTCAATACCAGCGTTGACAACGTCAATTCTTTCAAGTAACTCCAGCAAGGCGTTAATATTGGGGGCCGATCGCTGACCAGCTTGGGCTTGGTTCTCCCCGCTGTTGGTACCAGCGCAGTCCTCGACCCAGCGGTCATAGAAGAGTTTCCCTGTAGCTTTCCGAACGCTCTCATCACGGTCTCGCAGACCCCATCGAAGCAGCTTCTCTCTCATAGATAGGGACAGGTGGCGGAAATCGCCCAGTGTAGGCAAAAGACGAGAGTACAATGTACGTCTAGTAGGTGCATCGAGGTCGCGAGCTCGTTCGAGGAGATATGGCAGCGTGGTCTGGGACAGGGGAAGATTGGCGAGGAGGCTCTTACGTACGTCAGCGCTCGTATCATTCTGCATAATTTCGAGGAGCTTCTCCAAAAGAGCGGTTGAACTGTCGTCGTTACCGTTTCCATCGCCTTCCTCGTCGTTGCCGGCTAATCGTGAAAGGCCCAGCACAGCCTGTACACGAACGGAGGATTCCTTATCACGAAGTCGCTTGAGAAGACCTTGTCGAATGGTATGATATAGTTCATCATCAATTGACTCCAGCGTATTGACAATGTGCGCCACAATCTGAGTCGCGCGAAATCGCACCATTTTATCCTTCGCGCCCAGCACAGGTACCATCAAAGAGACGATGCCTGACGTCAAGCGGGAGGTGGGGGTTTCCGGTGACATTCCCATGTCGTTCTCATCATCTGCCGAGCCAAACAGCTCAGCGTCCTTCTCTGAAGCATGAGCAAGGAAGGAATCCAGAAAGCGCAGAACGCGGTCGCCCGCTGGCTCCGATTTCTTAACAGTCAGAATTCGCAGCATACAACGACCAACTTCCACATTAAACTCTTTCTCTGGAATCGTCTCTTCTTCCGGAATTGCCATTTTTTCTTGCTCTTCTTCCTGGTCGTTTCCTTTCTTTTTCTTCTGGAAAATCCCACTGCAAATTTCCTGCAGCTTTCGCAGGCGCACCACAAGCTTGCGGTGGCCCGTAGTCGAGCGCTGGGCGTCTGCGAAAATGGCACACACATCGCGACGGAGATTTGGCGATGCTTCAGGTAAAGCGGGCTCATCAGGAATTGCGAATGATGGGGTCACCGAGGGAGCACGCCCCGCGGAGGGTTGTTGTGAAGACCGGCGCGTTGCCGCAGAGGTCGAGCGGGCGGCGACTCGGCCGGGCATGTTGGGCGTATAGTATCGGAGGCGCGATTAACAAAAGACAAAACGCATGGCACGTCGTGAATCCACAGATGAGGCAAGGAAGAAGGAGCAACTGCGGGCGGTAAACAAACAGCCCAAACGGGGAAGGAGCGATAAGCGGTCACATGACATCAATCTTGCTGAGTCATCCCCGCTATCGGGGACCCGCTATGGCGTGCTACTCGTTCGTTGCATACCGATCGTGCTCTCTTTACTTGACATTGTATTCTTGTGTGCACAAAATGTTTCGTCAGAGCGTTAGGCGTTTTGGTACTACGGCCATTCGTGCCGCTGCTAATGAGGGTCGCGCCGCATACACATCTCGAGTATCTACGGCTCAGGGCGTCACCAATGGCTTGACGGAAGGTAAGTAATAGCTCCAAGATAGGTCCGCAGACTGTCAGCTAAGCAATGGTGGGTGTCTTCAGCAATTGGCAACACTCCCTTAATTCGCTTGAAGCGCCTTTCCGAACAAACTGGCTGCAATGTCCTAGGAAAGGCAGAATTCCAAAACCCTGGTGGTAGTGTGAAGGATCGAGCTGCGCTGTTCGTCGTCGAGGACGCTGAGAAGAAGGGACTCCTTCAGCCCGGCGGTACTGTCGTTGAAGGCACAGCGGGAAACACCGGTATTGGTTTGGCGCATGTCTGTCGGTCTAAGGGCTATAAGCTTGTGATTTACATGCCCAACACTCAATCTCAGGGCAAGATCGACTTGCTCCGTCTGTTGGGTGCCGAGGTGTACCCGGTTCCGGTCGCGCCGTTCGACGACCCTGCCAACTTCAACCACCAAGCTCGCAGGCACGCAGAGTCTCTGGACAATGCAGTCTGGACAAACCAATTTGATAATGTCGCCAACCGTCAATCACACATCGAGACTACCGGGCCCGAATTGTGGGCCCAGACTGGCGGCAAGCTCGATGCGTTCACTTGCGCTACCGGCACCGGCGGTACCTTAGCGGGTATCACTCGCTACCTGAAGCATGCCAGTAATGGTCGTGTTAAGAGTTTCCTCGCCGACCCACCGGGCAGTGTGTTGCACAGCTACATCCAGAGCGGTGGAAAATTGAGCGAACGCTCTGGCGGTAGTATCACCGAGGGTATTGGTCAGGGTCGTGTGACAGACAACCTGAAGCCTGACATTGACCTCCTCGACGGCTCTCTGCACATCAGTGATGAAAAGAGCATTGAGATGGTCTACCGTTGTCTGGACGAAGAGGGTCTCTACTTGGGAGCCAGCTCTGCTCTGAACGTTGTGGCCGCCAAGGAGGTTGCGGAGAAGCTGGGCAAGGGCAACACTGTCGTCACTGTTCTGTGTGATGGTGCTTACCGATATGCCGACCGGTTATTCTCCAATACCTGGCTCGAAAGTAAGAACCTTCGCCGTGCCATCCCTAAGCACCTGGAGAAGTATATTGTGCTGCCATAAATTCAGTTGTCGGATAGTGTAAATAAAGAACTGTATTCTGTATTCTGTATACCCTCTATTCTCTGTTGCAACGTGAGATGAATGCTGCGACATGAAAAATGTTCAAAGTTTAGAATTCTTTTATCAAGACTCAACTCTAGCACTTGAGGTAGCCTGAGTTTGGAGGATGTTGGATACTCCTTGATCGGGAGGCTAGGTAGTAGGCCAAAGTGGGGCCGCTTCTTCCGCTGTACTAGCGTGAATTTCAAGCCTGAGCCACCTGAGCAGATCTCGGGGTATTGACTCTTCCAACTTTTGACTGGCGTGACTTGACTTCAATACCTGGCATCCCATATTGCGATTTCTCGCGAGAATATAACTTATTGGGCTGAAACTTGAATATTGCCTCTTTTCCAGGCGTAGAAGAAACCTTGGAACCCAAACCTTGAACCCCTGCATAGAAGTTCAAATGTTGTTGCACATGGCACTTATAGTAGTAGCATTTCCTTTACCTTGGTTGCCTTTTCGATGTTTGAAGCCCCGAATTTTACTTAGCGCCCCAAATGCAAGTGCAGCTCCGCCTCATAGAATAGAGCTGCGCGATTGGCACCACGTAACTCATGCATAAAAAATCACGGGCGGGGCTGAGTGATGGCGGCTAACTGGAAAGCCATAGACCATCTTTCAGCCTCGATCACCGATCAATTCTTGACTTTCCTCGTGTTTGACCGTCTTGTCCTGTCTGAGTAACCCTCAGCATGTCTGATCCATTCTCTATAGCAAGCGGTGCGGTCGGAGTAATCTCTCTCGGGCTACAATTAACCGGTCAAATAGTTTCCTACTGCAAATCATGTCGAGATTACGACGATAATATTCGAAGGGTCGATCTCAAAGCTCAAGCCCTTCGATTACCGTTAGAAGGGGCGAGCAAAATCATAGAAGATACTATTTCTACTGCTCCTCAACTTGCAAGGGATATCCAATCGAGAATACTGGACCTGAAAGCTATTTTACAACGGCTACAGAACAACCTTCAAAGGTATAATCCTCCATCGAGTGGCAACTCTGTGAATTTACGCTCGCAGTTGAGAAGAATGACCCATGCGTTCCGGAAGGAGACACTGCAAGCTATCGAAGATGATCTTCACGCGGTTGAAATGGCCTTGCAAACAATGCTTGACCTGTAAGTCTAGCAATTAGTATCCCTCACTGCCTTCGGGGGTTGTCGCATTGTGTCAGCATATTTACTTACAACTTTATAAAATAAAAGACATATGAATCATAAGCTTGTTACAATTGAACGCATGCAAAGGGAGATGTTCCAGACCATGCAAATGATGGTATCCACCCATATCTCACACATGCATGATTCCTGCGCATTTGTTAAAGTACTCAAGCGCTAATTTTTCCTGTTAGCATGGTTCCATGAGCAACTCTTCCAGGCAAATGCCACCACCGGGGCTGCTACGCTCATGGTGCGATAATATACCGCAGCAGGCGCAGATTATTAATGAAACGAAACAGATCAAAACACAGGATGAAGAAAAGCGACCAACAGGATGTTCAATATCCTGTGAAAGTGGTCATGACTGGCATGTATCATCTCAACATAAGTACAAGAAGCGAGCGGAAGGTATAACCAAAACTTTCACTGGCCATATTCGGTGGCTAAATACTTCTATTATTGCATCATTTTCCATATCCACTGGAGCCGGAGGATTGTCTATTTCCCCAAATCTCAAATTACAAATCGATCGCAACCTTTGGAGCTGGGAAGGCTTTGATAAATTATGGTTCCTCGGCAGATCTTCACTGGCAGAAAGACTGGCAACGGGAAGGAACGAATTTGCGTTACCAGCCGGACCTCTCATCCAACTCTTTCAAAAGGGATTCAGCGAAGGCAAGGCCTTGCCCTCTGACACACTCACGGTTGGGGGTATATACCATCATATACCTATTGCTAATGTACGAGCTTCCGTTTAAAGCAACCTATTTGAAAATAAGCTTAACTTATTACAGCTACCGGGGGCCTTAACGTCGTATTTTATGATGCGCTATGGTATACCAGCTTTCCATCAGTTCATCCAATTCTTAGCAGACTGTGGCTATCCCCCAAGAAATGATGTACGCATTGAGCCCTTACAAACTCTGTATAGGTCGCGCTTGTGGGCAGAGGAGGAATGGAGACTAGCATGCTATCTGATAGATATTGGTGGTCCATTAAAGTTGAAATCGCAGTTTTACGTGAGCGAAGTCGTCAAAGCAAATTTGAGGCGTATTCTTTCCAGATATGAAGATGGTAAGTGCATTCCAAAGTTGTTTCAGAGTAGCCGACCCCCGATGCTAATTAGAATTCCAAGGAATTGATGTGCCAGATATAATTCTAGCTCTACTCCGAAAGTCGGAAGAAGACCTCAGAAGAGAGCTGGAATTAGGTCATGGTCGGGTATGCAAATATGATGCTGGATATCAACTCTTGCAGATTGCTTTCGGCTGGCCAAAGGGGATTCAAATTCTTCTGGATGCTGAGATAGATGCCAGTTCATTCTCATTCAAACATATCCGGACTGGTAATTCAATGGATCTTGAGAACTTGGATCCAGAAGGCGATTACTATTCCTCGGTCCAAATTTTGCTTGATGCGCAATGCGAATTGGATCTAGAAGACATCATTCATTTCAACTCCAAAGATATTCGATCATTTTTGATGCGAGAAATTGTCAAGCGTCGTAAAGAGTTATGGCGCCTTGCGCTTGTATATCTACCTGCAAGAAGGCTTGAAGATTTTCGAAAGGGGGAAGGTGAAGTCATTGACACAGATTTGGCCCTTATTTGTGAAGCCCTAGAACAGCAAGGACGACAGGTCGATCATGATCTTTCCTTGTGCGGGAGTCGCCAGAGATGTCCTAAAGAATCTATCTACCACTATGCACACAGAATTCATCCTGGCAACGTGCAAGTGGAAGTGCTAGATGAGCTTTACATGGCTGGCTTCCGCGACATCGACGTCGAGGATTCGAATGGTATAACGCCATTGATGTCATTCATGTCCTTCACCGTCAATGATCTCTATTATCAAATTTCTGGTTGGTTTCTTTCCAAAGGAGCAAATTGCTTTCGAACCCTGCCAAAGTCAAATGCAACCATTGCGCATGTCTGGAGTGCTAATATCGGCCGGATAATGTGGGAAGATGCGGGAGAAATATTTCCTGGCCAGCCACCTGGATATGGACTTGAAAGATTCAAGACAAATATTAGAAAATTTGGTCAGCAGATATTCTTACTCCCATCTGTGCATGACAATTGTCTGTGTCCTTGTTGTCCAGGTAGCTGTACCACTCTATCGGTAATTTTTCGATGCACCGAGAACTGGTTCAACACGATAAATACCAAGGTGACGAGTTATCCAAAGCAATATTCACCCTGGGTAACAGATGAGCTACCTGCTGGCTTTGCAAAAGATTTAAGCGCGATTGCGCTGCGGGAGTTATTAAGATTTGTTATGGAGTTTTCCAAAGGGAGACCAGGAACTGAGCAGACTATCATCCGATCCTTGACATTCGAAGCATTGCGTCTGAAACATCTTTGCTGCATTGAGATAAATGCTGACTATGGATGGCCGCATGCAAAAGGAAGGAGCCGAACTGAGATTGAAGAGATCATGGAAGAGGAGAAGGAGCGATATGAGGAATTTGAAGAACTCATGATTGAGGTGGATGCCAAATTCAAGGAGCTTGGCCTGCCCTTAGGCGAGTTTCTTGCAAGTTATTGGCACACACGAATGATTGAGATCTTGTCGCAACAAGATCCATATAATGAGGAACACCACAAGGAGACGAGAAGATTTGGAGTCTTTCTCGAGGCCGGGCCGATCGAAATCCCCGAGTTGGTCTACGCAGTGGCAAATAAAGTTGAAGAGCTACAATAGAGATAACATGAATTACAATGCATCAATTCGACATCTTACATCGGCCAGTGTAAGAAAACATCAATTTTCCATAAACCACAGAAGATCCAAATATAATACAGAAGAGTGGTGAAAAAGTACTACCAAAGCAGACAATGTCAGCCATCTAAAACAGCAGTACATATGTGCAGCAAAAGCATATCACACAAAAAAAAGCAACCCAAACGCCACCTATGCTTCCGTTCTATTCAAACAGTTCGCCGAAAGTGCCATAACCAAAAATAAAGGTACAGATGAAGCAGAGTAACGGAATAAGGTATCAAAACAGTCCTAGTCGGAAGAATATCGAATGAAAAGACGACCTTAATCATCCGACTCGGGCATGCGCATATAAGCATCAATGGCAGCACTGAAAGCCGCGAAACCTGCACAGCCAAAAGCAGCAGCCTGGGGTCCTGCCTTGGCACCGAGGATACCACCAGTCATGCATCCGGCGGCGACACTGTTGGTGAGATCGTTCTTTGCGCGGAGACCTTCGATACAACATTCTGTTCCGGAGTAGAGGGCACCGACGATGCCGAAGTTCTTAGCGGATGACCAGGAGCGGGCACCCATGTCCTTGAAACCGCGACGGACTTGCTCGCGCCAGGGGAGGTCGGAGATTGCGCGGCCTTGCGGGGTGAAGGCTGAATCGTAGGACATCTAAAAGAACACTTTATTAGATTACTGTCGAATGAGCAGGACAAATTGCGTTTTTCTGGACTTACACTGGCCATGAAGAGACCGAAAGCACCACCGAGACCGAAACCCATTGTACCGGAGATGACTGTCTTAATGGGGCATGACTCCATTCCATTTTGCATCTGTAAGGCATACGAATTAGCAATGATTCATTGTGCAATTCATTAACGCGAACATACCATCTTAACCATAGCCTGCTCCTGCTCGTTCATGCCGGCTGTTTGGTTTCCTCCCAAGCCACCCATCCCCATACCCATGTTCGCGGGATTCATGATGATTGATATGAAGTTCGGGCGTGAGTTTCAAATATGTGTTGTGATCCGCGCAGGAATTCCGAGTCGAAAACCTTGGGACTGGTGAAACTCCGCTGGGCGATAAATGAACACGGTCAACCCGGTGGATCGCGATAGTTTTGCGGAGGCGGCGACTCACGCAAATTTATTTTTCGGTGAGGCAGAACAACCAACATGGCAGTATCTCACGTGAAATGAGAAACATTGATGACTAACCGTTCCTGTTCACAGTAGACCTCTAGCTCAAGTGTAGACTTGAGCAAAGTTGGTAAGTAAAGTTGTCCATGATATCTGCAACGGCCTAACTGCTTGAGAAGACTCGAAAGAAATATGGGGATCTATTATCATCGCTGGCAACAATTGCTATCTAACTACTTTTAATGACTTTAACAATTAGAAAGATAGCACTAGCATTTCCAGTTGCAGACCTTAGAATATCAAAAGAAAGCACCCCATCAACTACCAGGAACGGAGCACGACAATCACAAGTCAGATTCATAAAGAAGACATGATTCAAATGTTGTCATTTAAGATTCAAGTAGCCAGTAGCAGCCAAGTAAAATAGTCAAAGTAAATAAAAACCAGGACGCTCTGATTAAAGACCAAAAAGAAGCAACGCTCTCGTGGGTGCAACAGTCGTAGCCCTACATGATTCCGTGGATGCTATGTCATGCCAATTCGTCCAACGGAGACCCTCAAAATAGGGCCAAAGAAGGAGATGGTGAAAAATAATATATACATGAAAGGTAAGAAAAAGAACAGGACAAACCAATAAAGAAGATGTAGGTGTCGGTTTAATCCTTTTTGCTGCTTTTAGCAGAAGACGAGTCCTTTCGTTCCGGGGAAGGCGAAAGACTGCGCTCCCATTCAGCCATAAGATTAGAAGCTGTACGCTGGAGTTTCGAAGGAGCCAGCTTAGTGATAGCAGGCCAGGGAATGCCTTCTGTTACAGTGGGATCCTGAGTGGTGGAAAGGGGGTTCCACTCGCCAAAGCTGGGGAGCGAGCGTCAGCATCAGCGCATGACAAGGTTATCATAGATGAAATCAGAAAAAGTCGAAATGTACCTAGCACTCGTTCGTGGACTACTACCCTGCGTCGTGGGCGACTGGTCATGTTTCGATTCGACCGTCGACCGACTAGACGAAGGAGTATGCGTCTTTTTATTCTTGGACGAGGGTGTATCCCATACGTCCCAGTTCTCGACCGTTTCATCCTCCTCCTTCTCGTTGTTGACTGGGCTTTCGGAGCGGGGATCGGGGTGGTCGGTTTCGGTCTTGCCCCGAGGGGTCTCGGCGTCGTTGGAGGGGCTGCGGCGAGCGCCGGGAGACTTCTGCGCTGGTGAATCAACACCGAATTCATGCCAGAATGACGTGGCGATGTCCGCGGGCTTGGAGTCTTTACCGGATGCAGGCTCGGCCGCTTGCCCTTTACCCCGCGATGATGACGATGATGATCGTGACATACCCCCCGCGACTGAGAGTCGCTCCCGGCTCCGCGACTTCGCGACGGAGCTTCGTTTGCGTGTATTCGGTGGTGCTAGCGAGTTTGGCGATGTAATTCGTGGTCCCGATCCGTTAATAGCTTCTTCACCAACCGTAGCTTGTCTAATGTCCTCTAAGAAAGTCCACAATCCCTCTCGCAAATCCGATGCCATCTGCTTGCCAGTTCGCATGAGAGCCTCCCGAGATGGTGGGGGTAAGGTTTTCTGCCATTGAGAAAGTAGATGCTCTGGCACTTGGCTTTCGTCAAGACCAGTCACCATGCTTGGGGTAATGTTATTGCGCTCAACAGAGGGCAAAGTAGCTGATCGTGGCGTACGACCCGGACGCTCGGAGCTAACCAGGCTGGGGCTGGGGCTGGAGGAACTGGGGGCAGTGGCAGGGGAAAGAAGAGACAGTGTCCGTGTATGAGAGCCTTGGAAGACGCGCCGACCATTAGACGAAATGGAAGTGCCCGGTGCAGCAGCAGGGGTCGGAGCAGCCCGAAGACTTGTACGGCGCTCCAGACGATCCAGATCCCGACTAGCTCTATCCTGAGGTACAACCGAGCTCCCGATGGAACTCATGCTTTGTTCCCGACGGTGCGAGCTCGAGGTTGAGCCGCCTTCCGCCGTACTCAGCTCCGGAGATCGAAGTGGCAGCATCGGTTCGGCATGATGATTGATCTCTGTACGTTTCCGTGACTTCTCAGACAACGCCCACTGTTTTTTCAGTGTTGATAGATCCGTCTCCGCCCGATGCAGCTCCTCGCGAAGCTCCATCACCCTCCGTTCCTGCGAGGCGATCGCCCGCAGGAAATCGTAGCCATCGTCTTGGGCTTGGACATCGAAGGGGATTGGGGTCCCAGCGGGAAGCGCGGGAGACGGGCGAGTTGACGACTGTGTGACGGGGGTCATGGATCCCGGAGACGCAACAGCGCTGTCGGGGGTGGCCGTTGGGGACTGATTCAAAGGTATGTTGATAGGGAAGTTCAGGGTCAGGCGTTTCGCATGTCGCGCTGCGGGGTGGGCACGAGGCGGGAGCGAAGAACGTTTCTTTTGCAACAGTGATGAGGAACGAGAGAGACTGTGTGACTGCTCGGAGACAGCGTCCGGCTGGGTTGGGGAATCGACGGTGGAAGTCTGGGACGCATCCGGCGGTGGACCGTGGGCGAGTAGATCGCCCATTCCGGGGGAGCTCTCCATGATGGGCCAGCCAGCAAGGAGAGGGATCAAAGAGCGGTGTTATGGAGAAAAGAGCATATGAACAAAGAAAAGGAACGAAAGAATGCACGATATGTACAGCGGAGAGGATGCGAGGAGAGAAAAAGGCTGACAGCCGAGAAGTCTGGAAGTCTCCTGAGAGTCCACCAGTGCGGGTCCCTCAGACCGCGCATCCTTGCCACGAGTGTTTCAGGGGCCCGAGGCAGATGGGGTGGTCAATGGCAGCTGGTTTGTTTATTTCTGATATCAATTTGACTCTCGACAGTTCTCTGGCGTTTGAAGGGTTCTTTCTCTTGTATTCTATGCTACTATTCATATCTCTATCCCTTCCACTCTTTCATCTCTCCTCGACTGCATGGCGGGACTCGGATAGCTGATCGACACTCGAACTTCCTAGATCTATTCGCATCACAGCTATTGGAGGATTTGCTCCGACCAGCCTAAGACATGTGCGATTCCTTTCATTTGACAGAGTCATTGAACCCATGATCATGGTGGCCAGTTATAGCTGGCGATTGGGGGTGCTCTTAACCTCGCTGATAAGGAAATGACTTCACAAAAACGACATCAGTACCTTAGAAAATGGTCATAAATACATCCCACCGTACTGAAACCTACAGTTAACAAAGAATACATTAGTAAATAGCCCTATAGGGCCCCCAATTTCTTACTAAACACCCATTCAACAGCCCCGACCTTGACAGTAACCCCATGCTAGACAGTATAACTTGAAGCACATGTAGGTGCAAAGTAACTAGTCCAAGCCCTCTCCTATCATCTAGAATTTTACAAACTCCGTAGAGTCTGAGTATAGCAGAATAACCCCTAAACCTCTAATTACTCGTCAACAAAGAGCACCCCACAGCTAATTTCCATTCCCCACAGCCACCGACACCACACCCAAAATAGCTACGGCCACGGTTGCGCTGCACTCCGCACGAGACAACACGAAGCCGCCAGCCCCACAGAGCCCCAGCAATTGTGCCGCAGGAATCTCCCACGAGCTATCGCGGCTTGGCTAATCTTAAATTAGGGGAAGCCTTGAAATTGAATGCGATGAATCATTTTGAGCCTTGGAATGCAGCTCATAGATTAAATAGTCCATCTACTTTAAGGCTACATATGGTCTCGACAAGAACTTGAACAACCTTGGAACTACTCAAGTAAAACTTCACGCGGATTAATACTTATATTTCCTCTGTGGCTTTCGCACAATCTCTTCATGCGACATAAACCTTGGAATGCCCAGGTGGGTATCGATGTTCAAAATGTTCTCCCGAGGTCCTGCCAGTGCCCAGATGTGCAGCAGTCTCTACCTCAGGCTGGCTAGTACTAGTACTTCCCAGCATGTAGTATTCCCCTACCATTTATACAGTACATATTAGACACTATTTAGCCTGTGAGTTAGTCTCGGCTACAAGTTAATACTGATGTACACATGTGAGTACTAGTACTAGTAGTAGATCATCATTTGATTGAATCTTCATTTATCGAGGCAAATAGTAAGGTTCAAGCTAAATTCTAAATCAAGCTACAATAGCAAACGTGTGGAACTTGAATGCAATTAACTGAAAGAACATCACTATCCAAGTTCAAATTGAAGCAAGTAACCCACATGCATTTTCCAACGTTCAATAAGACTCTGGATTAAATGAGCCTGCCTGCTCTCGATGCTCGAAGTCCGGAGTGAACTTGAAATCACGAAGCATCGCATCGAATGAACCAGCCATAAGACTCAGCGGTGAGTTTGTCTCGTAGAGCAATGCACACGCTGCCATCCTATTGAACATCGCAAGCCGGGTCCCCACCAGATGACGAGCTTCCAGGCGGTATCGTATATACAATGCATCACTAGCCTTTGGAGAGAACGATCGATCCGAGAAACAAGAGCAAAAGTCATCCCATAGTCCGTGAAGGTCAGGCGCCCATTTGGCTTTGATCAAAGAATCGCCTGAGCTCAGCTGTGGACCCCCTAATGACTGAACACATTTGATGCGAGCGCCTTCGAGAGTAACAGTTTGCGTCTTCGGAAGAAGTGACCAATCGTGGTTCCAAAGCTCTCCATCAGATGTGAGTCCAATGTCAGTTGATGGAGAACCAACTGCGCGATCAGGGGGCCACTCGGCACACACGCGAGCTGAGTTGGCAAGTAGCGCATACCGCGGGCATAAGCAATTGAGAGTTATATTGCCAAAGTATTGGTCCAACAAATCAGTGTGGTCGGAGCCACAGGTGCAGCTTACGAGAAGATAGCCGAGAGCCTGTAACCACTCGACCATATCACTACAGCGCGTATTTCCCTGCAGCATGGCGTAATACAAACCATTCATGTACTCACCTGAGTGCAGATCGTGAAACGCATCAACGACTTCGTTGGTTAATAGAAGCGCCAGCCAAACAGGCCCTGACAGAGGACAGGTCCCCGTCGGCCCGACAAAGGTGCAACCAGTCTCTCGACGTCGGCCCCAGTAGCCTACTGACAAGTATGGGACCATCCATGCGTCTCGCCACCGGGCTTGGGCCCATTGTCCAGGTGTGAGTCGTGGGCCTGGGTGTCCCTGCAGCATGTTCTTCCAGCGAAGAAAGCCGCAACCATAAATCGCGGTCTCCCACACTGCTGCCCCGTCTGGCCCGGCTAATTGCTCGTACGCGAGATGCATGCCGTTCAACGCATCATCAGTTACGCCTCCACCGAGGTCGTCAATCGCATTTGCAAAGTCTACTACTGCGCCAATCGAAGCAAGAGACCCAGCGATTGCTATCCACTTCTGTGGCAGATCTGGGAACACAAAGTTGAAAAGGCCTTCGCACCAGTCCGCCCAGTATGTCCAACGTGGTTGATGCAAAATGTGAGCAAAATGTGCCTCGGGTGGCCGTTTCTTAGCCACCATCACTCGACTCAACTCGCTGTTCACCGCTGCACGCAGTTGCGATAAACCGATATCCATAGAGTATTTCAGCACAGGCATAGCGGCAGCCGGCCCGTGCTTGCTGGCCTGACACTCTGCGAAGCCCGCCGCTACTCCTTGCAGAAAGAAGTCGCGTGGAGTGGGTAAGTCTATCTGCCCTGGGGCCAACTTTGCAGCTCGCGCATCTGTAGCGGCAATGCCACCACAGTGGTCATATTGGCACTCTGGGATGGGCACGTTATACCGAGCCCTAGTAATAGTTTCTGGACAGCCATCGCAAACCCATTCCTCAGGATTGGACTGGCCCATTGCCCACATGGAAGCTAATGACTTGGATTTCAAAGACTTCGGGTCAGTAGCGGTGGGCTCATCACTCAATGTCCTCCTCCATAGCTTCGCTTCGAGAGGCCAAAAATCCCACCAATGAGTCTTCATGTCAAATTCAGTTGATTGCATTGTAGGCTTCGACTGAAACATTTAAAGAAAATAGAGAACGAACTAAGTTGCGGTTTGCACATCAAACCCGAGATAAGATAATGCAGACTGAGCAAAGATGCGTGCGAAGAATAAAACAGGACGGAGCAGAACTTCGTCATTTAAAGTTTATAGAGTCAGGATTCGCCTCCCATCGAGAATACTGCTTTGAACACTTGAAAAATGGATCTAGATGACATTGCAGATTGCATGGACTCCCCTCTCTGTCCTACATACGGCGACGATCTCTTCCCCTCAAGTTATAAGAGAGCGGGTCAGTGATAAAAGATAGAAAATGGGCGGCAGAAGATGTAACTAACAAAATAGATTACATGCATCTCCATAATATCCACCTTGGAAATTATTTTAATCTTAGGTAATTCGGTCCACGGGTTAGTCTATTGTATCGACGTTACTAGCTTGAGTCCATCTTCTATAAAAGCGGCTTAGCGTAGTGGAGATTGTCGCAATATGCGGCCCGAAGCTGGCACAGCCGGGATTTCAAAGTTTATCAGGGCAGAGTATTAGCGTAGCAGAATCCACTTGAGTGTTTTGACCGTGTTGAAGGCAGCTGATCGTTGCCTGCACTTATCAAAGAATTATACCTATTCCATGAGCTGCGATTTGCGCCGAGACATGTTCGAACTAATGCTGAAGCATACTTAGTGCCACAAATTACGACAATCTAGAGGTCTTAGCGACGATGGGTGGTGTGCAGCCTCTGTTGGGCTAACGAGGTGGCCCGTTCTACTCCGTATAAAGGTACCTCCTACTATCATGTACTACAGAATACGGTTATCCAGCACTTGAGGGGACTGAATACTAATGATCAGATAGTCTTAGCAAATCAATTAATGACATGGCCTTTTCAAGTTCTGCGTGATGATATACTGTTACACAACATGAGTAACTAGAGGCCTGAGCGTTAACTGGATCATACTAGATTATCTCGTGTTGATAAACCAATAAGAAAATCTCTATTTTGTATCCAAAATAGTGAATAACTTGAAACTTTTGAGTACATGAACACTCCAGGGAATTATTTCACTTGCTTTGAGCCAGCCACTTCTTTTGAGAAGCGTGCTCTAGTAAGTCCATATCCAGATCCAGTGTTTAGCCAGCTTACATCTGATCACATTTCTGCCAGGAGAGACATATATGGCAGTACGTGCACAGTTCACAAAAGTACTATCCACCCGTGGACACTTCATACTGTATGCATATAGTATCTGGCGGTACACATCAGACCCACATGTGCAATAGTAGGTATTTGCATTTCCCCACCTTCTCCCCTCCCGTCTTCCACTGGCAGATGCCTCCCTCTCTCTCTCTTTTTTTTTTTTTTTTTTAATTTGAAGTTCGTTGTAAATGCTCTGAAGTACTAAAGCTGATTCATTCTATCACCTTACACTACTACGTAATGGTGCTATAACCTCTCTCGAACATAAAATCCAGTCTTCAGCTACCATTCAAACTGCTGTGTTCATTGCAGCTACTGTGATCATCTCCGTATACTTCTTCCAAGGTTTAAGAGGTTCTTCAGATTCATCAATGATATAAAGCTTCTCCCCGGTCCAGCACCCTTACCAATTGTCGGTAATATCTCGGGCTTCCCACCAAAAGGAGTCTTAGTAGAATCCCCACATTGGCTTGAGCATAAGGACAAGTTTGGTCCAGTCAGCTCTATATTTATGATGGGTAATACTATCATCCTACTCTATGACCAGCAGGCCGCAAATGAGATTTTCAAGGTGGAAAAATCGTCAAGATCCTCAGACAGACCGCAGTCAGAATTTGCGCCCAAGCTATGCGGAGAGGAAATTGACAGAGTCATTGAAAAAAACAGGCTACCTTCCTTTTCAGACAGGGCCAAGCTACCTTACGTCGACGCTATCGTCAAGGAAACGTAAATTTTCAAGTGAAAATGTCTCAAACCTGAGACGATCAAAGCGAATAAGGGAACAAAACGTTTGATGACATCGCTGTTGCCATGTATCCATTATCAACGAGACTTTTATTCTATAGCCATGTTTCACACTATCGTTGTTTGACGTCCGTTCGTTCCAATGAGGCTTGAAAAGGACCCTCTCCTCCCCCCTGGTTTCATGCTCTGGTATTGTCTTTTGCTCTTACTGATATCTTGAGTCGAAGAGATGTCCTCTCCGTGAGTCATCTACTGAAATATAGCTGGTGCTTTCCATTTGCAGAATAAAGCATATGATTTATTTTGACTTTGGATATCAAGAACTTTCAATTTGATCGCCATCCATTATAATGCCATCCGATTGCCCCGATACCGCAAACCAACTACTTTTCAAACATACAAACTTGCGATGACTCAATAACTCACGATGAATGGAAATTCCCCAGGTGCCCGTAGATGATATCGTCTAGACTTTTCATATTACTATAGAAGCACCGTTGGTCTCTCCCAATTCACAAGCCCCATAATGGAATTGTATGGTTCGGGCGCTTCTAAGCTGCTCTTACCATCACCATCACCAGTACAAGACGCCCAATTAACAGGTGATGGAGGACGATGTGGGTATTCCACATCTCTGAATCTGCTCATCAGATGGCGCACACTCCCTGTATTCACCTTGCGTTCCTGAGAATGTATCCGATCGGGAAATTCAACGTCTTCCAAGTCGACAACTGCTATTTGTCCATTGTTGCAGAACAGAAAATTACCCAAGTTTAGATCACAATACTCAGCTCCGTAGTTGTTCAGCTCCTCAAAGGCTTTCTCAAGACAATTTTCAAGTATTTTCTCGGAAATTCTTGATTGAAATTTAGCAAGATCGCGTAGAGTAATGCCTTCAATTTCTGAAAGTATTAAGGCCGGGCGCCCATTGAAATAGCCTTGACCGAATAGGGTTGGAATTAGGGTCCCTTGAAGGTCTTGTAGTTTCTCATAGGCATTTTTCTCTTACTCAAACTCATATTCCTGCTCAGGCTTTTCTTGCTTGACGATAACCATCTTTGGAAGTCCATGACGAGGCTCCTCGAGTTCTAAGCGGTATACTGTCGGTCGAATGTTGTTCAGCAGCTCATCCTTCTTCACGGTGATAGATTTGTCGCCAAAACAGAGGGTCTTCGCAGTTTTAGCCTTGCTATACATCTGTGGATAGTGGGTTTAACCTACCGAAGATTGCACTTTCAGAAGCATGTAGTCCATGTTGTGTAGAGTAAAGGGGGCGATGTAGAATTTGGAAGTTGGGGCAAGGGATAAGTTCACGTCGTTGAGTTCTCCAGTAGCTTGACATAGTCTCATTATGTATATTCGAAAACCTAGGACATCAAATCACGAGCTGGTGTTTTCATACTAGTAGACATAAGCTAGCGCCCAGAAGCGCTAACTGAAACGTGCTACTAGTAAGGGGCCGCGGGGCGAATCGCCCTGATAAGGTATCTGCACGATCCTGCCTCCCGACCGCGTGCACATGTGCACTGGCCATATTCAAGTTTGAATCTAGGTGTTCGATGGGTACTGTACCAACGCCATTACGCAAAAAAAGCAAGAAACCAGTAGTAGTGCATTCAAGTTCTCGTCCATTACATATATGTACATATGTCCCTGGAATGTTGCATATATAGTGGTGGTGGTGCAAGTCCACTGGTTTTCTCTCTCTATATCGACCTGTACTATGGCTAGTCCATAGGTAGTACTGCATGTGCCATTGAGCGCTCCCCTCTTCAGTGGGTAGTATCATATGTAATACTTGAACTTAAAAAACACTCAAAGTTTCACTCAGATCAAAATATTTTCATTGTGACGTTCTCACAAAATCTTCATACATATCGCCTCCATCAACCCCTTGCAGAAACAATGCAATATAAGTAGGGGATAGGGCCGGGATTTGCAAACAACAAACATAAATAACAAGACGGACAAAAGCTATCTATGAAGAAAAGAGCCGCGTCCCAGTACAAAGAAGATATGGGACAACGGATGGAGAATAAAAAACCATACATCCTGATGTGGGGGAACATAAACAAAAACGACCAAAGAATATTACACCATATGATCAGAACTCCGGGGCTCGTGAAACCGTAGAACCAGTAAGAAAGAACGGACACCAAGATGCAGAGGAAGCAGACTCGGAACGCAAGGGTTGTACAAGGGTTGAATGTCAACGTGGTCTATACAAACGAAGGAAGACACCACAGGATTGGAGAAGGGAGGGAAGGGGAATAGAGGATAGGAGATGAGGAGACGGAGGATCATTTAGATTCCCCAGCGGTTGCGGAGGCCTTCAGCCCAACGGGAATAGAGAACATCGGAGAGTTGTTTCGTATGTTCCATGCCCGAAACATTTTGGCCGGGAAGGTTGGAAAGAGGAGAGGGGGGTTGGGGCTCAACAACACTTGATTGTCGTCGACGGTGGCTTTTCAGATGTGGATTGTTTTGTGCCAGCATGAGACGAGGTCTTGATGGGGAGTCTGGTTGAGCGGGTGTAGATGGGATGAGAGTTGATATACGAGGATCGGCCTGGATTCTCTCGTTCATTATGCGAACAATGTGATAAAGGCCCTCGGGATCGACCATTTCCAGGTCACTCCATGCTTCAGCTAAGCGAGAGATAGCCTCGCGCTTTTCGCCATCGCCAGTAGTAGCCAGTACTTCCTGACAGGAAAGGCCGACTGCGCGGCTATATGCTCGTCGGCCGATCTGGGCTTCTTTGCTGACTGTTTCAGGTGTTGAGACCTTGGGACTGTTGTTCTCGTCGAAGCCAGGTGGTGGTTTGATATGTGCGTTTTCATTGGGGACTCGGTCTGATACACGACGGAACTGGCGTACTGTAGATGGTGTGTTTCCGAAACTGAGATCCAGTCCCAGTGGCTGCTTGACACCGCTGGATCGGCGCTTGGTGTTGGCACGACGGACAGAAGGTGATCGTTCGGCATTTACAGTTCGGCGAACAGTGGAGTTGGCTTGGTGTTTTGGAGGCGGGGGTGGTTGCTGCGATGCGATATGCATGTCCTCCATAAGCTGGCTGGGATCCTGCTCTTCCCACTCCTCGTCCAGTGTACTCCAGTCTGGACCCTTGGGCACCCACATGCTAGGAGCCTTGACAGTATCGAACACCCAGTCTTCGTCATCGTCCTCAGTAGGAGGCTTGGTGATGGTGTTTCTATGAGAAACAGAACAATTAGCGAAACGAACAAACATGACGTCCGTAAGAAAGGCAACATACAGTGACTCGGCATAGTACTTAATATCCTTCGTCACTCCCCGACCCGCATCAAAGTCTTGCTTGCGGTGAATCAACTCCTGCAACGCCTCCGTCTTGCCCGCATTTCGAATAAACTTATGACGCAAAAGCTCCTTTGCACTAGGACGACGATCAGGATCCTTAGTAAGACACTGAGCAATAAAGTCCTTGAAGGTATTGCTATATTCATTCCCTTCCAATCTCGGCGCCGGATTCTTCGGAATCAAAAATAAAACCTTCATAGGGTGTGTGCTTGCATGCGGAGGCTCTCCATTAATCATCTCAATAGCAGTAATACCCAACGACCAAATGTCAGCCTTGAAGTCATATCCAGCCTGCTGGATAACTTCCGGCGCCATCCAGAAGGGCGTACCGACAAAGGTGTTTCGCTGAGATTTAATGTTAACAAGTTGAGCGGCGACACCGAAGTCCGCTAACTTGACCTTTCCGGCATGCGATAATAAGACGTTGGCTGCTTTGACGTCGCGGTGAATTTTTCCTTCGCTGTGGAGATAATCGAGACCCTGTAAGAGTTGTTGACAGACGATGGCCACATGGGCTTCGTTGAATACCCCTGGTTTTAACTATGGCATAATTAGCAATAGTCTCGCAAACGCAGAAAATGGAAACGAAACAGGGGGTTCCCTTGACTGACCAGGTCTAGACATGATCCTCCACCGAGATATTCCATGACAATCCACAGCTTATGCCCCTTGAGGAAACTTGCTTTGTATTGTGTAACAAAGGCACTGGCGCAGGTTGCCAGAACAGAAATCTCCTGCTGGATTTCCTGGATATCATCTTCGCTGGACTCGAGATCGATCTGCGGACAAACGGTGTTAATCGGATTCTTCGGGGGAAAAAATGGGAACATGAGAGGAAAAGGCTGCGTACATGCTTGATTGCGACGATTTCACCGGTAGTTTTGTCAATTGCCTTGTAAACGACACCAAAACTTCCACCTGTAAACAAAGAGACGGATCAGTACATCATTCCATGCATGGAGGCGTCTTCCAGTTTGCTGTTAATACTCACTTCCCAACTCCTCCATCATCTGATAATGGCTCGCCATGTCGTCCGCCATTGTTGCGATCGGCTTTAATTCGAGCTTTTCCGGTCGGGCTGGGCTTCAACGAGAGTTGCCAGAGTTCATCCACAGGATGAATTCGTTGAGCTTAAAGCCGTAATTGAGAATGCTCAGAAGTTTTGGGACCGCACTTGACAAAAGAAAGGAAATCAGGTAAAGGGGTGGAGCCAATTAAGCGCATTGTCCAGGCCAAACAACAGCTCCGTCTCGCATGGCAACGGATGTCAAACCTGACAGATCAGGCATCAATGTGGGGATGAACCATCCCGCTTTGGGACTAGCGTAGATGCAAGGGTCTTACAGTACTCGCGAATGATTGATCGAGTCCATGCGGATATTATTGATTAGACTGTATAGTTTGGTGATGGTTGTGTTCTTCGCTATGGAGACTGGGCTCCTTGGAGGTCGTGGTTTGCAACTTTTATCACTACGACCAGACACCGAGGCAAGGAAAAGCTCATCATGCTTATCTATTGATATTTGTACACTAAAAACACGCTCAAGATCAAGACTATACGATATGCCCCTGGTTACTTTTGAAATGTACTTTAAATGTACTTGTAAGGGTTCATGATGCCGTTCTGTAAAAAAGTGTCATGTTAGTGAATCGCGATTGTACAATTGGAGAAAAGATGATACTCACAGGGTCATACAGGTCCTTCAATTGCTTCATCAACTTGACCATAGTTTCGTTCTGGCTGTAGCCGATGAACTCCCGCTTAGCAATACCCAGACCATGCTCGGCACTGATACTACCGTTGCGCTTCTGGATCCACTCATACACCCAGGGCTCAATAGCCTTCTCAACCTCCTTATTGTATTGACGCACAGAGACATTCAGGTGCAAATTAGAGTCACCCATGTGGCCATACCCAACAACAGCGCGGACAGGGAAAGAGTCATCGTCACCGACAAAGCCCTTCTCTGTCAGACGGGCCTTGCAGTCTTCGACAAGCTGGTACAACTCAGAGAGTGGAATCGAGACATCGTACTTGTAAGTACCACCCAAGTGGCTCAGGGCCTCAGTGATACCCTCGCGCCAGCGCCACAGAGCCTGGAACTGGGTCTCATCTTGAGCCAAAACACCGTCAGCGACAATGCCTTCGCCCATGACGTTCTCCAAGAAGGTCTCCAGCTTGGCCATGTCATGCTCAGAGTTAGATCCACTAGTCTCAATCAAGCAGTAGAAGGGGTACTCTCCCTCAAGAGGGTGCTTGTTGCCAGTAGATTCAATGACCAAGCCCTGGCTACGGCCATCCATCAGCTCGAAAGCAGACAGAATCTCGGAGAGCTGGCCCTTGGCGGCCAGATAGGCTTGCTGTACCTGCTCAAAGCTCTCCAGACCAAAGTAAGCAACGTTGACAGCCTTAGGACGAGGAGGGCAGATGATGGAGACACCAGTGACCAGACCAATGGTACCCTCGGAGCCAATGAAAAGCTGCTTCAAATCGTAGCCGGTGTTGTTCTTGCGCAGGGTAGAGAGGGAATCAACGATAGTCCCGTCCGGCAGGACTGCCTCAAGACCCAGCACAGTACCGTGCAGACTACCGTAACGCAGCAGTCGCAGACCACCAGCGTTCGTGGAGACATTGCCTCCAATGTGGCAGGAACCCTTCGCACCCAGGTCAAGGGGGAAAAGGTGCTCACGCTCAGCGAGGTATTGGTCCGCAACCTCAAGAATGACACCAGCATCAGCAACCAGGACTCCAGAAGCCGGATCAAAAGAACGAATCTGGTTCATACGAGAGGTGTTGACAACAATCTCATCGAAAACAGGCACAGAGCCACCAACCAAACCCGTGTTTCCACCCTGGGGCACAACAGCAAGCTTGCGATCATTGCAGTACTTCAACACCTTGCTCACTTCCTCTGTACTGCCCGGCTTAAGCACCAGACGGGTATGGCCACGGTACTTGCGCATCCAATCACTGTTGAAGGGTTCAAGATCATCTGTCGCATCGGTAGTCACGCCATCAATAACCGCGGACTCGGAACCCAAAAGCTCCTTGAAGAATTTTACATCGTCACTGGAGATCTCGGCGTACTTGGGGTCCCGCTTGACGTTGGGGTAAGCGTCGCTTGTGTATTTGATTTGCTTTGTATCGGCGCGGACCATGGAGCTAACGCTGAAGCTACGCAATGCGGTCGCACATGGTGATTGAGCGAGGATGGGACGGGCGACGATGCGCGGGCGCGGAAGACGAGCCCGGCGCAGGGCTGCAGAGAGGTTCCGAGCACCAGACATGATTGTGAGGGGAGAGGGGAACAGTGAATGGGGGAAAGAGGGAAATCCAGTGAAGATAAATTTTGGGAGGATTATTATCCGGTCAACCAAATTGAAGAGTGGAGATCCCGCTCCGATCTGCCCCCGGAAGAACGCTTATGATTGCTCCATTCCTGCGCCGTGGGATTCGTGATTTTGACTGTCGGTGATTTTCGGCATTTGAATCCCGGAGATGGAGGAGTCTGTAACTTGTTCTAGAGTATTTCCTATTGGGTCACGGTGGAATTCGACTTCTTGGAAGGGTCAATGCATCCTGTCTGTACTGTGCAGTATAACCTTTGATTAGGTTCAAAGTTGAGCCGGCAAGTTCAGCCGTAGATTTAGGGTATCAAGGCATTCCCAGTGATTGAGTGGTATTTAATTCATGTTCAGTTTATTACCACTGATGTATTTGTCTACAGCGAGCTCAAATATTCAAACAGTATTACATTCAATTTTAAAAAATTTATACCATGCTGTCCACCTCCTATGCTAATTCTCCAACTCCAGGTCTATGGCAAATGTTCCGGAATTTGACGCCGAACACCGGAGGCTGCTCAAGTGCTGCACCCGGAAATTGACACGATCAACATGAACACCCAATTCCGAGGTCGACGCTTTGTATTTATTCTTTATTAAGACAAAGTTACAGATATACACCTTTTTTCAATAGCTTGCCAGATTATTGGATTTCTTCTAGCTATTTTTGAAGATCAATTCAGACGATCATTTATCGGTATACTTCTACCTCCAACCGTCCACTGATATATAGAACGAATGCTGGATGAACCCCAAAATGAAAATTTCCAAAATTGGCCAATATTGCAAAAGTAGTACTTACATGTATGTATACTTAAGCAGGAAACAAGCCAAATAAAATTCAACATCTCAGTGTATGTACCATATGTACTGCCCAGGTGAATTGACAGCTTATCCCCGGCAGGCAAGGTAAGCTACAACTCTAAATAAGCTAATTGGCGGATCAAAACAAGCTGGCCAAGACTCACCAACTAGAGACACTGAACAAGGCCTTCTTCAAATCACTCTTCGAAATTCATTTACTATATATCTAATCTCAATTCAATTGAAATGTATAACCATTCTTAGCTCGAGAGTCCAGTAAACAAATGCTCGATGCGGCCAAACAGGTCCAAGTCAGTTACGTCATATAGAGCCCCGCCAGTCCACTCCAAATGGAATTTCTCACCGGCGAGCCCCTCCTCATTCTGTGATACCTACAACAATGACTTCCATTGTTCTCGTCACCGGCGCCAGCGGCCTTCTCGGTCGCCAGGTCTTCAACATCTTCCAGCGCTCCGGCGTTCTGGTGGTAGGACAGGGATACTCGAGAGCTGCACCGCCCACCATTCTGAAAGCGGACCTCGCGGAGAAAGAAGAGATCAAGAATCTCCTGAACGAGGTGAAGTGAGTACTGCTCAAAGTGAAAAGAGCTATAACCCATCATACAGTTATGCAAAAAACTAACAATGCACTCCTAAAGACCCCAAATCGTCGTACACTGTAGGTTCAAGTTCTACCCCTCCATCATTCCAAACCCAGCTAAGTGTCGGACCCACAGGCGCCGCAAACCGATTCCCAGACTTGTGCGACAAGAATCCAGACGAAGCCCGTAAAATCAACGTCGATGCCACTCGCGCCTTAGCAGAGGAATGCGCCACCCGCGGGGCCTTCCTCATCTACATCTCGACCGACTACGTCTTCCCCGGTACAGAGGGTGAGGCGCCCTACGAAGCCGACGCGAAGACTAACCCGCCCAACCTGTACGGTGAATTAAAGCGTGATGGCGAGGTAGCGGTACTAGAAGCGACCAAGGACTCCGGTCTAGGTGTTGTCCTCCGGGTCCCGGTACTTTATGGAACCGCCAAGGAGAATTCCGAGAGCGCCGTCAATACCTTGGTGGATTCCGTCTTGAAGAGCCAGGATGCTAATGCGGGCGTCAAGATGGACGACTGGGCTCTGCGGTACCCGACCAACACCGAGGATGTTGCGCGTATCTGTCGGGATATTGTGATCAAGTATATTAAGGAGAAGGGCCGGTTGAAGGAGCTGCCGCATATTTTGCAGTTTAGTTCCGAGGATCGCATGACCAAGTATGAGATTTGTGAGAAGTTTGGGAAGATTTTGGGATATCCGCTTGAGGGAATGATTCGGAATAAGGAGGGCAATGATCCTAATGCTAGTGTGCAGCGACCGTATGATACTCATTTGTCTACGAAGGCGCTGAAGGAGCTGGGCATTGATCTGAAGACTGTTGATTTTGAGGCCTGGTGGTGAGTTGTTCATGACTTTAATATGGTCACTGATTGTTAACTAACATTTCTATAGGAAACGAGAGCTCGAGGCTTACCGGAAGTAGGATTTACTGAGAAAACAACTAGAAGCTGATTTAATCATCTTGGAGCATACCAAGCTAGACTTTCAATGTCTAGCTTACAAGATGATCTTCCCCATTAACAAGAAAATGAAATATTCTGATGATCACGATCTTCTATGTGTTCTCCTATTTCTCCCCTTTCTATATTAATATCTTTTTTACTACATAAACTACTAGAATATGGATCATTTAAATACATATGTAAGAGAAATCGCTGAATTTGTAAATGTAAAACTAGTGGATGAAGCCATTCACCCCTTTGGTATCCCAGACATCTGCAGACACCTACAGCACACTATTGATCGGGAAAGTTTGTGTTAAGACAAGCATTCTCTCAGCGATCGTAATTGACGCCACGCATCTCTTCACGAGGTCTGATTATTGAACTTTACAGGATAATCAACTTCTTCCCACATGCAGTACAGCACCGTCTGTATAAGTGGAGTGATTCCAGTGCCTCCAGGGACCAGCCGATCCCCCACTTGTGGAGCGGACCAGGTGGAGCCAGCTGGTCCCTGAGATGTGCAACGGATCGACTGCGATCGACTGTTTTCTTTTCCCCTTTCTAATTTCGCATCTGCAGACGCAGAATAAATAGCGTTGACTGGGCTGCTGTCGATCGTGGTACCTGAACACGAAATGCCCTCCGGAAACGTCTTCCCGCTCCACACAAGTTCTTCAAGTTCTTCTGTTCCTCTTTCAAGTTCAGCCTAAGCGGATTCACCACCAACCTCGTGGACAGCCTCGTGTACGGATACTCTGTATGAATAAAGTGCGTACCTTGTCATTCCACCCAAGTACCTCCACCAGGTACCAACCCCATTGCGAACACAACGAGCGTGATCCAATCGCCGCCTCGCTGGTTTCCAATTCAGCCCCATGTGCCTTGGCGCCTGGCAAATTTTTGCCTGCAATTTCCCTGATTCTCGCGCGGTTGTCCCCTTCACGGACGTTTTCCGTGTGATCAATCTTCTCCAGCCTGCACTGCTCGTTTTCCTCTTTTCTTTCCTTTTTTTTTTTTTTTTGTTTTTCAATCCTCGAAGTTTCCCACCCTCATTCTATCCCGTCTTGCTGGCTGTCGCGCCTGGTTGACAATGCACTGACCCTCACCCGCTACTAGCGCTAAACCCTGTCCAGGGAACTATTTTTTGATTGCTACGCGAAGCCAAGCCAAAAAAACAAAAAAGATCCAGGAGAAGCGGCGCTGGTTGTCGGGCCCTCTGGGGTCGCTCTGATCAAAGAATCACTCTCTGATAACTATGGAGACACACACGGCGAATTTCGTGGCACAACCGCCCGCGCGCAAACCCTCGCGATATCGTTCTGCGCGGGACGGTACTCGTGCGGCCACAGACCTAGGATGCGGAGCCGCTCCCGATTCCCAAGCAACGACCCGTCCGGCGAGGTCGCTGAGTAGTGCTTGTTCGAGTGAACAAAACCCCTCAATCGCGAGGAGTATGTCTCGGTATCGCCGTAATCGACCCCCCGCAGCGACTAATGGTAGCACTCTCGTGGGTAAGAACGTTGCTGTTTCAGATCAGGCACGTGCTCGACGGGACCTTGTACCTCCCTTGCCTGGGAAATTAAACAATGTCTCGACGACGGAAGAGGAGTTGTCAAGAGAAAAGCATAGACTTGATGCGATGGAGCAGCTGACCGGCGCAACGAAAGGGAAGAGAGAGTCAAATGGGTTCCCTTTGTCTCCTCGACCTTGTCAATTTGACGAGTCGCCTCCAAAGGCGAAATCGGCCAAGAGTCATCGCCCGAAATCAAATCCGCCAGTGAGCCCAGCAGAGCGCAAGTCGTTTCTTCAGAAAGTGAAGTTATCCAGAAATAAAGACCCCACCGACAAGGATCAGACACCCCCAAGGTATATTGGCGTGGGAGGCGGTGGCATTGTCCCCGGGACAGACGCACCCATCTCCGCGGTGAATGCTGGAGAGCGAAGTGTGCGGGTACAATATAGTCATGCCACTCTTTCTATTCCCATCACTCCATCAACCCTTGTCTCAGACCTGCTCTCGTCCGCATCCGAGCATTTTGACTCCGCCATTGACCCAGAAAGGTTCATCTTGATTGAATCTTATCACCAAGTTGGTCTCGAGCGACCTTTACGCCGATACGAGCGTGTGCGGGAAGTGATGAACTCGTGGACCCACGACAGTGACAACCGCCTCATCATCATTCCACCTTCCAGCATTGATGCTTTAGATCAAGTGGACAGTCAACAAATTCCCAATGAGGTACCTGCTGAAACAACCGTTCATATCTACCACTCTCAGCGACCTCGCAAGTGGGATAAACGGTATGTGACTCTGCGTACCGACGGTCAGGTCGTGATATCCAAGAAAGAAAATTCAAGCGACTGCACAAATATCTGCCATCTCTCCGACTTCGATATCTACTCTCCTAACGCACGAGCATTGGCGAAAGAGATCAAGCCTCCCAAGAAGATTTGCTTTGCAATTAAAAGTCAACAGAAATCTTCCATGTTTTTATCAACAGAGAACTTTATCCATTTCTTCTGTACCAATGATAGAAACATTGCCCAGAAATGGTATGACATTGTTCAGAAATGGCGCAGCTGGTATTTGGTGAACACCTTTGGTGCCTTTCAATCCGTTGAAAATGAATCCCCTCATACGAAGTGTTCCCCGACTGGAAAGGGCCCACAAAAAGGATCATTCGATTCTCCCTTGATGGATCGCATACCCGAGGCCATGGATCCAGTCACAAGCGTGCGACCATCGTTGGACCAGACACGACCACAGATCTCGAAAGATGCCTTCCTTCGCAAAAAGTCCACGAGAGAACGAGGGCCACCACCAAGCCGTCAGTTTCCCGAGGCACTTTCAATCAACACTCACTTGTCAGACACTTCAGATGACGGTCCATTGATAAAAGGAGTCACCCCAGAAGAAACTGAGGATGATGACTTTTTACCACTAGGGCTACTAGGAAGAGCCTACACCCAGCGATACAATGCGATGCGCGAGCGACAACAGAGAGAAAAGCTCGCCAATCTGGACCCCTTCACTGGTGATGGTCTCATAAGCCAAGAGCCAATACAAAATTCCAACAACAGTCCTCAAACCTCTACGCTGGTCACCCGCACAAAGTCAATCAAGCAAACGAACAAGCCTCTAGTCGACCTGACCCCAATATTCCACGAGGCCCCGCAGCATACACGCAAAGGCCGCGGTGTCACCGTCGATTCCGGAATGCCCTTAATCGACGCCGCTACAGGACCAGAGCTCGCTCCAAGTTGCATGGCAATTCCTCCCGCAACCGCATGGCGACGTCCAACCGCACCAGCCACCGACACTGCAGTTCCCCAGATGAGAGGCCGCACCAATACTATGCGCAGTGTACGACAACCCCCTCAACAAAGATCTGGCGTCAATTCTGTCAATGCAAGCCCTATATCTCCCGCCGTGCCATTCCTACCAAACAGTCTCCTCGCCAGTAACGGCAACGCGACAAATTGCCAGGGACAAGTTCCTATCGGCCACGGCGTCGCAACAGGCGATCGGAATGCCACCCGTCCAATGCTCGACATGTCGCCGCAGAGCCCCTTTGCCGAGGGAAGCTTGCTTCGTCAGCTCTGAGCTTCCATTCCGTCTCTCACGACCAATTTGCCACGATGATATGAATTTTTTTTTTCTTTTGCTACGGGCTATGTCTGTATCCATCCAGTTTGATCTATGCGCCATTTATGTACGATTTTCCTTCTACCATTCTACATGCTAATAAGCGTCACCAAAACATTGTTTCAACAAAATTTAAGGTCATACATCACGGAGGATACACCGATTATCTCTGATAATCCCTCATACCCTCCTGTATTTGACCCATTGCTCCATGTTAGATACCCCATCCTTATGTTACGAACACGAATCCCGAAATTCTTTATCAGTTTAAACCCAGTAACCAAAACAATAAAAGTAACAAAAACCTCGATTCTATCATCCCCTTCCCCTCCGCTGACCAGGAGTCAAATGAACCACATTCCCCTCCTCATCCTGCGCCGTCCCATCCCCACCATCATAAACAGGAATAAAACCCCGTGGAACACTCGGAAACCTCTCATGCATAAAATTAAAATCAAGATTAACATAAAGATCAAACAGCGACCCCACAAAAGCCCTCATAAACCCCCCATAAACAGGCGAATCATAACTCTCCCCAACCCTAAAATGCCCATCAACCACACCAACAAACCCCTCCCGATTCAAATCCACAAGCGAACGTAAAGATATCTCATCAATAACAAGACAAACCTTAAAACGAGGCTGACTGCAATATCTATTCTCTTTAATCTGTCGTAAATAATTAACAAAATCTTCTCTAATCTCCTCAATACCCGCTCCATCCCACTTCGTATCAGAAATAATCACATCACGATGCGACTGTGCGATTAACTCCGCAGGCCGAACATCGACTCCACGCTCAAGATCAAATTTCGACTCGGTATGTAATTCCTTGATAAAGTTTCCCATGGCTGTAGCCCATAATCTATCTGATTCGGGCGTGTAGACTGTTCGATAGATTATATAGCCCCAGGGTAACTGGTATAGGGATTTCTCGAGGAATTTCTCTTTCCGACGATCGTGTATGTTTTTGTACCAGGGCTCTTTGGGCCAGTTTCTCTGGGACTCTGGGGTGAAGGATGGGTGGGACCAGGGTTCTTGCCAGAGGGGGTGGTGGTAGGGTGTGTCCCAGTCTGGCTGTTCGTCTTCTGAATCTGTGTCTGGTCTCATGTTGGTGGGTCTTTTGGGTCTTTTGGGTTGAGATGGAAGTGCTGGTGGTATAGTGTTTATGTGGGGGGGATGGTATATCATGAAGTACCCGAATAGGAGAGCAAGGGTGGTGTAGTATAGTATGGAGAGCTCCATGCTGAGCAGGAAAGGAATTGAGGCTCGACTATGGATATTTAGGAGGGAGAAAGGAAATTCGTGAGGGGTGATGGTTGAAGATCTAAGCTGCTTAGGGTGGATTTCTGCCTGGATGGGCTCTTGGCATTGAGGATCGATGGGATAATGGACTTTACTTGGTAACGGGACGCAGAAAGAGAATTTGCTGTCAGTAAGCATAGACTTCCAAGGTTGTACAGAGTCCTGGAGTGTCAGGGTGTATTCCAAAGTTTCTGGTAACATTCTGCTATGAACACGTGCAAGCTTCCTATAAATAAGAATAAGCACACACAGACACAAAAAAAAGAATGAACAAAAATATACATGAAGTGATATGACTGGTGCATAATAAACTGGCTACTTCCCAGAGCCGCTGCTCACGCCGAAGGACGTCCTTCATCCTATCATATAATCCCGCATCTTCCTCAGACCATCTGTGGCCATGTGGAAAGACCTGCTTCCGAAGGGTATTGACACATGGAATAAGTGGCTGATAGTAGGTAGTGAAGTTAGCATTTGCAGTCCCCAAGAAATCCCTTTCTTCCGTTATGACTCCTCTCTTTGAATTGGCCAGCTCAGCTGTACCAGGAGATTGGATAGAATGGAAAGAAGTGGTGTATTACGCCTATGCTCAAGCTTATTGAGAGATCGATCTGGTGGCGGTAATGGCAAGCCTTGGCATGTTGAGGTAAACAAGGCACGGAAACCGTTGAGACCTCCTCCGATCGGAAATTTCGATATGACCTGTAGTCTTACTTGATCTACCATACTAATAGTGAAGCAAAGTATTGCAACGCTGCTACCTACACTGGCTAGGGAGTTGATCAATACCGGGTGCGAAAAGAAGAGACGCGATATGGGGAAACGCGATAGCACATGTCCATAGTATGCCTCAGCAGATCTATAGTCTGAGGGATTCTACAAGAATCTTTTTATACATCTTCTAAGACTTCCTTTGAATTATTTCTGATATCATATTCAAATTGTCTTTTAAAAATCATTACAATTCAAATTAGAATCTTTATAGATCTTTCATTTTTTATAATACCTAATTTGGTACTGCATGTGTACTTAAGTGTTGATATCATCATACCTACTACTATTAATACAACATTTGCATAAATGCACGCCCTCAGGTGCTTTATTTCAAGGATGATGATGCTACTCGCTGGATGTATGTCGATAAACATAGTGCCAACCCTCGCGTTTGATATCCTCTCGAACCTTGTAGTTCTTCTCCGCAATATCTAGTAATCCCAAATCCATATCGGCAACAACTACACCCTCCTCATTGCCCATCTTTGCTATCGGACCGACAAGGGGCAACGTGATCTGTGACATACCCAGGAAATCGTTCGATGGACCGGCAGCATTCACGAAAATGATTCCACATGTGTTTTCATAACAGCGAGCAGTCAATGTGGTAGAGAGGAAGAGAGCTTCCGAGTCGGGGTTATGTTTCAATGCCTCCGGCGATGCATCATGTGGTGTCCCTAAGAGATCAATTAGCCCAACATGCCGGTAGACATGAAAAAATAGAAAGAACAGGAGAGAAGCCTCACAGAAAGTAGGAATGATGACTATGTCTGCGCCATCTGCAATAAGTTCTCGGAATGCTTCGGGGAATGCCAAGTCCCAGCAGATCAACATGCCGACGCGACCTATTGGCGTATCAATTGCTGCATGACGCTCAAGACCTGAGGAAGTAAGATGTGGTCGTTCAGGGTGCCATATGTTCTTCTTTCGGTATCTGCCAAGAATACTGCCATCATTGGAAATGAAGTAGGCTGTATTGTAAAACAAAGTTGACCCATGAGTCCCTTCATGCTTCTCGATGATGGTTCCTGGGACCAGACAAATGCGAAGCTCCTTCGCAAGGGCCTGGTAATTTGACAAGTATTTGGCGGATTGACCTGCTTGTTCTGCCCAGCGTGGATCTGTGGGTACCCAGCCGCTCAGATGGTATCTTGCGTTTGCTGTCAGTTCTTCTGCATTCATTTCTGTTGGAACTGTTTATGGGCCACATACTCGGGCAAAACCGCCAGTTCAGCCCCCTGAGATGCTGCATTTCGAATGTACTCGCAAGCTGTGCTATGATTTTCATCAATGGCGAGCTCCTGGATAAGAGTGTTAGGTTTAAGTTTTGCTATGCGTCATAGGTGATAAGGGCAATTTCGAGGCTAAGTTGGGGCGAAAATGGTTGTTACCTTGATACGCCACTGGATAATTGCAACACGGCGAGTGGGTGCCATTGTAAAAAATAGACAGAAGAGAGCGTAGAAACTGTGAAGAAGCTTGATGAGATGAATTATATTGCGTCGCTGGATCTCTGATAGTCTCCAGTGCTACCCCAGTGACCCCAACGAGTTGGAGAAAGTGGGTTCGCGGACACCGCCACGAATCAGAATCCTGCAAATGTCACCCCGCGCCGAACCTCCTGTCGTTCTCATTACACATTATTCAAGCGAAATTAAGGTATGCTTGCAATTGACAAGAAGGGAAAGAAAAAGAAACCCCAAGAGAAGAATCCAGTGACGCCAGAACGAAACATAGAGTCAATGGTTAACATGAACCACATCATTTCCTCCAAGCTGTACTCCAATGTTTAACATGATCATTACTCGGATCATGCCAGACCCGCAGGGACCAGATTGAATGTTGGCTTCTTGCTGACCCGATACACTAACCGATCGGTCCAAAAATGCAAGAAGACAGCATGGAATGCCGGGATAGCACCATATAGCGTTCCTGCAACAGGGAAGCAAATTTTCTCAATGAGATGCTTTGGCTTGTACCAAACGCGCGGTGAAAAGCCAGCATCCAAGAGATTAGCCCCGTGCATGTCTTGCATGCGCGAACTGAGGCAGAGAGTATGCCACCGCTCATATAAAGCCAGACAAATATTCATTCCAATGAAAGATCCTGTTCGCAGTATATCATTCAAGAAGAAGGCATGTGCCAGTGTCGGGTGAAGATGTACGGCTGGCGTGAACGCAGTATAAAGCACAGAGAAAATCATCATGATAACTCCATGACAAGGAAGAAAGTGAGCTTCCCATAATAAGTGTAGGAGTGCAAGATGTCTTGGACTTAGGAATGAGCACCAACTGTAAAACCGAAAGTAGCCGAGTGTTCGTCGTGCTGCGAATCCCGAGTCTAGGGCACCTCACATGTGTCGTAGAGCCTGGCGATATCGAGCAACACAGGTGCTGAGGACTCCTCTCCAGCCAGGACTACCATCCCCCGATACATTACACTGGCTAGCCGGTACGTATATTACTCTGGATATGAGATTGCCGGCTGTCTCAAAATAGCACTTCAGTAGCATATGCATATCTTCTCCGATGGCCGTCGGATCACTGTCCCATCCACCCACCTTCTCAGCAAGAGAAAGAGGCAAAGAGTATACAGACGTGGGAATCGAGATGAGAGTCCCTGGGTACATGGTGGAGATTCCGGCAAACCCCCAGAGCAGATCTGCGCATCGGACCAAGACAGGCGTTTCATGAGAATTTCGATCGAATATTATTGGGCAGCAATAGATTGCTCGGTCGGCTTCTTCAATGTGCAGATAGTGTAAACGGCGAATCTCGGTGAAGTAGTCGCATGATAGATGAGTATCCGCTGTTGTGTCAAGCACTTGAGTCAGCGATTGGCCTCATGCTTTTGCAGTCTCAATCAACATACCATCCATGACTGTAATAATTACATTGCAGCAACCTGTCCTGAGCTCCGCCTGATAGATCTCCACAATTCTATTCGCAGCAAATGCCACATTTGAACTCTTCCCCGCTATCTCCCCCTCTATACCACATGGGTGAAATGTTGGGCGGATGTGGAGGAACGATTGTTCAAACATGGACACAAGATGCGCGGCTTTGTCAAGGGATGCGGTTTCCTTTTGCTCCATGGCGAGGTATATCTATTAAAAAAATCGTGTAAGATTCCATCGAGCTGAATTGCAGAGCCATTATAGACTTACCTCGTACTGCGACTTGGCTCGGGGATGACTGGCCAGTACCTTGAGTGTTGTTTCCAATGTATGAGTATCTTCACAATAATTTGGTAGAATAATGGCGTGTATGAGCTCATCCTCGACAATCTCCTCCACCATCGTGACAATGTCAAGCTTGTCACCGAATGGGATTGGCAAAGGCAAAGATACTGGAGAAGGGGGATGACTGCCGTATCCTTCATCTGAGGCAGACTGCGAAGGAGAGACTGGAGGAGTCCATACTGAACGCCTCTCAAGGGCCTCTTTTGTCTTGGACGTCATTCGAACGAAGGACCAGGCTAGACGAACAGTGAAAAGAAACATTTGCAAGTGGAGAATGACCGCATATACCACGAAGATGCTCTGCGCCAAGTTCAGCCCTATCAACCATCCTGTTCGAAACGGCTGCTCAACCCATGGCGGCAAGATACTACTCCAGAGCGTGGATTTGAGAACATCCGAAAAGGTGCATATAAGTAACAGCGCCAACGCTATAATGCTAAACCCTGGCAGACACCGGGTTAACCATCCCCACATTTTGGGGAGGGGTCGACTTTGGTGATTAGAGAGGACAGGAAGAGGCAACCTTGCAAGACGAAGATAGCTCAGATAGAGTGAAAAGGTCCATGCAGGTCACATATGGAATATAAAGAACCAAAGAACTAATCTGTTCAGGGGGAACCAACAAAACCACATGCACATGCTCATTTTGTTCCTTAATTTGGTGATTAAGGTGGTTGAACATGGGCGCAAATTGGCATGGCATACCCACTTATTTTACCTTCGATAGTCATGCAGACCATATGGACGAATCAGAGTTTTTAGATGCAGCAAATGGGAGATACCCAGCAAGCCAAGACCACATGGACCCTGAGTAGGAGCAGTTCGTTTTTGGGAGTTTTTTACACCTACATTGGTTGCATATAGCCTAATGAGGGGGATTGCAGCAATGAAAGGATTGCCGCCTTTACGACGTTTTTGCGAGTTGAGTGACATTGAGAATCTTAGTAGGAGAGCATTTGGGCATTGCTACTCAATATTCACGGGGATGGTTTTCAAAGGATACTTTTACAAAGCTGCTTCAAGGCTCTAATGCTTGTATCATTTCTTGACTTTTCAAAATTGAACATCCTGAAATTATCAATAAGTTTTGGCTTAGGCGACAGCTTTCCCTAGCAGATACTAGTATCACATAGTATTCCGCCGGCGGCCATATCTCTATGCATTGGCTTCTTGATTATTCTTGTGCAAGTCAGAAGATCTTTTTCAAAATTCAACTACTCTGTCCATAATTCAATCATCTCCTCTCTTGTCACATGCGGACAAACTCATTGAAAGCCCGTTTTGCTATATGAAGGTTACAATATGAACGAAAAGCGGCAATCAAAAGACCTCAAAATGGAAATAATAGAGTTAAAACCATCTACCAAATAATAAACAAAGACTCCGTAAACGCTATCAAAACAATCTGTACATACTCTGCATGTCCCTGGAGCGATCCTTAAAGCTTGGCAAAGCGTGCTCCAATTATTGGTGCCGAGTCCACCCCTTCACCCCCATCCACTCCCCCTCGGCTCCACTGTCAACCCGATCGACAGCCCGCCATCACCAATCAACTCATCCACTTTATAGGCGTGTTTGACCCTGAGAATATCAACAACTCTCATTCAACACGAACAAGGTTGCCTGCTGATTTGAATTTTAGGTCTCATGAGTCTCATTCTTCAAGCCAAGTGCTCGTAAATCATCCAAGCGATAATCGCATCGTACTGTCTCCAAATCCCATCCATCCCCCACCAACCCATACGTCTCAATTTCACACCATTCTTTACGAGCATTCAGCGCTCAATACCCCCCACTGACATCTGATACGGCCAAAGCGCGTACCAAATTTCGCCAGTAATTCTAATCTGCTTCGCTTGGCTGGTCAGGTGTGCCGATCTCTCCAACCCAGACCGGCGCAATGTCGCCCTCGACAAGGTAAGCCCAGTTCCTCCACATTTCGGTCGCGAAGTCCTTGTATTATCTTCTAGCAAATGGTGCTAAACTTCCCCAGCCAGGCCATTTATATACATGGGCTGAGTAGTATACTACTTTCCCTAGCTTGCTAAGTCTTATAGGTCGCGATCGTGCGCCCGAGATATCGTGCGCTGACGAGATTCCTTCCACGATCATGAGCCAGTCTGGATTCATCGCGAGAAGTCTCTCAGATGCACGCTCTGCTGCTTCTGCCCAGTCATTCCAGTGTATTGTCCCACAGAGACCGCAGACCTCATTCCTCAAATTGGCACCGAGTACCAAGGCATTTGATCTCAACGGTCTCATTATCGTTTCCCAATTCCGGATCCACTGCTCCTCCATTTGAGGGATAGAACAAAAGAGATTTCCATCGTGCCAGCTATTCAACCAGCTTAGATCACATGGATTGATGTCGCAGCGCCATATCGCTGTTGTGATGTGGTTGTTGACGATCATCAGCAAGCCGGCAGCAGTGAGGCTACTCGCAACGGCGGGGAAAACATCTAACACATGAGCTGAAGATCCACCTTGGAAGAGGTCTTATTGGCTGCTATTTTTGTATGACTTACAAGAGGGTTGCGGGATATAACTTGAATCTCATCAGCGTAGGGTAGTCGCACACTGTTGAATCCAAGGTCTCGGATCAACTGGGTGATCTCATCTCGGTGTCTAACTTCCAGGACCCCGGGTACGAAGTCCATGTCACTCGCGCCATACCAGTTTATACTTGCTAGTTTCAGTGTTTGGTTCGTGGCGTTTTTGGTATGTTGGCCTGGGTGTGAAAGGGTGGGATGAACTTGACTGTCGCGGGGCTCGTATGAACGTGGTGATGAACACTCAGCAGTGGGAGGGAGGCTGTATCCCAATCCTCTATTTTCATTTGTAGTAGTATGCCCTGTAGTTACACCAATAATGCCACTTCTATTGTGCAGCATGCTCGTCGCCGCCTGAAGATCCAGTGTGTGGCTGTTAACATTGTGGACGTTTGATTGACACTGTTTTCTTGGATACTGAAAGTGATCCACGACAAAGTGGTGTTTCAATCTCGGAATTAAAAAGATAATAATTGAATTGATGGTCTCGAAAATTCACCTGGACCGTGCTTGATAGTACTAGCGACTCTATTGTCTGCCTGATGACCTGAGGATCGGGCTCCGCCGTCCACTGAGGTTCAAGGCTCAATCAATTGATGTTCTTTAAACCCAGGCAAGGCCGGGGCTCTGCACCTCCAGTGGCTTCATTTCTTTTTTGATGCAAGTGAGTCGTCCCCGAGGACGTTGGTATTAAGATTCTGTTATATGATCTTCAATCAATCGATTTAAGGGGTAAAGCAAAATATCCGTAAACATTTTCTTTTGAATGTCGAGACAAACGCGCAGGCGCATATCGGGCCGGAATAACTATGATCTGGCGGAGGAAAAACACTACACTCTACCAAAGGTCTGAGAAACAAAAACAAAAGAGTCATTTCGGAAGGGGAAGGGTAGGGAAAATGAATTAAATGTTTAGAAACATTGCTAGGACCTAGCAGCGTCGATACACCATCTCTCGAAATACAGATCACGCGGAAAGGTGCAAGATAAGAACGATCAGAGCCCCCCTAGTCTTACACCCACGACCTGCATGCCAGGTCACCCACTGCGATAAGGGCGAAGCTTACAGTTTATGTAGTACCACTGAAATGCGCATTCCATGCTATGTGGGATATCTCTTAAGTACCTCGGTAGCTGGCAACCTTGATCGCAAACCTTACAAATCAAAGCTTTCGGGATTGACCAATCAAGATGACGACATGAATGAATGCTCACATGTGCATCATTGAAGATGCTTGAACATCGGAGATAAAGGCTTTTCTCCGTGAAACCCCCGCTCCCCACTTGTCAGCATACAATGCGGAGTGTCGCATCATTCATAACTTTTATGTCATAACGCCGAATCAGATGGCCTTATGGGCGATTTCACAGTGAACTTAGTTCTTTTAACTTTAGATTAGTACATGTGCACGATTACTCACAATCAAAGGTGGTTCAAAGGTTCCGCAGCTTTCGAGGTTCGCGTTGAACAACTGGCGGACCGGAGTACTGTATGGGCCCTGAGTATGCATGTCTTCGTCATTTCCCCACATGCATACATAATGTAATCCTGATTGCTCGCAACTATAAAAGGTCAATCTCGCCACACAATTTGGAGACTTAAAAGCAGACTTGCTTCAAGTTCCATGCAGATACTATTCATCCCCTAACTTCTTGGAAAAAAGCTTTTTGTGGACAATCAACAAACGGAAATCAACCAGCAAAATGTGGTCCGCTGCTAGTCCACCAAAGTCGCGTCTCGGGCGCTATCGCCTTCTCGCTCCCACGGCAGCTGTCAAGGTCAGTCCATTGTGCTTGGGTGCGATGAATTTTGGCGAGGCCTGGTGAGTTCTAACCTCCGAATAACGATGTTGCATAGTCAATGCTAATAATGTCTTACTAGGAAAGAGAGAATGGGCGAGTGTGACAAGGATACATCGTTCAAAATCATGGACACCTTTTATGAAAATGGAGGCAACTTTATCGATACGTATGTGATGGATAATCTGCATTTTCTATCAAGGCTTTCTGACAGGAGGATAGCTCAAACAACTATCAAAATGAAGAATCCGAGATCTGGGTCGGTGAGTGGATGGAAAAGCGTGGCGTACGAGACGAAATTGTCCTGGCGACCAAGTACACCTCTCCGTACTACCTCTACGACAAGAGCAAGATCCAAGCCAATTTCGTCGGAAATAATGCCAAGAGCCTGAAATTGTCTGTAGAGGCGAGTTTGCGGAAATTAAAAACTGATTATATTGATCTGGTTAGTATGGATCAATTCCTTTCCAAACGCCCCAAAGATCGAGGCATGATAGTACCAGGTTGAAGAAATCTGACATCGTCGCACAGCTTTACGTCCACTGGTGGGACTTTAGCACTTCCGTTGAGGAGGTCATGACCTCTCTCAACCACCTTGTCACGGCTGGTAAGGTTCTCTACCTCGGAGTTAGCGATACGCCCGCTTGGATCGTCAGCAAGGCAAATCAATGTAAGAGAAAACTCACATTACAATCAAAAAGCCCGAGAATCTAATAGCCTTTCAAGTTGCCCGCGATAATGGCCTCCGCCCATTCTCCGTCTACCAAGGTCAATGGAACGCTGCTCGCCGCGACTTCGAGCGCGATATCATCCCCATGTGTGCTTCCGAGGGAATGGGCCTTTCCCCATGGGGCACGCTTGGTGGTGGCACCTTCAAGACAGCAGCTCAGCGCACAGAGTTAAGCAAGAACGGTAACCCTGGTCGACAGGCACCACCACGTGAAACTGATATCGCAGTCTCGACCGTGCTGGAGAAGGTCGCTGCTCGACATAACACGATCATCACCAGTGTGGCATTGGCATATGTCATGCACAAGTTCCCTTACGTATCACCTATTGTTGGTGGACGTAAGGTTGAGCATTTGCACGGAAACATCGACGCTTTGGGATTGCAGCTTGGAAAGCAGGATATCGATGAGATTGAGGGGTCCTATGAGTTTGATCATGGATTCCCAATGACCTTCCTCTTCCCTGAAGATCAGGAGGCGCATCCAGGAAACTCGAGGTTTTTGAACGCTACAGCGGTGATGGATTATCCTGACTTGGTCCGTCCTCCTCCATTCAAGCCTCTTGACGGGAAATAGAGGGTTGTGGATCTGTATCGAGCAAAGACTTGAAAAAAGCAACTATCTTTAACCAATATCAATATAAGCTCGATATTATGTACCGTTATTATATTTTGTAGGCTTGACGCTTTGCAGATCACGTAGGAACTTCTTGCAGTAGAAGCTAAATCATTTTCGTAATCAAAAACGAATGGGGAAGATGAACCATTTAAAATCGAACATGGAAAGAAACATTGCTTATTCTTCCCCATCCGTCTCCCATGACCGATCGCTTTCATGACTGCCAGCGGCACGTTGAGCGGCACGCTCAGCAGCTGGCCGAAGGTGAGCAAAATCAGGATCCTGCAGAGCCCGCTGCATAATAATATTGAAAAGTCCTGGCATCTCGTCCAGTCCGGGAACTGGACCAGGTCCACCAGGTCCACCAGGTCCACCGGGTCCAGGGAATCCACGTGGGTGCGGGAAACCACCTTCATCATCGACATCCAAATCATCAAAGCCATCTTCGATATCCGAGTCTTCTTCATAATCGCGGGTCGCGTAAGGGCAGACTTGGAAGTCTACCTGCGTATCCTTAAAGAACTCTTGAAGGTCAAGGTAGGATTCATATGGAGTCTTCCCTTCTGGGATGCGCTGGCCAGGAAGTTTGATCGGCAGAGTAACATCCATGGTCAGCACCATGATAGAGGTGAGATTTGGATATAGGCCTTTCCGGCAGTCACTCGCGATATTCTGTGCCATAGTGCGAATGGACGAATTGCAATCCGTAATGGTAAGGTCCTTGAGAGATCTGGGCAACTGGGGATGGACACTTAGATATCCGTGCTGGACGGTCATAGAATTAAGAACGGAGAAATCGCGGAACGAGCCAAACTTGGTACGGCTTGAGAGATATCGCTGGAGATCTGGTAATTCAAAGAAATCACGGTCGAATTCCACATGAAAACTTTCAAGTGTATCCTTGTGAAGCAAAGCAGCATTAAGAGCTTCAGGGGCACCAAACGCAGACGGGAGGCCCTCGTCGAACGTCCCTCGTCGCTCAGGCTCATGCGAGAAGTTCGAGCAACCAAGATGCACCATCTTTTTACATGCCTTCATCAGTGATCTGATGGAGTCGGCGTCTATATGGCAGTGGCGGAAAAAAATCTTCTCGATTGCCAATGACCCAGGGGCCCATTTCAACTCTGACGCGTTGCAGAAGGAGGCCAATTCAAATGTCAAGTCGCGCAGTCTAGGAAGACCAAAAATTTTATTATAAACCTTAATATCAAGAGAAGAAGTCGTGTCGTCGCTCTCCGACCAGAATTCTTCTAAGTTGGAAAGGAATGGCGGGTTTCGCTCAAACATTTGTGCCAATCGTGTCATGCCAAAAGTGCGTGGTACAGTAAACCTCTTGAGATTGGGGAGTTTATTAGCCACCAACGCGGTTAGAACACTGAGTTCGCGATTCTCTGCCTCGTTGATCCAAGCAGCCTCATCGGTCAGCTTTAGACTTTTGATGTCATCTGTAAAGAGCTTCATGTCTTCCGGCTCAAGAGGAGCCACACCATCCCCTTCTTCTCTAGGGAGAATTGGGACAATCGTAAGAGATTGAACATGATTTGCAAGGTCTGGGCGACTGAAAATGGCTCTCGCAAATTGAATGGTCATGAGTAGATCGCCGTCAAGATCATTGTCTTCGAAGGAACGGAACAGGAGCGGTTGAGCGATTTCTCGGAATTTTTGGGATGTCAAGCATAGATTTCGAAGGTCCGTGAAAGCGTCAGCATAATCGTCACGTTCCTCGGCTTCATCTTCCTTTCTGTTCTCCTCGCTCTCCTTATCAATCTCCTCTTCCGCAATAAAATCGAACACCAACGAGATCAGTTCAACTGGAAGATCCTGGATATGCAACATATTTGATGATGCGAGCGCTCGCTAGAGACCTGGGCAAATATTGATATGTGCAATGGACCTGGAAGGTAGAAAACAAGCAGCATCCGAGTTGGGCGCGCTTTGTTGACGCGTGAACTGCGGGACGCTGATCCAATTTACCCCAATGGGGAAGGTAGGGCTCTTAGATTAGGGCTGAGTCACTATCTATTGTGACCTGTTCGATCGCCGTGTTGATCGGCAGGCAATCTACGATGGATTCATCGATTCAGCGTATCCGAAGAAGAGTCGGGGCGAAAAATAGCTCATCAAATTCCCTATTCAGTGGACCTACCAGATTCAAAGTCAACCAAAATTGCCTTCCGCCGTATGCCACGAGTCTTGGCATATCGGCTCTATTTTTCTATACTACATACTTCAACTTTAATCATGATGTTCAAAACCTTGCAGCCCTAGTACATACTGTACTAGTACGGCATACCCGGCGGGATTGAGCCAAATAACGCGCATTTACCAAACACTGCCTGAGCATGCATGTCGGTCTAATTCATTTCCACTTCCACAGCTTCAAGTCGAATGGGCAGATCCGATCGAGCTAAGCGTACTAGTAAGTGAAGGCAGTAGAAAAGAGGATCACGGGTCGAAGTGCAACATTAAATTTGACAACCTTTTCACAACATCAATGACTGATTCAACTTCGAGTTGAAAAGAAATCACACACACTTTTTGAGACCTGCTCTACAACTAATTCCGCTTCGAATACGACTGGAATTGCCTCTCCAAAGTATCGGGTATTGGACAATGCTCGGAATGCAACTTCTCCTTCAAGGTGATACATGGCGGTAGCAGAAACAAGCAATTATTCTAAAATTATTGCTCGAATGACCAGTAATCATACTAAAACATCGAACAGGTACGATGATTCATACCCATCCAAGAATATTGGAGTACGTTGAGGTGCGACGTGTCGTGGGTATAGGGTTAGGGTGGGTGGTTAGAAATGACAAGTAAGAAAGAGAAAAAGTCAACTTTTCTTCATGGCTTTCCCCCCCCCCCCAGCCAGTCGAGCTTTTCGATCATCCAGTCGCTGAACAACGGGGCGCTATGAATCTATAGATATGCGGTTACATGTAGGTCCAGGGCCAAGCCATCTTATCTAAAATTGTTTATGAAAGTCTATTAAACCAGTTAAATTAATATGGCATATGGCCCTCTTTTGGACCGGAACGAAACGACGGCAAATGGGCAGTGAAATTGTGGGAAACCTTACAAACAGTTAATAAAAAAACCAGAGAACTCGTTTCAAAAATGTTACAACTGGGCAATGACTTTTCCATACTATCTGCCTTTTAATATACCACGGTCGCTCAATTCTCATAGACCCTTTCAACGTTTCTCAATATGACATAGTGCTGGCGCTGACCACAAAGAAAGCCGTATAATCATGCTTCAGTAGTATATAGGACTTGGGGATAATTGTAATGTTTCATATTGTAAACTTCAAATTGCTACATTTTTGACCTAGTACCCAAGTAATCATTTGAATAAATTGGGTGATAAGTGGAACAGGGAAGTAGGCTGACCATAAATTGGCAGCCTGAGTACGAGGAATTCATGGCCAAGTCTCCAGAAGAGCAGCAAAAGTTTCTCGATTCACAGAAATAGAGCGGTCTCAATGATTCTTGAATGTTCGAACGTTTCCACAGACAAATTCTGGGGCAAATGGGTCCAGGTGGGAAGTGAGGGGGAAGGATTTGGTTGTGATTTGTCGCGTTTTGGCTGTTGGTTCATCGTGGTGAGAAATGTGAATATTTCAAAGGTATAGTTGATCTTTGGGGGTATTGTGTCATTCAAAGTTTGAGACTGCCTTATAAGTAAAGTTGGTTTCAAGGCCGAAAGCAGGTTAGAACGAGTGGTGTCATCGCTTAGGTCAATCATGAACTACCGAGGGATATAAGCACTTGAGGGCCACCCCATGCCAAGGCGATAGTAAAATGATTTAGAGCTTCATTTAGAGCTTCTATAATGATTTCTTGAGACCATGATGTTCATTTCAAGAAAGATACTGTTAACTGTACCAAACATTCCACATCAAAGGTTCTTTCCATGCATCCAACTTCCTTGAGGCAGTCAGAGAGCTTGTCGAAAAATGAATTTTCAATCAAACCACGACTTCTCAAGGTTCGAAGTATCCCAGATGGTGACAAATGAATCCAAAGATCCTGAAACTAATGTATCACCACCCGGAGAGAATGAAACGGAGCTCACTAAATCATTATAGTCGAAGAAGCTTGTCGTGGTCATGTTATTCAAACCCCAGATTCGGACAATGGGGTTTTCTCCACCCAAGGCCACATAGGTCCCACGGCCAGTGGATAGGAATGAAAGAGAAAACACTCGAAACTCATCATCGCTATCATAATAATCAAGGGAGGTAAGGCGATCACCTTTTTCCACATCCCACAGTGCGACCCGCAGCGGACCATGTGAAAAAACGCCCGATGCCAGACGTGAACTATCAGGTGAGAAAGAAATGGAGCTCACAGCAATAACCTTGTCTCCCTCGTTAAATTCCAATGTCTTCAAAAGACTTCCATCTTCTAATTTCCATAGTCGGATGGTTTTGTCATCGGACCCTGATGCGATATAGAGGCCATTGGGGGAAATGGACACATCGCGCAACAATTGAGTATGACCTCGCAGAGTATAAAGACATTCGTAACTCAATGCATCCCATATTCTTACTGTGTTCCCTGTTGAGCCTGATATTAAACGGGAGCCATCAGGTGAGGCGGCGACTGACGAGACTACTTCAGACTTGGTAGAAGAGTTTTTGATAATTTTGATACACTCTTCTTTCTCCACGTCCCAGACTCTCATTATATTGTCCACTGAAGACGATAGCAGGTGATTACTTCCAGGTACAAAACAAACGCTAGAAATAGGGTTTTCGTGACCTTTGAGTGTGTGCAAACAAGAGCCTGTTATCGGATCCCAAATCTTGATAGTCCTATCGTTTGACCCTGACGCTATAACGGTGCCGTGAGGGTAGTCTTTGGGTGAGAAACAGACGGATCGAACTCCGCAAGTATCCTTAATTATCCTCATGCAACGCCCAGTACGCCAGGCCTTGATAGTACCGTCATCTGACCCTGACACCACACGATGTCCAGTAGGTGAGAAGCAAACTGTTCTTATCCAATTGCGATGACCCTTGAATGTTTTCATGCATTCCGCTTTCTCTGGATCTTTCAAATCCCATATCTTGATTGACCTATCTCCTGAAGCAGACGCCAAAAGCATTCCGTCTCGGTCCGGAGATAATGTTAGCGAAAATACCCATTTGTCATGAGCAGTAAAGATCTGAGTACACTCTCCAGTTTCTGTATTCCAGAATCTGATGGTTTTGTCCATTGAGCACGACGCAATACGTGTACTATCTTTCGGGAAGAATTGAATTGAGTAGACACGCTCGGTATGGCCGCAAAGCGTCTTTTCACAAGTGCCATTAGTGGTCCTCCAGATTTTAATGGTATTATCATATGATCCTGACACCAAACGATTCCCATCAAATGAGAATAAAACACAAGAAACATCTCCATTATGCCCTTTGAGTGAGGCCTTGTGAGCTTCACCAGACGAATCCCAGGTTTCGATCGATGAATCCTTCAAACCCAGTGCTAAGACGTTATTGTGAGGTGAGAAGGCAACTGTGTAGATTTCACTGAAGTATTCAAGTGTTTTGATGCAAGATCCTTTGTCCATGTCCCAGATCTTGGCAGTGCCATCATCCGAGCCTGAAGCCACTAGGGTGCAAGTTGGAGAAATAGCGACGGAATTCACACGATAATGATGGCCTCTCAGAGTTTTGAGACATTTACCCGTGTTCGTATCCCAAATCTTGATAGTCGTATCGTCGGAACCAGATGCCATGTAGAGGCCATTAGATGATAGTATAACCGATCGTACCCCTTCAGTATGGCCGTGAAAGGTTTTTACACAATCAGCGTCCGCTGCCATTATGTTGAAGCTTGTTCTGACTTTCGCTCGTCGAACGTTGAAATGTCATTTGATCGTGTTGATGGGATGGCTATACGTAGAAACACCTGGGCAGGTGAGGGCTGAAATTCTTCGCGTGAGCTGTCAGTTCAAAAATTTCCACAGAAGGACTTCAAGCTTAACTTTGGAAGTTGAGGATATCCCGCTTGGAAACTCTAATTCAAGTTATTCAATGTTCTGAGCACTTGACATTTGCATAGTTCAATGGAACCGGTCTCGGGAAACCCCCATACTAGTATCCACTGGCAATTTATTTCACCTATGGACTCAGTCTAATTCGTCATAGTACGTATTCTGACACAATGTACATATTTCAATGCTTCAACGAGGTCCAGTGAAATAGAAAGCAAATTAGTATATCATCATTTTGACGCCACCCAAGGCCGACTTCAATGGTACCACATGCTAGAGATGATGTGGGCAGTTGAGATAGCGCTGAAGTCGATCGTTTCTTCAAGTTTAAGTAATACCTAGTAGATCCCGTGCGTAAGTAGAAAGCAATCCCAAATAGAAGCCCCTAGCTACTAAGAATTTGGCAGTGTAACTAAATGATATCTTCCCAAAAGCTGGGATTGATGAGATCAAACATCATTATAGCGCCATATCTTTGAATATGACATATCGATTGTTTTACTTTGAATACTCTTAATTTCAAGTTGGTCTTTTTCAAATGCTATTTTCGCACAGGACACACTGAGGTAAAATGTCCTGAATTCAAACCGATTTGCAGAGAAAAAATCAGATGAGATTACTGCTTTGCAGTAGAATAAATTAGGTAGTTATTCCTGTCATAGATAACGAAGCGGTAGTGATATCTCGCGAGACTATGTCACATGAGAAGTCTTTAAAGTCCAATTTCAAGTGACCAAAGTCGAATTTGTCACTGTAACCTCCGGAGTTTGAAGTGTAAAATCATTTCCTCCATTTGCCAACTCAGATATGTCTCCAGTCAATTTTCTCTCGGTTTCCGAAAGAACTAGGTTCAGCACTGAACGGACCTGTGAAGAAAACATGCTGTCTGAAAGAGGTCCATCGTGGTTGAAAATTTGGCTTGCACCTCCTTTTGTCAATTTATTTGCAACAACGGTGACTACCTTCGTGAGGACAGAGCGCACTCGGGCAGGTGTCACTGCATCGGGTGCCTGAATTTTGATCGTTTGATTCTGACCAGCAACTCCTGAATACAAGAGATTGTAGTCGGGATAACCCTTCTCCATTTCCTCCTTCAACTTTTCTTGAGCCTTTTCGGCGAGTGGGGTGGTTCTCCAGTTCACCTGGCAAGTAACGACCCATCTAGGTCCAATCGCTGCGGTCTCATCGTCTTGCGCAACAAAAAAGCGGCTTTTCTTTTTCTTTGCGTGTTCAATTTCAAATGCTCCGGTGGCGGTTTTAGTTAATGAAACAGCACCATGCCATGCCTGGTCGTCGCATGCTGCGGCCGTAGTACGTTTACCCAATGGGATGGCATAGTAGGCATGGGTGCCGGTGATCTGACATCCATCGGCGGGGACAGAAAAGCTGGGGAATTGAATAGCAACACCTGAAATATCACTGAGATCTGGAATACCGGGGGCATTTGCGAAAATTGAATCACATATCTTCTGGGATACATCAAGTGTCTCAGCCCCGCTGTGTAGTTCCGTAGGCATATCGTGTTCTGCCAGAAATTTACCAATATCTCTGTACATCTCAGGTGTCGCGGTGCCATCGAGCGTCAAGCCTGGATTCGTCCATATTCCAGACAATACTGCGGTTGATTGGTTGCCGCCGTCTGGTGTTTTTGGTTTTTCTCCCTCCCCTGCTTTCGTTATAAGATTATTGGTTGCGTGTTTAAATATCTGGGCAAGATCTCCTCTGCAATGGCAATCCTCTCCAGTCGCCATATTTTCCACAATCACATAGTCTTCCTCTGTCACTTTGCCAAGGAATTTACCTTGAGCAACAGTGCTCACGGTATCCAAAACTCCTTTCACCAAACCGGAGTTTGACAAGAGCCAGTTCGCTGCGCTACCAACTCCGTTTACAATTGAGCTAAACCAGGCCATTTCTAGGATGGAAAGCGACTTCAAATGTTTGATATCAAACGTAGAAGCAAAGAAAATGTCAATTTGAGAGGTTTCGAGAAAGGTTTCCAGAGAAATACGGTGTGAGAAAGGGACCGAGCTTCTTTGTAGTCACTTTTAAGGATTTAAACCTTTGTACCGGTTTTTGGAGGAGGCAAGAACTTGAAGAATTCCTTTTTGCCATCGCCTGGTCGAGCTGTCATTCATTTTCCATTCGATCTGTCTGCATGCGTCCATGAAGTCTAGCGTGCAGTGAATGGCTCATCCATTCAATCTGTTTCCAGTCTATGATATTATCCAATTTGATTTCGAAATGCTAATTAAGCGCCTTCAAGTTTGACCCTTTAATGGATTTTTACCTCCAGGTGCCACCGCACCCCCAAAATTGCTGTAGTATGTGCAGTCAAACCTTGGAGCTTGAATCTCTCTAAAATACTACTTTTGGTAACGCGGGGTGCCAACTTGAAAATATCCATGGATGCATTCGGCCACACTGCGTCTACCCGATAGTATCTCAGGCTGGCAGTAGTAGGTAAACGAGGCTCAAGTGCTCAAAGTCTGAGCTCTTCAAATTACTCCCCGGCGCCAGACCCACCCGCTCGGCCCGTCCAGATGTCTTTGTCCCCTTTCCAAGGTTCAAATGTTGCAATCGGGACATCTAGCGCGATCTGATTGAAGTGGGGCTTTAGCATTGTAACCTTGATCCACCTCCGAAAATGAGGGCCTACCCATGGACAAGCAATGGAGCCCTCAACACCATGATATTATTGATTAAAGGCAGCTTCAAGTTCAAGTTCTACAGATGTCGTGGATTGAAATAAAATACCCTCTTGCGTGGGTGGATCTACCTCGAATGCGTCATCACCGACACCACTGACCTCTTGACTAACCTCCAGGATGTCATTTTTCTGAACGGTGATCAACAACGCAAGATTACGTGGTCCGCATGCATCTTCATCACATCAATTTCTATCACATCTCAATCTCTGCCATTTATGATCAACGACCATTTCTCCCCTCTTCCCATTGTCTATTTTACTCGACAAACTGAAGTTGACAGAGGATAATACTTCTTCACAAGCTAAAAGGTCGATTTTCGATTTTTGGCTGTTCACATCAACATGAGCAGCCTCCCTAATATACCCGATAAGGATCCGGATCATCCTCGATGGCTCTTGGATCTTCACGAATGGGTGGTATATCCTTACAAAGATATCGAAAGTGACGTTGAAAAAGAAGGATACGGCATCGTTTCATACACATGGGGTATGTGGGCGGATTTCAATACCCCAGCTCCAAGACCGCCCAAGTACAGGATCAATGGGAAAACAATAGATTTGCCTTGGCAAATACCGACTATAGAGGTCATTGAGCTATCACACGCGCACAGGATCTTGCAAAAATGTCTGGACACACGATTTGTCTGGTGGGATTGGATGTGCGTTCCTCAGGGCAAGCGAGGCACAAAAATAACATTGCCAACAAAGCTTGAAGAGGTCAAAGGCCAAGAGATTGCAAATCAAATGTATGCTGTACCTACCTATGTATTCTATGAGGCTGGTTTATTCCCCCGCTAACTGATTTCCAGGAAAATATACAAGGATGCCCGCCAAGGATTCATCTGGCTACATCGTACGAATTGGGACTCCACCCAGTCGTATGAACTGCAAACATATTTGAAAGGAGGCTTCGGGTCGCAGGCAAATTTCCAGAACACTCTAAATAGGCTCGAGACTTTCCTTTCTGTCGCCCAGGTCCAAGAACCGTGGCTCACCTCTGGTTGGACATTACAAGAGGGAGTTCTACTATCAGAATCGAAGCTCATGGATTTCAACGGTAAAGCACTTTCTGGTGACTTTATGTCCCAGTCCGAGTCACCAGACGAGCGGGGGACGCTTTCAAATAATGATGCGCAAGTGCAACACCTGGCTGTTCCGGCTACGAGCCTTGCTGATGACATTGCTACTGCTTTTGTGCGGTACAGCGAGGGTTGGACTGGGGATAATGTGGCAAAGATGCCACAGGGAGCTTCGGAAGGAATGAAACAAGCAATTTCTTATTTCGGCCCTAGGCTCGAGAACGGTCAGCATAGCGAGCAATACGAGCGTGCGGCGAGAACCCTAACCGATTTAATACGCTGCGGGCTAGTTGCATACTGGCCGGGACAGCAGACAGTTCTCTATCTTCTTACAGGGTCAGCAGGGAGAAGATTCTCAGCGGAAGAGGATAAATGCTGGGCTCTGGTAGGTGCACTAGAGCTGGAGTGTTTGAATCCATGGTACAGCGACGCCACTACAGAAACAGGCAAGCAGAATGATCTGCGCAGAATCAAAAAGGAATTCTTTAGGTCTCTGCTGGATAAGTATCAGTGGGAGCTCTTCATTGCGCCCAAAGTCGAGGATTCAAGATACACAGAAATGACCTGGCCTGAGAGAATTGTTCATGGTGGAGTGTTGCCTCTGAGCTTATTCTTCGGCAAGGATACTTATGAAAGTGGCTTGCCTGCACTGACATATGATGATGGAAGAGATCAAATTGTCTGTACACAAAGCGCACATGTACGAAAGTTTATTGCGCTGAAGGAGGACGTTTTTGTCAGGCATTATAGGCAAAAGCGATTGGATCCCAGCGATGCTGCTGAGCCTCGTGGTACAATTGAGGTGGATGAAATCAGACGTGAGGAGAGGGGCGGACTTGTTTACCTTCCGGTGATGGACATTCATGTTCCTGATGCCCCGTATCTGGGTCTTGGGGAGGATTGGAATAAGGTGAAAAATGGGGGGAAAGGGCTGCGGTGTGTTGCGATTCGGTTGGTTGGAGGAGGTGAGGAATGTGGATATTTCGAAGGAATAGTTGATCTCTGGGGGCCCTCGCATGCATTCGAGGACCTGTCATACAAGGAATTTCGGATTTGTGTTTCAAAGCCAAAGGCAGAACAAAGCGGGTGGTGTGTGATGGCTTGAATCAATAATCAACTCAACTTTATGCCTTCAAATGTCTCAACCAAAACATATGAACCTTAATTATTTACATTGAAAATCGATGATTTCGATATGCTGGCAATTTCTCGATCCACGTTTCCGAATGAATCGAATCATTGGACGAAGCTCCGATTTCCCCAACCCCCATCATTTGAAAACTCTCCTCGATAAATGCCCTCCTTCAACTTGAAGTTCTTTGAGCGATTTATGAACCCAGCAATCTGATATGATCTTGGCAGGCGTTAACATCGACCTGCCAAGTCCCAGCCTCGGAGAGACAGCGAATACGAACACAACTCAGCAAAGCAACACCATTTCCTGCTGTCATAAATTCGAATCTGTGGACAGTGTGGAGACAAATAATCCGGGGTTTCCTGGAAGTTGGAGAAACTCAACTCTAATAAGCTCCTTCATGCAAGAAGACCCCAAATACCCCGAGATACTCTTGTCGCGCATCAAATTTATACCTCCACCCCCGCGTTGGATCGGGATTTGCGTGACAAAAACACCAATCATGAACCTGTTATTCCCCGCGGCTCGCAATCTTAAAGACACAAATCAAGCCACACATAAAACCCTCAAAAGCCACCCAGCCAGACTATCCCCTGTCAGCCACCAATGCGTCGGTCCAAGTGGAGCACACCGAAAGGCGTGTCGGGCGCACGAAAAAAAAAATGAAAATGAAAATGAAAATGAAAACTCTCGCCGGCTACCCAGGGCTACACTCGGGCCAGGGCTCTTATCGAATCGTGAAAAAAATGGAGCAAGTCGAGCCGCAGAATGAGGTTTCCGGGGGCCAATCGTAGCAATTTCTGTTTGTCATAACCCCGGGAAACATGTCCCCCAGGTGGCAGGTGGGTCACTCTTATCTCTGTATCCATGTCAGATATCAGGGCCCTCTAGAAAAGATGCACGAGTATGCTCTGGTTATACATTTGTCTTTGTGAATTCGAACACAAAGTCAACGTTTAGACATGTTCTATCAGCCGCTTGATTTAAGATGCGCCTCACGCTGTCCAGAGATAAGGGAGCGAAACGGAATCCGCGGTAGACCAGCGCCAAGGACTGCCAAGTGCTGCCAAGTGCCCAGGCTATACATTATCACGCCAAAGCGCGGTAGCCAAGTGCGTGCTAGGATTTCACCGGGCTGTTGAATCGGCCTGTAGAGGTGACTCCACTGCTTGAAGGGGCGAAAGAGGGGAGAGCCAGATAATCGGAAAGTTTGACCCCGGAATTCGCTTAACACCCTGTGTGTCGGGCAAAATGATTTAAATTGCGTGGTTCCCAGCTGCCCGAGGGGTCTGAGGGATTCTTTTCTGTGTTGGGTTTTACTACTGCAATTGGACCTTAGCAACGTGAAGATGGGTCACCCCGATGAGATTAACGCTCTCGAGGCGCAGCCTGACTATGTTTATAACTCGGGGGATATGAAGGAGAGTGAGCAGGATGCGCCTACCCAGCTTCATAGGGAGCTTAAGGCTCGTCATATTTCTATGATTGCGATTGGTGGTGCGATTGGTACTGGATTGATTGTTGGGACTGGAAGTGCTTTGACGTGAGTCTTCTATGAGGATGCTTTTATCTGAATTGCTGCTAATTGAATTTTCTAGGGCTGGGGTATGTTGGATTTATCTCGACTTTGTGTTGACAGTTATTAACATCTCTCGATCAGCCTGGCTCCTTGCTTATTGCGTACCTCTTTATGGGTCTCATCGTTTGGACAGTTATGTGTGGACTAGGTGAAATGGCTGCTTGGATTCCCCTGTCATCTGGTTTCACTGGTTACGCCGGTCGTTTCTGTGACCCTGCTCTTGGATTCACCCTCGGATGGTGGTACGTAAATTCTCACCCCAACAATAGCATATCAAGAATGAGAAACCTAACCTCTTTACAGCTACTATCTCAAATACATCATTTTACCCCCGACACAACTTACCGCCGCCGCTCTAGTCATTACCTATTGGCCCAAAGCATCAGCAGATAACATCAATCCGGGTGTCTGGATTGCCATCTTCATGGTGGCAATCATCGTGATCAACTACTTCGGCGTGAAAGTTTTCGGTGAATTGGAATTCTGGCTCTCATCGTTCAAAGTGATTGTCATTATTGGAATTATTCTGTGCTCATTCATCTTCGCAATGGGTGGTGGTCCCGATCACGACACACGAGGTTTCCGATACTGGAACGATCCCGGCGCTTTTGCCACCAAGTATACGGACGGTTCTCTTGGAAAGTTTCTGGCGTTTTGGTCGACCATGGTGCAGGCCACCTTTGCCTTTCTCGGTATGTTCTGTAGTTCAACTATGTATGTTTCCATTGCTAATGTTTTTATCAGGTACCGAACTTATCGGTGTGACAGTCGGAGAAGCTCAGAACCCTCGCCGCACCATTCCTAAAGCTATCAAGCTCACTCTATGGCGAATTATCGTGTTCTACGTTCTCAGTGTTCTTTTCGTCGGTATGCTGGTCCCATATAACTCTCTGGATCTGGCTTTCGCCACCAAGGCCAAGAGCTCAGCCGCCGCCTCACCTTTCGTCGTGGCGATGAAGCAGGTCGCCGCTCTCCCCCACATTATCAACGCCTGTATCTTGGTGTTTGTGCTTTCTGCCGCCAACTCCGATCTGTACATTGCGACTCGAACTCTGTACGGTCTTGCTCGTGAGAGCAAGGCTCCTAAGATCTTTGCGCGCACCAATAAAGCCGGTGTCCCAATTTATTCCTTGGCCCTGTCAGCTTCATTCTGCTTGCTTGCGTTCATGAGTGTTTCCAATGGCTCGAAGGAGGTGTTTGGATATTTCACCGACATGGTTTCAATCTTCGGATGTATGTTCCCTTCTCCACCCCAATAACAGCTTGAAAAATGACCGGTCCCTAACTTTATTGCAGTATTAACATGGATCTCCCTCTTGATCACACATATCTTCTTTGTTCGTGCCCGACGCGCACAGGGTGTCGATGAGAGCACACTGGCCTACAAGGCTCCTCTAGGAATTGCGGGTTCCTACATTGCCCTCTTTTTCTGTGTCTTGGTAGCATTTACCCGCAGCTTCGGTGTGTTTATTCATGACCCGGAGACTTACGGCAACTTCGACTATAAGACCTTTATCACCTCTTATCTCGGCATTCCCCTTTATGTTATGGCCTTCTCTGGGTGGAAGCTGTGGAAGAAGACCGAGATCATCAAGCCCCACAACGCTGATATCTGGACTGGAAAGGCGGAGATTGACCGTGAAGAGGAGGAATATGTGGCGATGATGGCCATTGAGAACCAGAACTTGACTGGGTGGAAGAAGGTTTATAGAAAGGGTCTTGCATGGCTTTTCTAGTCGGGTGCAGACATTATAAAGAATTATGAATTGAAGTTATAGAATAGAATCTATCAATCTATAAATGAATACTGTTATTATTGATTTCCCTTTTATTTTCAACTTAAGCAATTTTAATTAAAAGCAATCCGTACTGACACTGCGGCCCCGGTATGTGAACTCCAGCCTGAGGCATCAAATATCCCTCGGACACTTCCTCCTCCATTGGATGTAAAGGCCCACTACCAGACATGGGAACAAGTGGGTCATTGAGCTTGTATAAATGCCACGACGCACTACATTGACGATTGCCACATAAACAAGCCAAGGTTATCCATATCTCTCCTGAATTGATGTTCCGAGAAAGCTTAGTTGGAATCAGTAGTATCTAAATGACACTATAAAGGGCTTGAATGGCGTTTGGGTATCGGGTCAAATTGAAACAATCACATCTAAAACAAAACAAGTGCCCAGTCTGTGCCCTAAGTATTTCAGGGGCTTCTAATACCAGTATGTAGTAATCAAATCTGATTCATAGGCCATTCCTCTACATCATGATCATGATACCACCTTGGAAGTACGTGATAGGTGACTCGAGCTTATCTCGTTATCTCGGCCAGCCAAACCAGTCCAACTCCGTGCTCCGTGCATAATACACGTACATGCACGTGTGCATATATTCTCAACCGAATGAAAACTCACCGCAAAGGTAATTTTGACCGCAAATCTCACCGTGAAATCTCCTCCATCCCGTATAATGCTACAGTCATATTATAGACCAGGATATGTACTCCGTCTGCAAGGTGCAGAGAGCCGGATTAGGGGGTTGCCAAGGGGAAGTAAGTTTGCCAAGCCAATGAGCAGCACGAGGCGACCTCCCAAGAAATTGATCTAGGCCACCCACCTACATGTACATGGACTAGACTGACCAGCGAAAGAGCGCACGTTACGGATGTTTGTGGGAAATGGTGAAGCTGGAAAGCCGACTAGGGACGGGCCACGACAGGGGTGGGCAAGTGGGCCGATCTGGGTGAGCGGGATTGGGCGGTGACCCATAATAATTCCGGTTCTTGGAGATTGGTTAGTATGTAAAAGTACGTGACTGTACTTGTTTTTTTAGGTGTTTATATTTTATTTTGTTTTTTTGTTATTTTATCATTTACAAATAATACTTCAGTACGTCCTCGTGGGTCTTAGGCAGCGGCCGAGCCTTTTAGTGTTGGTTAGTGTGGACTTGCCGGATTGGAGATTGTGGCACAGGCTTGTCCTTCACAGTATAGACTGTAGGTACTTAAAGGATCTATATTATTTCTCTCTTATAATTGAGGCTGGAATCGTGCTCTATTCTCTGCTCATTATTGGAGAATATCAATTTATCATATGAGATTTAAGTGCCTAGCCACCCTGCATGCAGTCCAGATCTCCAATGGCAGAGTGGCTTTACTGGGGCTGAGCCATTCGCCCCCCGAGATGAAAAGCTTGGCCGGGAGCTAGTCAAGTAGTCGGCGGGGGCCAAAGCTGCATGCAAAGACCCAAATGCAGACGTAGCGATCAACTCGGGAATGAACCTTCGCTTGGAGAGTCAAGCTGAAGAAAAGATAAACGCTGTTTATTTATGAAATACTGGAATTGTCAGCAAAAGAACCGAGATTTAGAATGATGGCATCCACAACAAATAAGCTGAAACAAATCATTACCACCCCAGTACCATCCAAATACGGTAATTTACGTCGCTCACATCTCCTGCAGACGGATCGGCGCTGCACGTTTTTGGCAGCTGTTACCAATGTGGTAAAATTACCGTCCCGAGCTTCGACTCCGTTTGCGCCTTTTTTTTTTCTGCGTTCGCCAGTTCAATGGGTCCCTAAACTTTGGGGCTTGCGTTTCCCACCTCTTCCCTCTTCTCTAATCATGTCTTTCATCTCGATACCCATGCGCTGTTCAATGCCTCGCGGCTAACAGCGGCGTTGCCCGTGCCCTCCTCGACGAGTCACGACTGGTCAACCTATTGCCCGTGCCACATGTATGATCCCAAAGCGAGATGGAAAAAAGCTTCCCCCTAAGCTTGGGGGGGCGAAAAGAAAAAAAAAAAAAAAAAACAACATAACAAAAAAGAGAGAAAGAAGACAGTCAACTAACAATGCAAGAATGACAGGATTGAAAAATTCCCCTCCTTTCGAGATCTCTCTCTTCCCAACTCTTCGCGGACTGAGCCCTCCGCCTGGGAACGACGGCCTCGCCGTCCGCAACGAAACATGTTCTCGACCACCGTTCGTCGGGTCAACGCCCTGAAAAAGCGCATCCCCTTCTTGAACGAACTACACCTCAACTTCATCTTCCTTCACTACACCTACATCATATCATGGGGGATCCTCGGCTCCATTATCATCTACCCCGCGGGCAATGTCGCCTATACCGATGCTCTCTTCATGGCGGTCGGCTCCGCCACCCAGAGCGGCCTGAACACCGTGAATCTCAACGAACTCAAAACATACCAGCAGATCATACTCTACTTCATAACCTGTCTTTGTACCCCGATCTTCATCCACAGCGCTCTGGTCTTCATCCGACTATACTGGTTCGAGAAACGGTTCCAGCACGTGGTTCGGGATGCGCGCGCACTGCGCACTACCCGTTCGCGCATGGACACGGTCAGTCGGAGGAAAAGTAGCGAGGATCTGAATCGGGCGGAACTAGGTGTGGGCGGTCGATCTATTGTCGTGCTGAGAAATAATTCCGGGGACGCACGCGAGAGCAAGTTGCCAGACCCCACCGCCAAGCAAGGGGACAGGTCATCAGACTCGACGGATGCCCCTCAGGGCAACGATCTCACGCAGGAGACTATCCCCGAGAATCGAGAGAGTGAGATTGGTCACCGGTTCGGTCTGAGTAACTTACGAGTACCCACTCAACTGAGCCCGGAGCACCATATCGCGTTTGTGGAAAATCAACGCAAAAATAAAGGTGCTCTGCGTATCCCTAGTCCTCGCGAGTATGACTGCGGCGGTGTTCCCGAGGCGTTGGAAGATGGCGACGGCGACGGCGACGGGGAAGCAGCGGAAGCGGATAATGACCAGGGTAATGATGAGCCTGTTAGCCCTCGAAGCCGAAAGCCAAGCGCGGCCAACTCAGAGGAGGATCAGGTTGGTCAGTTGGAGGGGCCTCATATCACCATTAATGAGCCTGAGTTCACTCGGACTCGTACCCGGGGTAATACATTTACACGACTGGATACACGGCCAACAATGCGTGATACAATGACCAAAGGCGTGAATGATGATGAGGATGGCGATGCAGGACTAGGCCCATCCACCACTAGACATACCGTTCGGGGAATTTGGCGATCCCTTACGCACGAACGAGAGCGATCGACCCAACCTTATCTCAGTTGGAATGCGACTGTCGCCCGAAACTCGAACTTCGTCGATCTAACCGAAGAGCAACGCGACGAGCTGGGCGGTATCGAATATCGCGCCTTGAAAACGCTAGCCGTCGTCTTGATCGCCTATTACGTCGGATTCCACCTCTTCGGCATGATCAGTCTAATCGGCTGGATCATGACAGAGTCCAAATGGGGTGATGTCGTGAAAGCAGACGGTGTCGGACGTCCCTGGTGGGGAATCTTCACCTCCGCATCAGCATTCAACGATCTCGGATTCACCCTCACGCCCGACTCAATGTACTCTTTCCAAACCGCAATCTTCCCCTTACTCCTCATGTCCTTCCTCATCATCATCGGAAACACCGGCTTTCCCTGCATGCTCCGACTAATCATCTGGTTCTTATCAAAATTCGCCCCACAAGGAACAGCCCTCTGGGAAGAACTTAAGTTCCTCCTAGATCACCCCCGTCGATGCTTCACACTCCTTTTCCCCCGAAACGCTACATGGTGGCTCTTCGCCATCCTAATAGCCCTGAACGGTATCGATGTAATCTTCTTCATCATCCTCGACGTAAGGCCACCTACCTCCCCACCACAACACAAATCAAACTAACAAAAAAACTCTAGTTAAACGACTCAGCAGTAACGAAATTCTCACCCGGAATCCGAGTACTAGACGGCTTCTTCCAAGCAGCCGCAACTCGAACAGCCGGTTTCGGAATAATCAGTCTATCAGACCTCCACCCGGCAATCCAAGTCTCCTACCTAATCATGATGTACATCTCCGTCTTCCCAATCGCCATCTCCATGCGGCGAACAAACGTCTACGAAGAAAAGTCGTTAGGAATCTACGGCTACGAAGAAGACAACGATGAAGAAAATCAGACAGCACCCAGTTACATCGGAGCTCACTTGCGTCGCCAACTAAGTTTCGATCTCTGGTACGTTTTCCTGGGTCTCTTCGTCATTTCCATTGCCGAGGGAACACGCCTCTCATCAGCATCCGACTATAACTTCCAACTCTTCACCGTTTTGTTCGAAGTTGTTTCTGCCTACGGTACAGTCGGGTTATCATTCGGGTATCCGACAGCCGACACCTCGTTCTCGGGACAATTCAACGTCGTTTCCAAGCTTGTTATCATCGCTATGCAAATCCGTGGTCGTCACCGTGGCCTACCTTATGCCCTTGACAGAGCCGTCTTGTTACCATCTGATGCTCTAAACCGGCATGAGGCAGAGGACTCAGAACGTCGCATGCGTCGCCGCACATCTAATCTCAGCGGCGCGGAATCACTAGCTCGTCAATCGCGAACGTTCTCCCGGTCGCGTACAGATGCAGGGCTGGCGTCAGGCATGGAGTCGCGCGATTGGCAAACGAACGGAGACGCCATAACGCAACGTTCAGCAACTATCCGTTCAAATCGCTAGCGTTCATTTCGTATACCTTTTTTTTTTTCTTATCTGTTCTTATCTTTTACCCTGTACCATCTAGAATCGGAGGCATTGGTGTTTATATTGGAGAATGGTGTTTCAGGTCTTGGTGATCTTACTACAATTGGACATATGAACATATCAAAATCTATATCCTATCCGATTTACGCGGATTTATTCAATCATCAATTTCGATCAAGTTAAATTCAAAGCCATGAAGCATAACAACATTAATTGATACAGTCGTCATCTAAGATAGGCGCAAAATAGAAAAGAAAATGTAAACACAAGGAAACGGTATAGAGCTCTCAAATTCGAAGAAAGCAAAGAAAACAAACTGAATGTCCGACAGAGTGACATTAACATCATGATCATGACAAACTCTATTCATCCATTCTTAGACGCGCTAGAAGCGAAGATCAAATTTCCCAACCCATAAGACCAAGCACTGGCTCTAGACAAAAATCTAGGGCATATGGACTGGATTAGGGCGGGACGAGCTGGATTCGATAATCCTTTTTTGCTGTAGAAGATGTGGGCCAACTCCGGTGCGTCTTCGATCATACAGTTGGATTTCGTATTTCTCCGCCCTAATCTTGTGGATATATGTCTACTGGACTTGGCTAACGATCTCGCTGGCGCGAGAGAGGCTTTCAACCATTTGTTGACACTCCTTTCGTCGGCGGATGGTGTAGTCGCTTTCCTTCAGGAGATCGTCCAGCTCGTTGTTACGGTACATGTTCTCCAGGAGTTCACCTTGCATGGTATCCTTGGTGAATCTAGAAGTTGGTTAGCTGGTAGGAATATCAGGAATTAGATCAGGTAACGTACTGGACAAGAGTGTACATGACCGCCTTGGGGACCATGTCGATCATAGTGCGCTTCGTAATGTTAAAGTAGGAGGTAATGAGAAGCTCTGGGGTAGATGTTAGTAGCCATTTACCAAATCAAATGGATATGATACTTACTGATAACCTCGACTTCTGTTGATTCCCGCTCGGACAAGCTAGCAGAAGCCTTGAGGGTGGGAGGAGGCGCCTCCATGGCAGCCATCTTCTTCTTGTTCTTGGAGGCCCAGAAGCTACCGAAGAATCCACTGCCGTTCTGGGCCTCTCCACTGGTATCCAGAGATGGGCTCTGGGCACGAGCGGGAAGAGGCTTGCCGGTCTTGGGATCCACCTGAGTTGGCTTAGAGGCCTGTTGGCGCTCATTGACGATTGTCATAGCCTGTAATGTGTTAATTTGATTATACATGACAGGTAACGAGGAAGGAACGACTTACGCGATGTCCGTTAAGGAAGTCAGGGTGACCAGTGTTGATGTAAGTTGCTTCCATAGCAATCAAGTCCTTAACCAGCTTGTTGGTGGGCTCCATGCATTTCTTGAAGAAGGCAATAACGACAGCATGGAACTTCTCCTTCAGCATAGGATAACGGCGGAATAGTTGCTTGGTCAATAGCTGGGTGAGGATGCGAACCAGCTCGTCGAAGACGAGTGAGATACACTTCAAACTAGGCTCCTCAAGACGCTTGATCTGCTGTTTGACGATCAGTTCGAAAGCAGTGGTACCAACAAACAGCGCAGGAGAGGAACCAGAGGAGTTGTAAAGGATGGTGCGGATGTCGATGTCCTTAACTTGGTCGAAGGGATCAACAGCCTTGATACCATTGGCGTAAAGCTCGTGGAACACGAAACTGATACGAGCACCACCAGACAGTTCAATGCTGGAAAGCTCCTGGTTGTTTCCTTCCAGGACGGTACGGTACTCGTTGCTGAACTCGGTAATGATGTTAAGGATGATGTTCGCACTGTTGCCAAGCATGGAGTCACCGAGTTGGGTCAACTCGCTCGTGTACTTTTGAAGGGAGGAGGAGATGCGGGCCTTGATATCGGGCAGGGTCTGCTTGATGTGCATCATAAGGATCTATAAAAGAGGTAACGTTAGCTTCCTATTCCACTTTCAACTTTCCAAGGCAAATCAAAGCCTACCAGGTTCAGCTTGCGGGCAAGGTAAGGAGTTCCGCAGTATGAGGCCTTGTTCCTGTAAGCCTTATGGTTCTCGAAGAAATTCTTCTCGTTCTCCAGGGCGTAGGCAATGAGCTTCTTGTTCTCAATATCACGCTGACCACGGTTGACGACAGGAACGTAGCCCAGACGCAGAGGGATAATCCGTCCAGCGAGAATATCCACGACGTCGGTACCTTCATCCATCAGATCGACCTTACTCAGAACACCAATGGTGCGCTGTCCCTCCGGGTCTACCTCACGCGCCAACTTCAAACCATCGGAGTTGGCCAAATCCTGATTGGCCGAGGTAACAGCCAGAATAATGGCATTGGGCTTGCTGATGTACTTGAGAACCATATCCTTGATTTGACGCTCGATATCCTTGGGCTGGTCACCGACAGGAACCTTGGTCAGACCGGGCAAATCAACGAGGGTCAAGGTGAGGACGTTGGGCGAGTAGATGCGCAGGTTGATAGGAGCGGGCGAAATTCCAGCATTCTTTCCAACCTTGGTCTCGGTCTCACGAACGATCTCATCGCGAATCTTGTTGAAATCGTAGAACTTCTCGCCGGGCAGGTGCAAGAACTCGCCGTACTCGTCGACATTGGACTCGCTATCTGTTGTTTCCAATTTCTTGTCGCCGTTCGTTTGGCTGGTAGCAGGTTTGTTGATCAACTGCAGAATAAGAGGTCGTCGAGTCACGATTCCTGATCCACGGGGCAAGCTAAAGGAGAAGTGGGTGGTTAGCAATGGCTGACGACGACAACGGCAGAGCCCCGCCACCATCACGGCCTTATGAGGGTATTGGTCGACAATAAGCTCTTATTTGGTGGGAATGGGAGCGCATACAAATCGCGACCAACAATGTTTTCTAGTACTGAACTCTTTCCACTTGACTGTGATCCGACGACAGCGATTTGTGGCAGGTCGATCGGGTTGTGTACCTATGGTCGAGAACGGCGGTGTCAGTCCGGAGGCAAAGAGACCACGGTTTCCGCATATGCGAGCTCGAGTATACTCACCCCAACTGTAGAGAACACATCCTGGAGCTTGTTGACCAGCGAAATCAGGCTTGGGTCATTAACATTTATGCTGCGCACGAGGTTAGCTAAGCCGCATCGGAGTAGAGGGGACAGGGGGCCGGGGATACGCACGAGTAGCCGGTAGTCGGGCTTGCCATGGCAGGCGATGTGAAAGGAAGCAGAACAAGAGAAGTTCAGGGTATTATTTTTGTGAAGTAAAATTAAGAGAACTTCAAATAGAAGAGAAAGTAACGAACGAGCCAAGAGATCAAGCCTCGTAGATAGAGATGGAAAGCGGAAAGGATGTTTGTTGGTGTGAGGGAGCCAAAGGCGGTGGATGTGAAGTGGCGGCGTAATCGCAGGCACCCACAGCTGGCGGTCTGGGCTCAGTCCCACATCAGGGAGAGATGGAGAGGGTCATATGGGACGGGATCTTTGTCGCCTGATTTACGACTACGTAGGCATACGCATTTAATAAAGTTGGTCTTCGGTGACATCAGACAAACACTGGATTGACTGGAATCAAATCATTCTATGACAATGACATAAAGAAAAAGGCCCCAAAGAAGAAAATCGGTTTGTGAACATAACTACAGGGTAATGTGCTAGTGAAGAGCCGGAAGATGATAAAAAAAAGAAAATAAACATGGGAACTTGAGATGCAAAACGCAAAAGCCATGGCGTTTACTCATCCGAGACAGAAGCAAATCGGTCTGACATAGACTGGAGGATCTTCTCATATCGGCCTGAGACCTCCTCTTCATTGTGCGGCACCTCGAACTTCATGTTTCGTAGGGAGCTTTGGATATCACTTGTGGACTCACGAACCTTGCTCCATTGCTGACCCTGGGCAATAGCCTTCTGAGCCTCGTCATGGTAGCCCATGAATGCCTTCATCATATACTCAGTCTTCCACAGAGGGCAGAACTGATCGTAGTCACTGTAACCGTTCTGCTGGAGGAAGTCCTCCTTAACCATAGCAGAAACATCCAAAATGATCTTGTCGGAGTCACCCAGAGCAGCCTTACCAACCAGTTGCACGACCTGGTCGAGATCCTCAGACTTGGACAACAGCTCACGGATCTGGTCACGCAAACGAGGGAAGTCGGGGTTGTTCTTTTCGTAGTACTTGTCCAGGACGGAGTTGTACTTGCTGTAGGAGATGGAAGTGTTGACGGAGGGGAAATGCTTACGCTGAGCAAGCTTCTTATCGAGACCCCAGAAGACCTGGACAATGCCCAGGGTACTACTGGTGACGGGATCGGAGAAATCACCACCGGGTGGGGAGACGGCACCGACAATGCTGACACTACCCTCACGCTCGGGACTACCGAGAGCACTGGACTTACCAGCACGCTCGTAGAAAGAGGCCAGCTTAGCACCCAGGTAAGCAGGGAAACCCTGGTCAGCAGGCATCTCTCCCAGACGACCAGAAATCTCACGCAGAGCCTCGGCCCAACGAGAACTGGAGTCAGCCATCATGGCGACGTCCTTACCCTGGTCACGGAAGTACTCGGCGATGGTGATACCGGTATAAATGGAAGCTTCACGAGCAGCGACAGGCATGTTGGAGGTATTAGCGATCAGACAAGTACGCTTCATAATAGGCTCTTGGCGACCGTCGACATTAATAGAAAGCTATTGAGATTAATCGTTAATACGGAATTCCGCTTACTGGTCCATTTGAGCAAGAACATACCTCAGGGAAATCCATCAAGACTTCAGCCATCTCGTTACCACGCTCACCACATCCAACATAAACAATGATATCACTGTTGGAGAACTTGGACACAGACTGGGAAATGACAGTCTTTCCACAACCGAAAGCACCAGGAATACACACAGTACCACCCTGGACACTGGGGAAAAGAGCATCCAGCACACGCTGACCGACAATGAAAGGAGCGTCGGCAGACAGTCTGTCGCTAACGGGACGAGGTGCACGAACGGGCCAAGTCTGCATCATAGGGTACTCGGTCTTCTTTCCCTCGAATTCGACCTCAAGCAGATTCTCCTCGACGGTGTAGCTACCAGCGGGGGCAATGCGGGTAATGGTTCCCCGGGCACGCGGGGGGAGAAGGATCTTATGGTCATTGACCAGACTGTTCTCGAAGACAGTACCCCAAATATCACCACCAGTAATGTGATCGCCAACCTTGAGGCCAGCGGGCTTAAAATCCCATTTCTTCTCACGGTCCAGGGCGTTGACGGAGATACCGCGAGGAATGTAGATACTCTTGGACTTGTCGGAGATGGTTCGGAGGGGTCGTTGAATTCCGTCGTAAATCGTTTCCATCAAACCGGGACCCAGCTCGACAGAGAGGGGCTTACCCGTGCGGGTAACGGGATCACCGACTGTCAGACCAGCTATAATTCAGGGAGGGAGTTATCGATTAGCAATGCCATTGAAGAGTTGAGGGGGTGTTGGTAAACTGGGTGAGTATGGTGCATACGTGGCCCAGGACCAAAGGTGTCGTACCGGTTTCCTCATAAACCTGGATTGTAGCTTTATCTCCCTCAATTCGAATAACTTCACCGACGAGTAAATCATGACCGACATGACACTAAATAAAGAGGAAAGGGTATTATCAGTTGACTGTCCAGCTCCGAAGGTGGAGGTGGGAGGAGCTTCGGGGAGATCGTACCAACTCGTACATGGCACAACCGATCATGTGCTCAGCCACGACGACAGGTCCGGAGACCGAGAAGATCGAGCCATGCTCCTTAGACACTTCCGAGGCCATGGTGGAGGTCGATGTAGTAGTAGTGGAGGAGACGGGGGAGAGGGAGGTGGTCGAGGTGGATGGAGCGGGCGAGTCTGGAAGCGGTGGCAGCTCAGGCGGTGGAGTCGTTGGCGCACGCTCAAGCTCACATCTGCTAATCAGCGTGAGCAAGGATGGCCGGCTTTTTAATCGAGGTCTCCCCAGACCTAACATTCGCTCAAGACAAAAATGATCAATCCAGAACAACGTGAAATCATGGAAGTGAGGTTGAGGTTTCTCTCGGGGGTTGCCATGTCCTGCTGCAGCGGTGATTTGACTAGGGTGCTGGATCGTGGAGTCCCCCTAAGCGCCGTCATCCAATCCTCTGTCGCTCTTCACGGGATTGGCGCCTCGGTCAATCTCTTTCTTGAGGAAACAGACCGCTATGTTGGTTGTCGATCTCGATCTCTTTCTCATCGGTAAATGGGGCTAGAAGAGTGTAGTTTCCACTCTGGGTGGGCATTTATCAAGCTCAGCTCGCCACGCACAATCCAGCTGCTCTTTGATTGTATTTGGAGGCCTTGGCTGCCCCTCATTTGGTCGTTTGTGCAACTGTGCAACTTAATTGCTGCGGGATCATTGCTTTATCTTGCTTGACCATCAATTTATATGGCCGGAATTGGAATCTCAGGGGAAAGCGACAGTATGCTGGAGATGTCTATTTACTTCGAGTTTTTTTTCCAGCATCTATAGACTGTCTACTTATACTAACATCATATATGGTCGGAAATAGTCGATAGCTGTATGATTACCATTTGAATCTATTTACTATGAGTAAATATTTCATCCTTAAGTGAGAGTAAGCTTCTATATCAGGATGTGATATTGTGTTATTTGCTGTTCAAATGTTCTGCGGGAGGCGACATGATGCAGATGCAGCGGGCGATACATCCATGAACAGCCGCAGGCACAGTGGAGTCCACGTACTGATATGACAAATTCATGTCGAATTTTTTGAAGGAGATTTCAGAAATGAACTTCACTATTTTGGAAGCTGATATCAATCTCTTTCCTCTTGATACTATTTTACATATGTATTTGAACATTTGAATCTATCAAGTTGGAAATGCTGTGGTATTAGTATGTTCTACTATGTATAGAATATGACGTCGGCAGACTCACTACACAACTCCAATGTTGAAGCAAAATAGTCCCTTGGAATTTCAAGTTCTTGGTTGAATATAGTGCATTTCAAATGTGAGATTCGGAACATTTCATTAATACAAAACAGACACTAAACTACACTAAACGAAAGACAGAAGGAAAAGTGCTGTTCGCCATGTGCAAGTCCGTGTGCTAGGCCTCCGCTTATCCTATAGATCGGACGAAAGCATATCGATACCACGAGCATTTCGATATGGGACAAAACACAGGTTGATTCAATTGTTGATGTCAGACTTATTTCTGAAAACCAGTCAGCTTTTTATGTTCTTCTCTGGAAATACTAGCAACTGAGGTCATGTCACATACTCCGCATCCCTTGCAGGTGCAGTTACCGCTGGTGCAAGTACAGCCCTGGGCACCAGTGCAGGTGCAATTGGATCCGCAGCCACAACCCATGATGTATATTGTTAAAGTCAAGTGGGTTTGATAATTTCAGAGGATTTGATGAAAGTGGAAGTTTATCTTGATTGGTGATAGATCGTGTCTGAGTGGGAAATGAAGAGGACCGAACAGCCCTTATATAGCGGTTCGGTAGGACGAGCGGCATCATGATTGCGTCAGTGGAGCGAGTGAACCATTCGATTCAGCCGTGGAAACCGGAGAGCCTGTGAAGAGCTTGGAGAGTTACAGTTTATAGAGTATTATTTTTGAGGAGTGTTTAGGAGAGTGTTGAATTGTCGTCTTCAGTAAAATGAATTAGGTATTTACAATAAGGGTATACTTGCGGATGTACTCTCAAGGTCCTCAGCCCTGGAGTATAAGCGCATACTAGTATATTATGTAGTCGACAAAACCGCCCGTTTCAAACATTTCTTTCCAAGGTCAGAAACCCCACGAATTCCAAGGTTTGCTTTTGGAAAGTCAGTGATCTCATTGCTCGCCATTTGAGCGATCGTTGAGCGAGCTTGAAGTACGAAACTTGGACTTATTCTGCTACCCCGTATAGTACTACTTGTTCATCCATCTTACTACTGCTCACACGATCTACTACTATTGGAGACATGGTGTACTAGTAACGTACTAAGAACGGAAACACTGCCTATCTGTAATGTATGTAGAAAATTGTACTCGAGCTATTAGTCTGCCCAAATATTAAAATGACCACTCCTAACAAGGGATAAGACCTCTCACTACTGCATGGTTGATTCTCGTACATCCCACATACAGCCGAACAAGACCTTGACCATGGAGTCAGCCATGAGCACGGTGCTGGAGATAAGCCTAGTCGGCTGATAAATGTATGCAAGAAGCAAATACTATGATGTTAGATAGAAAACAATCTTTCAATACCCAAATCTATAAATATTGCGCTTCTTCAGCCCCCAATTCCTCATCCCCATCATTACCCCATCTTAAGCGCCTGCAGAACCGACAAGTCTACGAACAAGACATCACCTTACTTTTTCTTCTGTGCGGCACGACCTCACTGCACAATATTTCCAAGTGGCACACAGCTACAGGAAGTAGCCCACTTGGCCTCCGTTCACACGTCCCTTTTTTTGCCCATCTTGTGACGCGGACCCACTGACTTTCTTGTGACCCGAGAGTCGATCACATCACTGGGTGAAGTTCCGATAAGCATCTCCGCCCAACAATCAATGATCACGACTGCAACGAGGGGAGACTGACCCACCGTCCCAAGACCTCCATCCTCGGAAGATCATCCTTTTTCACATCAAACATCTTATGACCCGTCTTGCTCCTCTCCCAGCTCCTGTCTAGCTCCAACACTAAGTAAGTTGGAGCTACCTCCTCGGGAACTACGACCCGCCACTGGTCTGCTCACCTGGTTCTTCCTAAAGAGCCAGGGGACGGGGCAGAGACAAAGTCGACCTGGCCAACAATCCAACCGACCGATATATCATCCCCGACCACCCTGAACCTCCTTTACCCCGCGAATCCACAAGTTCTCGCTCCCCCAACCCGGACAACACCAGATCCACATCCGCCCAGCTCTTCTCCGCAGTCTCCCAACCTCCGCCCGACACAACGACGACCTCCCCAGCCCGCAATCTTCGACGACGACGACGACAATCGAGTAGTCCGGGGATCCCCACGGCTTCAAGCTCGGCAACACGGACGACATCTCAAGGAGAAGTACGGGCCGGTGAAACGACGGCCCAGGACGACCCGACCCAGCAATCCGGCCAAGCCGACGGCCACCCTCCATCCCGCAAGCGCAGGCGCCTGCTCACCATGCGTGCTGATGGGCTATCGAGTACGAATGGCTTTTCACAGGTGTCCAATGGGGCAACCTCAAGAAAAGCCAGCTTAAATGGCCAGGCGGCCACATCTACAAACGGAGAGTCTCGGTTCAATGGTGATGCGAAACCCCTCGCCAACCAAACATACTTTGGTCATAATCGGGAGGAAGTGACTCGGATATTGATTCAAAGTCTGTACGAACTGGGATACGATGAGTCGGCCTCCATGCTAAGTCAAGAGAGTGGCTATCAACTAGAGACGTCAGGCGTTGCAACATTCCGAAATGCGGTGTTAGATGGACGGTGGCCAGAGGCTGAGAAGATCCTGATCCAATCATTCCAAAATAGTGGACAAAATGGTTCAAAATCGGAACCCGGAGAAACAATAGTATTAGTTGAGGGCGCGGACAAGTCCGAAATGCTCTTCTTCCTCCGACAGCAGAAGTTCTTAGAACTCCTTGAGGAACGCGACCTCGGTGCTGCCCTTCGTGTGCTGCGGCAAGAATTAACGCCGTTGAACTACGACGTCGATCGCCTTCATCACTTGTCAAGGTAATTATCGTGTTGGGCCTTTTTCCTATCCTTACCTAGATATTGAGTCGGATTCCTTCTAACATGTCGAATATCCAGTCTACTCATGTCCCCACCGGAAGCTCTCTATGATCCGGTAGAAAAGCCCATGAAGGAAGTTCGACCACGTCTACTAGGAACGCTATCTCGTAAGAACAAAGAAGCATTCTTCATTTCTGACACCTACTAATCATCCCCATATAGAATCCATCTCCCCTTCGGTTATGATTCCTCAACATCGACTGGCCATCTTATTAGACCACGTGAAACAAAGCCAGATCAACAATTGCTTATATCACAACACCGCTCAAAGCCCTTCACTCTATTCGGATCACCTCTGCGGACGCGAGGACTTCCCATTAGACGTCGGCATTGACTTGACCCAGCATACAGATGAAGTCTGGTACTGCGGGTTTTCTCACGATGGAACCAAGCTGGTCACTGCAGGCAGTGATAAAATGGTGCTTATTTATGACACGAGTGATTTCTCAGTGATCCATAGATTGCATGATCACGGTCACGGAGTTGCATTTGCGAGTTGGAGTCCCGACGACACGAAGTTAATCACGTGTTCCCAAGACAAGAAGGCTCGGCTCTGGAATGTCGAGGTGAGATTTCCAGACGAATTTGAAACTTTGTCCAGGGACTTGTTGCTAACGAAATCATTGTGACTTTTCAGACTGGGCGTTGCATCGTTGTAGTTGACCACCATTGCGAACCAGTAACGTCTGCAGGGTGGGCTCCGGACGGACAGTCCTTTGTCACATCCTCTTTTGACCCGACTTCTCAGCTTTGTCAATGGAGTGTACGTGGCGAGTCTCTGCACATGTGGAAAGGTGGTTTCCGAGTACAGGATTGCGCTATTACTCCGGATGGACAGAGGTTGGTTGCGGCGGACACAGATGCAAAGATCCACGTCTTTGATTTCAAAACACACGAGGAAGACTATTGCCTATCTGTGTCTAGCAAACCGACTTCTATTGCAATCAGCCAGGATTCTAAGTATATGCTTGTGAACCTGAAAGAAGGCGAGATCCATCTGATCGATCTAGATACCACTGCCGTCGTGCGGCGTTTCAAGGGTCACAAACAAGGCGAATATGTGATCCGCAGCACATTCGGTGGAGCCGGGGAGAACTTTGTCGTTAGCGGCAGTGATGGTAGGTCTCAGTTCTTCTTTTCCCGCAAATATCACTACTAACCGACTTTCAAGATTCCTGCGTCTATATCTGGCATAAAGATAACGGGGCTCTGGTGGAGACTCTCCAAGGCCACGACAAGGGCTGCGTGAACTCAATATCATGGAACCCAGCCGATCCCACCATGTTTGCGTCCGCGGGTGATGATCGTGCCGTACGAATGTAAGTCTCTCATTTAAATCCACCTACTCTCGCCCCAGCCTAGTTCCATTACTAACCAACCCCTCAGTTGGACTCGAGATCGTAAGCACCTCCGCGCAACAAGTGGCCCAAGCCAAAGTAAACCAATCTCATCAAATGGCTTCCCACGAACCAGCGCCCTAAGAACGACCTCAGCGCTCTAACAGCCTTACCACAAGTCTGCCATTGTCCTAATTTGATACGCCAGCCTGGCGAAGTGACATATATCACCAGCTCCATTTGGTACCACGTACCAGGGACGAAGGGTGGGGCTTGGATTGAAAGATCGATAACTCCGTTTCGTTTGTCTTTTTTTCCCTTGCATGCAATCCCCCTCCCCAATACCATCACCATATACAATACCTATATTCCGTGTCTCCCCAATTCAAGCTCCCACTTTATATCCCCAAACCTGCCCTAACAGACAAACTTGAATCACTTAACTGTTTCCCTAAAGAATTCCAGTCAATACAGGAAAGGCGCCATTCAATCATTTTTTTTTTCTGGAACACTTTTTTGGTCGCATGGTTCATGGTATACGTTCATATACCATTTGTCTGAATGTTTGTGTTTTTATATTGCTCAAATGGCGCTGTCCGATTGAGATTGGAATTGGATAGCTTGTTACCTACTGCCATGGTCATTCTTGAATTGATGTACTTGTTATACTGAGCATCTGTTTACTGCAGCAGGGGTGGATGCATAGCCTGAGGCTATGTAGAAGGGAAACGCTTCAAGTTATTCTAAAGATATGTAGCATACATCGTGTCTGTGATGACCTAGAGGATAAGTACTAGTAGATTTTGAGGATGTAGCATATTTTTTGAACAGCAAAAAGCTTCGAGGATAACCATGCATTGGCAGCAACTTGAATACGGTACTACCTATCTAGGAGGTGCATCCTGAGGTCAAAGTTTGTAACGCGCTTGATCATGATGATGATAGCATGGGATCATTACTACTAATTGAACTAAATTACTTCAAGTGCTCCTTCGAGCAGTCTTGGTATGACTTCTCGTCTTCAGGTTCTACTCCAGGGATAGTCTACTAATTCAGCGTATATCAAAGGGCATTAAAAAAGATGTAAAGTTTGAATTGAATTCCATAATTCGTAACTCCAATAGTAAAAGCCCAGGGTAAACTAAGAAATAACCCGCAGTAAAGAAAAATAACGATCTTACTCGAAGCCCGTATGTCAAATTCAAGATAGACGATATCATGTTGCAATTTCTACCGTGCATGAGTTAGCAAAACGAAAGCATTCAGCTAACAACGGTAGATTCTCACTGAATCATATTATTTTCCCTTTCCTCCACGCGAGTACCGGATTTGCATTCGACTATATGTCAAAACAGAGCCAGGGTCTAAGCAAGACCGGAGGAATTGCTGACGAAGGCCTCTGGATTAAGCAGACATGTATAGCCGTAGAGCAAGATAGTACCAAGTTAGATGTCGCTTTTGTAGCTCGTTGAAAGACGAAATTTAAGTACAGGGTCGTAGCAAATTATGAAAGGAGATCCGCAACTGTAGCATATTATTAGCGCATAGGACTGGAACGATAGAGGCCTATCTAGACTCACCATTCATGGGCATCTCATCGATCTGAGTAGAGTAGTATAACTCGATATCACGGAGGATGCGGACATCGTCAGCAGTAACGAAGTTGATAGCCACACCCTTACGGCCGAAACGACCAGAACGACCAATACGGTGAATGTAGTTCTCACGGTTGGTGGGAAGATCGTAGTTAATAACGAGCGATACTTGTTGAACATCGATACCACGAGCCCATACATCGGTAGAGATAAGCACACGCGAGTTACCCTGGCGGAAATCTTGCATAATGCTATCACGTTCCTTTTGCGGCATCTCACCGTGCATACTTGACACTGTGAAATTGGCCTCGCGCATCTTGTCAGTCAACCAGTCAACCTTTCGGCGGGTGTTGCAGAAGATCACAGCCTGGGTGATAGTCAAAGTATCATAAAGATCGCAGAGAGTGTCAAACTTCCACTCCTCCTTCTCAACAGCAATGAAATATTGCTTAATTCCCTCCAGAGTCAACTCGTCACGCTTAACCAGAACGCGCACGGGGTCTGTCATAAATTTGGTCGTCATATCCAGAACATCGTAAGGCAGAGTAGCGGAGACTACCACAACCTGCGTCGCCGGCGGAAGGTATCGGTAGACATCGTAAATTTGTTCACGGAAACCGCGGTTAAGAAGCTCATCAGCTTCATCGAGGACGAGCATCTTAATGTGACGGGTGCGGAGATTGCGGCGACGGATCATATCAGCAACACGACCGGGAGTTCCAGAAACGACATGCTGGCCGTAGTCAAGCTTGCGAATATCCTCGCCAATGTTGGTTCCACCAATGCATGCGTGGCATTGGACGTTCATGTAATCACCGAGCGCCATGACAACGGATTGAATTTGGGTTGCGAGTTCACGAGTGGGGGACAGGACCAGAGCTTGAACCTAGATGTTAGTACCACATTTTTGCCGGGATCGGTCGTATAGAACGGTATGTACCTTGAGTCTCACGGAGAGCAGTATCGATGACTTGCAAGGTACTGATCGAGAAGGTTGCGGTTTTACCAGTACCGGACTGGGCCTGCGCAATAGTATCACGACCTTTACAGATCTGAACAATGGCACGAGACTGGACGGCCGATGGAGATTCGTATCCGTAAGCGTAGATTCCGCGTAGCAAACTCTCTTTCAAGTGCATATCCTCAAAAGTCGGGGCCACTGTGACCTCCTTGGAGGTGTTAAACTCCATGCGCTCTGGACTACCGTTAGAGTGATTCTCTTGACCAGGAGGGCTCTTGTAGGGGGTGCCTACCTTCAGCGCGTCTGTCGATTCCGTCCGCCATGATAAATGGAGGTATCAAGAATTCACTTGATGGTAAAGTAAAAGTTCTGGGGTATTGAAGTTCGCGAGGTCGATGTGAATTCGACTTTTTGCGATGGGAGCGGTACAGTCACCTGACCGCTTTCCAAGCTGCAGCTTTGGATCTGCGAACTTCTCACAATCCAGCCGCGACAATTTTTCAGCAACTTCCTCCTTACGTGTTGGCATTCAAAAAAGCCGATACTCGTTTGCAGACGAAAATATGATTCTTGAGGAGCAACGATTCATCCACGAGGATCTCGAGCGATTGGAACAGGCAGTTGCGGATCGCGTGGTTGAACAACCTCGAAATGTACGTTCTGCGCCCCACTGACAAAAAAATATACGTCCATGTCCTAATCAATATTCTTTTCGCGCAATAGGTACGTGAGCGTCTGGCCAACGAACATGAGATTGCGAAGTTCTTAGACCGCATCGAGGTGCAGTCGAAGCGACTGTTGGAGATTTATAAAGATGCGGACGGCCTCCGCGAGAAGGAGGTCCAATCGATCTCGACAGGTGATCAATTTGAGGAATTCTACAAGCAATTGGAGGATATCAAAGACTTCCATAAGCGCTATCCAAATGAGCCTGTTGAGAATCTTGAGCAGGCATACAAGCCGCGACAACCTGGCGAGGGCGAATACATGGAGATTGATAACATGTTCACCGGCGAGGAGCGGTTCGGAAAATTCTTCGACCTGACCACCATTCACGAACAATACCTGAATTTGCCTGGAATTAAGCGCCTTAACTATGTCGACTACCTCAGCGTCTTCGATACCTTTACTCCGCCCACAATGAACGTCAAGCGAAAGGACAGACTCTCCGATAAATATTTTCGTTACGTGGACGAGTTAGCTAGTTATCTGGAGGGGTTCTTCAAACGAGTCAAGCCACTTGAGGATCTGGATGCGTTGACTGCCAGTTTTGACGAAGAATTCGATAAGCAATGGACAGCAAAGGAGGTTCCGGGATGGACAGATGACCAGGCCAACAAGGGCGGCGCAGATGGCTCAGCCGAGGGAATTTGGTGCTCAGACTGCGAGAAGGAATTCACCAACGAAAATGTCTATAAAAACCACCTGAGTGGCAAGAAGCACGTTCGGGCCGCGGAAGCCAAGAAGGCTGCAGGCACATCAGGCTCGAGTGCCCAAGCACCTACCAACGGAACATCGTCTCTTGCAAAGGACCTCAAGGAGCGTGCTGTTGCCAGCCGAGAGCATCGTGTGCGTTCCCTGACAAATCAACTCCAGGACGAACGAGAAGCTACCAAGCACGAAGTCGTCCGTCGCCAGGGTCTTACAGAGCGTGAGCGCCAAGCAGATTGGGAGGATTTGATGACCGAACAAGAGAACCGGGCTGAAGGCCGTACCGAGGACCAGTCTGACGATGAAGAAGAGAAGTTTTCGAACCCGTTAAACGTACCGTTGGGATGGGATGGAAAGCCTATCCCATACTGGCTTTACAAATTGCATGGACTGGGTGTTGAATACCCTTGCGAAATTTGTGGAAACTATGTTTACATGGGTAGACGGGCATTTGACAAGCATTTCGGAGAGGCCACTCATATCTATGGTCTTAAATGTTTGGGAATTACCTCGAACGCCAACCTGTTCCGGGAGATTACACACATTGACCAAGCTATGCGTCTCTGGGAGAAGCTCGAGAAGGAGCGCAAGAAGGAGCGTGATTCTCGGGACAATGTTGTGCAGATGGAGGATGCTGAGGGTAATGTCATGCCGGAGCGAGTCTACTACGATCTCCAGAAGCAAGGTATTCTTTGATCAAGAGTATCCTTGTATCTACATTTGTTTTGGGGGACGGATCTGTCAATATCATGCAAAAGCTTGGAGTTAGGCGAATAGCATGGCTCTTTATTCTGGTTCTATTAATGACTGCTCTATTTTCTCTTGATGCTGTATTATATCCAAGTTCTCTACAATAGTCCGTTCAAAAACGTTCATCTGACTGTCGCCTATATCATCACCCTGATACTATTACTCACTGCCCAGAAAGTAAATAATTAGAGTAGAAACATGCTACATACTCAAGTGGCAACAATTTCCTATGGCTCATTGCCAGGTGTACACCTGTTCGATGTACTATTAACTTCCAAGGTTGATACATCAGTGGTTGACAACATTGAAGTCAAGGAATTTAAAGTATGAGCATCAGTTATAGTACAACTAGAATATACAGTCAAGGCTCCTTCCTGTTCTGCCACTGGCGCGACATTAAGAGTGAGGAAATGTTGTGTGATCTTAAAATCCTCTTACACGAGCTCACACAGCTGCACTGAAAAGCAGCTGAAGATGTCAATAATAAAATTGACAAGCGTCTTTTACTTCTCCACAAACAAAGAACAGCTTAATGGCGAAGATCAATGAACGGGTGCTCACGTGCTTTCGCGTTCCACGGTCCCGTCGAAACTCGAATCTCGTGGATTTCGCGTCTCAACTTTTTCTCGTCAGATTTCACGGTAAATCATTCATCGGATGGGAAATAAGAGAATCCAAATCAGCATTCATGTGACTTCTTTTATTGTATCCCAATGGGATTCAAGTTCGCCTATCTCGGGGAGCTTCTGTCGAGCTTGGAGGACCGCCGGCTTGCCAAAGCCATCTCAACAAGCAAAAAGGATGAGACGGAATTCCAGACCATTGGAAAATGGTTCAATCAACATAGTCGCCATATAAACCATCCAGATACCGATCGACTGGCTCTACTCTCATGCATATTTCCAGAAAAGCGCACAGATCGAGTATACTGGCTACAAGCTACCTCACTTACTCGCGTCATTGGCCGTTGCTTGGGACTAGGATCATCACGGCTATCCGAATTAGATCAATGGAAGAAGCCCGGTGGCCTAGATCTGGGACAATGCGTTCAAAACGTGATGTGCCAGGCCGAAAATGATGTCCCCTTTGAGAAAGAAGTGACCGTCGAGGAGATCGATGAAGCGCTAGGCCTCATTGCCTCAAGGTGTCGCTTCTCTGGTCCTCATATCCGCCGACAACACACGGCAGTGGATGTTGATACGGTGCTTTCATCTTTATATCGGCGACTGAGTAGTCGCGATGCAAAGTGGCTTACCCGTATGATTTTGAAGAGCTATGGGCCCGTCACGTTCCCGGAGAGGTATACTTTGGAGAGATTCCATTTTCTTCTTCCCCATCTATTACACTTACAAAACACCTTTCAAGGTGCCCTCCAGATGCTTCAATCCAAACCGATGAGTCAATTTCCACCACGGCCAGATCCTAAATCAGCAGCGGCTCTCTGCGCCATCGCGCTCGATCATCTACGCCCGAGCACTGGAATCAAGATAGGTCGCCCAGAGTACTATAAAGCGCGGAGCATCAAGCACTGTGTTCAAATGGCTCGAGGTCGCCGAATGAGCATCGAGAGAAAATATGACGGTGAATACTGTCAGATTCATGTCGACCTTGGGAATAAGCAAATGCCCATACAGATATTTTCGAAAAGTGGCAAAGACTCCACTGCAGACCGATCTGGAATCATGTCGAGCCTGGAGAAGTGCCTTCGAATTGGAACCCCCGAATGCAAATTTAAGCTTCGGTGTATCCTTGAAGGGGAGCTAGTTGTCTGGAGCGACAAACGTGGCGATATTGCAGCCTTCCATAAGCTACGAAAGTTCATATCACGCTCTGGGACCTTCATTGGCATTGATAGCGACTCTCCGCCTCAACCATATGAGCATCTGATGATCGTGCTATTCGAAGTACTTCTTCTCGATGACGAAGTTTGCCTGAAAAAGCCCCACCGTGAGAGACGGCTCCTATTGAAAGATATAGTGCATCCGATCCGTGGGCGAGCTGCTATTGCTGAGCAAGAGATACTTGATTTCGCCCAGCCCACTAGTTACAATCGACTGGAAACTACATTTTCGAACGCCATAGTCGACAGATGGGAAGGGCTTGTTCTGAAAGCGTGCGATGAGCCTTATTTTCCTATCTACTCCCCTGGCATAGATAATTCCTTCGGACGGTGGATTAAGCTGAAGAAAGACTATATCCCCGGACTAGGAGATACAGTCGACCTCACACTGATCGGTGGGTATTATGATGCTCATGATGCCGCGGCTCTTTCATCTACCCAGGAGTTGAAATGGACTCACTTTCTAGTTGCATGCTTGATAAACAAGGAAGGGATTCTCAAGTACGGCCATACCCCTCGCTTTAAAGTCGTTGACGTGGTCAATCATCATTCCATGCATCGAAGTCTGATGCAATATCTCAATCACTTTGGCGGATTTCTCGCTCAGACTCCCTCGAAGTTCCAAGAGTATGATGTTGAATATGGGAATCAGTCTCTCCGACAGGCCTCCTCCATTTTCAAAGACCCATTTGTCGTAGAAATGATGGGAAGCGGCTTTGAAAAGCCTTCCGGAGTTCGATATTACACCCTGCGATTCCCACGCGTTCTCAAAATACACGGAGACAGAACCTTCAAGGATACAGAATCTTACATGGAATTGCAGAACCTAGCGGAGGAAGCTATGTCTGTATCCACAGAAGACCTTCCAGAGGAACGAGAGCACTGGCGCGAGCGCCTGAAGGTGGGGAGTGGGCTCCATCAGTACAAAGAGCAAAGATCAGAGAGCCCTTCATCTCGCAGCTCAAGTGTAGAGCCAGAAAACTCATCGCCTACAAGTGGGGGTAGTACAGCCAGTGATGAAGGTCATACTCATAAGCTACTAGCGAAGCCTTTATTGGATGAATATCTCGTCCCAAACAACAAGCGCAAACGGAGCCGCAGCAGCCTTAGTAACCCACCTGCTGTGCATATTGATGAGACAATAATGCAGAATGATCTCAATCAATCACTGCCCGAAGCCAACGTGTTGACGGGTAATGAGAACATGTCTCAACGGCAAAATCATAGCCAGAAAGCGAGTACTCGCGAAGGCATAAACAAAAAATTGTCAAAAGCGACAAATAAGCCACGGGCGCCGGCGAAGGCTCCTCAACCAGCAAATAGCTTGATATCTCTTCACCAGACGCACTCACTACTAGTAGATGAACAAGAAGCGCCTGCAAAAAAATCTCCTCAGTCCCCCTTAACTACAATCCCGGTATACATGCCTGGAACATGTGTAGGCGACAAAGCGAAAGCCGAACCAGATAATGCCGGTCTTTATGACTTCCTGATGTCTCTGGACTCAGAAGGAGCCCGGACTTCTTTAGCCAAGTCCAACCCCTATGCAGCTTCACAAGGTACATCATTCGGTATAATCCTTGTCAGTCCGGCCGAAGCGACATTGGGTCAAGAGATTCACAGAGCATCGAAGTCTCTTTCAGCTGCGTTCAAGAACTCATCACCATGTCCACCGAAGGGACAAATCTTCTTCTTGAACTCTCTTCTACTGGAACAGGGTTTCTACCCCGAGGACCTCAAATTTTGTCTGTCTGCAACATGGTCCGATCTAGGCAAGGAGCATTTTTATGCCTCTCTTCAATGGGATAGATCGAAATCAAGTGGTCGAAAGGATGATAGCGCTGGCCTGCTCATATCAGTCAATTTTGAAAGAGAAAACCTGCTGGCGTTGGGAGAGTTCACATCTACCAACCCACCAGTCCATTTTTGTGATTCATAACAACAAGCGGATGCCGATTACACTTCAACATTAGTTTTCAAGAATAATTTTACAAGTCGTTAATTATTATCGCCTGGAGTAAAACTAAGTGTCACATTATCATGACATAAATACACAATGTCCTTAACACCAGTGCAATGCATAGATTTGGAATCAGAACGATTAGCCACCGCCCTCTCTTCTAGCTCGGACATCACTCATGAGCGCTCGCGCCTCTTCGACTTCGAATCCATCTTGACATAATTCTCCCGCTAACTGATCAGCGCGGTCATAATCGCCATGTCGTAAAGAATACTGTGCCAACCACAGACGTGCTCTAGACGTCGTAGCAGTTGGACCTGTGCCATGGTTCCACGTCTCACTAACCATCGAGTCATCATTTTGCATACCGAAAGACGAAGTACGAGGACGGGGCTTGCGGTTTTTACGCCGAGCGGCTTTGTCCGAATCATCGTCACCAGAGTTCTCACCCTCGTCGTCGCTGTGAGCAGCATTTTCGGATGCTGAGGAGTATTCATCTTCATCTGAGTTGCCTTCTTCGTTCACAGGCGCACCGCCAGATTCTTGCTGGAGAGTTAACTCCATGTATGCGGATGCTTCCTCTTCATCACCGAGTCGTTCGTAGAGGGTTGCAATCTGGTGCAGGGTTTCGGTATCGAGAATCTTGCGAGTGCCTGACCCGGGGCTTCCGCCAACCGTTGACCCGCCCTCTGCGTTATAGGCACCTGCGGCAAGGGCACGCTTCAGAGCTTGAATACTCTGTTCAATGCGGCCCATCTTGGCATAGCATGAACCGACTGCTTGCCACATTTTCGGGTCGTATGGTTGCAAAGCTGCAGCTCTTTGGTAGTAAAAGAGTGCGTAAAATGACATGTCGAGTACTTCGTACGCTTGACCGAGACCGTACCAAGCACGATAGTCTTTCCGATTGACATCGACAGCACGACGATATGATTCAATGGCGGTGTGCGTGTTTTTCATTTCGATGTACTCGTGACCCATTAGAGTCCAAGCTGACAAGAAGTTGCGGTCCAAAGTCAAGGCGCGCCGGAAATACATGACAGCTTTCTCATGTTCGGACTTCAAGGAGTAGTAGTTGCCCACCACACAGCAAGTTTCCGGCCTGAACTTATCAGTGGCAGTTGCGATCTGAGCCACGAAAGCAAGCTGTGGTCGGGCCCCCATGACATACAGAATATTCGAGTAATGGTCAAGACTGTCTAAGCGATGTGGGGAGGTAGCCAAGATTTCATTGAATATCTCCGCCGCCTTTTCAAAGTCTATGTCTCGTTAATCATTTGATGAGAAAAGCAAGGCACGTTCCAACTTTACCTTTATCATGGTAGTACAAGAGAGCTTCTTGAGTTTGAAGAAATGCATTAGTGGGGAACAAACCTTTGAGCTCGTGAATGCCTCTGTATGTCTCTGGTGTTGTTTGGTAAAGTTCCTGGCTGCTGTAGGTGTGGAATATGCAGGTCATGACATTTTTGGGTAATCGTTCAACAATTTGGTTGAGCTGCAAGGGACAATTAGCTTGGGGGTCATGTATCAGCAATTCCACAGGATGGCAACTCACATCTTCAGTGTTGGACAAGAGATCTCCAAGCTCTTGCCATGCGCCCCAATGGAAGGGATTGCGATTGACACTTTTGATAAGCCAATTCTTCGCTAGTTCTTCGTTTCTTCCCTTCACTAGAACAACAGCATACAAGTACTCTAGCCACCCTTGTCCTTGATCTTCAAGTCCCTTTGCGCTACGTTCCATTAACCAACCTTCCAGGCCCCGCGCAAGGTCCGGCAGTTCTCGATTGGCAGCCATTCCCCCATCGGCCGGACCTAAAACCATTTCTGTGTCCTCGTCCTTTCGCTTCTCTCCTGCAATAAACTTGGCGTAGAGTGCAAGGAACAGCGATTTCTGGCTAAGATTTGGGTATGGATTTTGGCGGAGCTGACTTTTGGTAGGTTGGAATGGAGAGGACTTTTCTTTGCCTTTCAATGATGATCGGGAGTTTCTGGATTTGGGGTTTGGCGAGGGAACGGAGAGGGGTACTGGAGATGTAGACGGAGGAAGGAATACGGCAGCACAGCGGTCGTACTCCCGGGTGTCGAAATAGGATTTGGCTAAGAGATATTTATGGGTTTCTTGGGCTTCGAGGGCCGCTTCAACGGGGTCTTGGACGCCTATGTATGGGTTGACCGGTGGAATAGTAGGTTCTGTTTCCATTGGAGATTCAGAATCGGTATCTTCGTCGTAAATCGGTAGTAATGAGTCCAACATTTCTGCTGCCCTATATGTCGACAGGCTCGTCAATTTTCTAGCATTTCACGTCGTATGAGAATATTGAACGTACCATTTTGAGGATTGATATAGGCATCGCTCCGAACACTTGATTGCAGCTTCTTCGTATCGCCACTTGAGCTCCTGACGGACGTCTGATGTGATTTTTAAGGTCGCCATATTATCCGACTAAGCGGCGATAACTCGAACTGTTGTATGGCGAGCGTTCAAGTAGCAATGAGTGATTCGATTAATCTGTTGATGCAAGGTGTCTCCAGAGCCCCGCGACGAAAAAAGTGGTATGCTGGCGCAATCGAGAAGCTCCGTTGTTATCGAACAATACTCGAGCGCACAATGGGCGCGTGCGAATGCTGTGAATGCGATGGGTAGAGGATGAGTGGCGGTGAATCTCCGTCCAAAGGGCACAATGGGAGTAAACAATATCAGCTCGTCAGATAAACGCCCCTTTGGAAAATTTACTAGATTGTTGCTCGCAGTAGGCTGGAGGGATTGAAGTACCGAGCTTGATAGAAGTTCAAGTCGCGCAAAGCAGCTGCCACTGTCAACAAGGCAAACAACACAAACGGGCCAAGCACGCCCTAAAGCAGACTAGCGCGGACCCCTCTTCCGCGGGGTGGAAAATCACGAAAATCAATTTATTAGATAATAAATTGATGGGATTCTAAATCAAACTGCACCGCTTGTTTGTTCCTTATCTTTTGCCCCCCTTCCTTTGGTGTTACTGAACTCCCCGTCAACCATGGCTTCTCCTACTAAGCGTGCCGACTTTGAGGCTGTCTTCCCCAAGCTGCGTGAGGATATCCTCACTCATGCTAAGCGGTACAACCTCCCCGCCAATGCTCTCGAGTGGTTCGAGAAGGTGAGACTTTGAGATTCCAAGAAATCGAAGCAATTGGGCTTGAGTATGAAGAATCATATCATTAATCACACATACATAGGCCTTGAACGTCAACGTCCCCGGTGGAAAGCTGAACCGCGGCCTCTCGTGTCCCGATACTGGTATCGCACTCCTGGGCAAGCCCCTGACCGAGCAACAATTCGAAGACCTAAGTGTTCTGGGATGGCTCACCGAGCTTCTCCAGGCTTTCTTCCTGGTTAGCGATGACATGATGGACGGCTCGATCACCCGTCGTGGTCAGCCCTGCTGGTACCGCCAGGACGGTGTTGGTTTGATTGCGATCAACGATGCTTTCATGCTGGAGTCCGCCATATACCTTACCCTCAAGCAGCGCTACCGCTCCCACCCCGCCTACATCGACTTCGTCGAACTCTTCCACGAGACCACCTGGCAGACCGAGCTGGGTCAGCTTTGTGACCTGATCACCGCCCCCGAGGACAACGTCAACCTTGACAACTTCTCTATGGAGAAGTACATGTTCATCGTTACATACAAGACCGCCTACTACAGCTTCTACCTTCCTGTTGCTCTTGCTCTGCTTTACCTGGAGCTGGCCTCCCCCGAGAACCTTAAGCAGATCCACGACATCCTGATCCCTCTGGGTCAGTACTTCCAGATCCAGGATGACTACCTTGACAACTTCGGTGACCCCGCCTTCATTGGTAAGATCGGTACCGATATCCAGGACAACAAGTGCTCCTGGTTGATCAACCAGGCCATTCAGCGCGCTACCCCCGCGCAGCGTGCTGTTCTCGATGCCTCATACGGCCGCAAGGACTCAGCCGAGGAGGCCAAGGTCAAGGCTGTCTTCAACGAGATGGAGCTGGAGAAGGTTTACCAGGAGTACGAAGAGAAGGTTGTTGGTGAGATTCGTGCCAAGATTGCCGAGATTGACGAGAGCAAGGGTCTCAAGAAGGAGGTTCTCGAGGGCTTCCTGGCCAAGATCTACAAGCGATCCAAATAAATAATTCGAATCCCTCGTGTTTTGGTGATATGGGAATAAAAATGATACCCGAAGGAGAAATATAAGACTATCCTTCAGGGTTTGCTATCTCGGCCTTTTTCTACGTTCGGCCTTATTCTATACAACGATTTGAGCTTCAGCGTTGAATATACATGTACTTATCTGTACTTAGACAATTATAATTCTCTGAAGATTGATCTTGGTCTTTGCTATATCCTTCGAAACATCTCTCTCTTCTCTATAATTAGACTCAGACTGCGAATTTTTGATAGCTGTATCTGATACTAGTACCAGCCTGAGTTTAGTAGACAGTATCCGGCGGGCTTATAGAGGCGGGTTTATAGAGGCGCCAATTACCTAATATTACTACATAGTACTTAGTCGCTGCAAGTTCCATGCCACCTGGGAACTCCGAAAGCTTAAGATGTTGATTTAGGTTCATGGAAAATATGAAAATCTGATAAATGAGTATCTAGGCCATCAAAAGCACAAATATTTTGCAACCATTTGAATTAATGAATATGAAAGTACTACTAGTACTCCCCATCGCAACATTGATAAGACAGCCGACCCACGGCGTCTATACCCAAACTAGCACGTCCACGTACTCACCCACGTACACAGCGTGCGCTAGTCACCAAATCTTCTCAACCTCAATTCTCCCTCCTCTCCCCACGATAGCCCCCAAAGAATGACCCGTCCAAGGTGACAATGTCCCACATACTGGGGTATTTCTTGGCGCGACCTCAGTCCCTCATGCTGCTATTTTGGCTTAGTATTTGGGTGCTTATCTCCGAGATCGTCGTTGCCGATCAAGAAAATCGGTTCCGCTCCGAAAAGTATGCACACGGCTTCGAGGGCCCGTATCCTGCCCAGCTCTATTCGACATTCCCAGTACAGGGTCCTATCTTGAATTATTGGGAAAAAAGTCTCGGGTGTGATGATGGTTTATATACGATTATTTCGCCGCGCGGAACGTCAGTGCGACATTCTGGGCCAATGATCCTTGACAATGATGGACATATGGTGTGGTTTAAGGATTACAAGACGACATACAATGCCAATGTATACACGTACAAGGGTGAGAGGTATTTGACCTTTTGGGCTGGTGATGATACTGTTCGGGGTCATGGGGAGGGCACGTTGTACATGGTAGGGTTGGTGTCAAAGCTATTATGATCTGGATTGATGTTAACATTATGATAATGATATAGCTCAACTTACACTATGAAGAGGTGTATAAACTTAGAGGCTCTCATGGTCGTGCGGTAGATCTTCACGAATTCCACATAACTATTGATGAAACGGCTGTTTTCACTATATACGACGTGCGTTCGGTGGATCTACAATCCATTGGTGGACCAGAAGCAGGCTGGATTTACGAAAGCATCTTCCAAGAAATCGACATTGAGTCAAATGAACTGCTTTTCCAATGGCGAGCGTCGGACCATTTCAGCTACTTAGACGTTGCGATCGACTATGACGGAGAAGGGACCTCTCTCCAGGAGCCATGGGACTGGTTCCACATCAACAGCGTCGACAAAGACGAGCACGGGAACTTTATCATCTCATCGCGATATACAAACTCTCTCGCGTATATAGATGGTACAAATGGAAATGTTCTATGGCAACTAGGCGGGAAGAACAATTCGTTCACGGACTTATCAGGTGGCGCCGCGACAAATATTACCTGGCAACACCACGCACGATTTCAGTCACAGTACACCACTCCAAATACAACGAAAGTGGTGTCTGTTTTTGATAATGCATCGCGGGGACAGGCCTCACCTCAGTATCCGAGTAGAGGGCTACTCGTTGATATAGATACAGCCAACATGACCGTCTCTGTTCGAGGAGAATATTGGAACCCGGTTCCAATTAGCAGCCAGTCTCAAGGTTCAATGCAGATCCTCAATAATGGACATGTATTCCTTGGATATGGATACAATGCCGCATGGACTGAATTCGGGGCAGATGGAGAAGTATTGTGTGATGTGCATTTCGGTCCAAGCGTAGGATTTGGGTCCGGGGAAACCATTTCATACCGGTGCTTTCAAACAAGAATGGGTCGGTCGCCCTCTCACTTTACCTGATGTTGCCTTGTCCGGTACCGTGGCGGCTGTTAGCTGGAACGGAGCGACGGAAGTAACTACCTGGGTCTTGGAGGGACTGAAGAACGGGACTGTATCCGGCTTTGAATTCGTATCTGCCGTGCCCAAGGACGGATTTGAGACTAGGATTTCTCTTCCCCCAGATTTGCAGTATACTACGCTGCGTATTGTTGCTCTGGACAAAACGGGGGCGTTCCTAGTTGCGACGAAGGGCATGGATTGGAAGGCCGAAGAGATGGATTACGAAGTTGCTGTATTTACCGGCGAGGTGGATGACGCAGGTAATAATAATAGCTTACTGGTTAGATGGCATTATCCGCCTATCTTCCTGTACGGTATGGGCTTCGTGACCGCTGGATCTCTCGCAGCCTGTGCATGGCTCATTTACAAGTGCTTTCCATACCGTTTCTACAGTCAGATCTCCGGTTATTCTAGCACTCATGCTAGAAGGCAGCACGAGTGGAATGATGATGATCGTGAGGAAGAGCTGGACGACTTGGAATTTGGGTGTCGAGACGATGATGTGTTATTGAAAGAGGATAATGGTAGGTAGATATTATGCCGGAAGCGGCACCCTGTGCCAATGTGCTAGTAGAGAATGAATTTGAGTCTGATCAGTGTCCTTCTAAAAGTGCGTGGCTATCGCCTTGCAAGACTCTGGAAAGAGGGTTGGAAACACTTTACTAGTACTTGAAGAGTCAGTGTACCTGACTCCTTACTATACCAAAGTAACATCCGTGGACCTGATCGTCCAGGGTTGCTGCTTGGATTAAGAAGTGAGTGATGAATTACAGTGGTATAATACATTTCAAGTTGATACTAGTATACTACAGTAATACATGCCAGTGAGGATATTTCGAGCTAGCTCCAGGGCTGTTATGGACCCCTGTGGGATGCGGCAGGTGGTTTACAATGGCAGAATGACCGCCCACTAGTATTTCTCCGATCCGTGACACATGCATGCATGTGTAATTGGTTTCTTTCAAGGTTCTCCATAGTGGGAAATCTTCGTTTACTCGCTATCTACTCCTCGTAGAATGGCCTCATAACACTAGTAACGACATTCAACTAGTAGCCAACGTACTATTTCAATACCACTTGCATTGAAGTTCTCATTTCAAAGCCTGATAAGTATTGATATAGCCTGATAGTCTTTGATTTCATTTTTTGGTCTGCTCATCAGGCACAATTTCATTGATCAGGATTTATGAAGCTTTTCAAAACATTGACACGGCCTGAAAAGCATTGACACTTAATCCCAGATAGCAACCTCAAACCCTGGGGCCGCTATCATACCCTGCTGACGTTCTGACAACCAAAAACACTGAGAAAAAAAAAAGATCTTTTTAGTGAGACACTTTAGCCTCGAGGAATAAAATAAAAAGCAAAAAAAGTTGCACGCTGCAAGGTTCGAACTTGCGCTCCTTTCGGAATCAGGGTTCAATGTTACTTAAATCTGACGTCTTAGACCACTCGACCAAACGTGCGTAATTACATATTGCGGACCCACCTCGCAATAATATTGTAAAGGGCTTCATCACAGTAGTTGTCTTGCTGCACACTAACAGTCTTGAGAAGTGCCTATCAATCCCATAAAACCAATCTTGGAACATACTTAATTCAATCGATTAGCTTTAGATTCTCTAATTATATAATTCAATTCATGCAATTTTTTTTTTCCAATCATGCGGCACTGCGAGCGTATTCTTAAGTTCTGAAGGCTTGGCTTAAGTTGATGCAAGTTGGACGTTGAATGCGATGTAACTGCCTTCTTGTTATTCTCAAGTGCTATTTTGTATTTTTCCTGTCAATTCTAGCGCAATGTTTGGGCTTTGATGCCAGAGCATGGAACAGATGCAAGAGTGACATCTGGATGCGCTACCTATGGAATCGCTTGCCAGTGGCCCCCTACATGGCTGGGCAGGTGATTACTATGCTTAACAAAATCATGTTTACATTTGGAACTAATCCAAGTGAGAAAAAAAGAAAAATTTATATGCAAAAAGGCAATTTCCTTAATTCATTTCATTTCAGTATATCAAGGAAGCTCAGACTAAAAGAATGAAGCCTGATACGGATATTTCCGTTGACCATCACATCGGTCATAACCAGCGACAGGTACCCACTTAAGCAGAAGCAGCAACCTCCAGACGCTTGAAGCCACCATTAGCAGCAACCTCCTCCTGAAGCTTAACCATACGCTTCTGATCACCAGTAGGATCAGCGGAGTCCTCATCCAAAGTCCAAGAAAGGTACTTGTTGGTATAGTTGGACTCAAAGCTCTCATCCAGAATACCCAGACGCTTTCCATACCGAGTAACCTTCTGCCAATCACGCTGGACATTCTTCAAATCACGACTGAAGTAAGCGTACGAGCGCTCAAAGATCTTACGGTTAACAGGAGTAGCCATAATAGGCTTAACATCGATATACTCCTCATAAGTCTTAGCGGGATCAGCAAGAACATCATCAGTAGCGCGCTTAACGGCACGCATGAACTTGTAGACCTTTTCAGGGTTCTCGGCGAGGAACTTGTCGTTGGCGATGTAGAGGATGGAACAGAAGCAGCAGCAGCCTAGTTCAGCGAGCTGGTCGATACGGAGCATCTGGACGTCGGAGCGAGGACGGTTTTGGTCAGCGAGCCATTCGGCAAGCTCGACCATTTGGACGTTCTCGAGACCGATGCCAGCGTCGATGTCGCCGCGGATGATGGCTTTGGTGACGTTCATGCCGCAGCGGACGGCGGTGTAGTCGTCAGTTGTCATGCCGTAGTACTTGGTTAGCTCGTCGATTTGGATCTTGCCGAATTCACCGACGTAGCCGATGCGCTTGCCCTTCAGCGAGCGGAAGTCCTCGGTGATTCCGCTGGACTTCAGGTAGACGACACCGGTGAAAGGCTCATCGAGGAGAGAGCCGATGGAGGTAACGGGGAAGTTACGGGCTTTGGCCTAGTATGTGTGAGCTTTTTAAACTTGGTTCAGTGGGTTGAGGTTTACGAACCGCCAGGGTGTGGATCATGGCCTTGAAACCCATGTCGACCTTGCCGCTGCCGATGATCTCGGTGACATCGGAGGGGTCATTGGGCTCAAGGAGAGCAACCTTGAGACCCTCATCCTTGAAGTAACCACGGGCCTGGGCGAGGTACAGGGGGGCGTGGTAGGGGGTGGCGTGCCTATGAGAACACTTAGCCTGGATTTTTACCAAGAGCCGCAATCGAATCACGGATAGAAATTCTGAAAAAGAGCTAGATTAGCATACCAGTTGGTCAGGAAGGTGATCTTGTCTGTAGCCATTTTGGATAGGAACAAGGTCAACTATTAACTTGGAGCTTGTTAGTATCCCTGGGACAAAGGAATCTGCGTCCAACCGTCCCAAGTATAATGTATATCACAGAGATATCCATTCAATCCTAGAATCAGTTGAACGCAGAAACCAAAAAAAAACACAAAGGGGGAACAATCAAAAGTCACGCATGTCCTTTCGCTAGAATTATCTAGATCAAGTTTTGACAGTATAATCTCAGAACGACCAACCTGTCCCACAATTTTGAATTAATCAAAGTTTTGAGACAGACTGAATCGAACACCTGTCATGCGTTGCAGTGACCGTTATACTATAAAAAATACCTTGACCCTGACTCATTATCGTAGCGAAACACCAGCATGGGGATACCCCACGCGGGGAACACCCCGCAGCTAGGACTTGCGCGGCTCCATTGCAGGTGAGTAGTACCGATGGTAGACTTGAAAAGTTGAGTAGTAGAAAGTCAAAATGAATCAATTGATGATGAGAGAAAGAAAACAAAAAGAAAGAAAAGGACGAGGCATGGAGGGGTCATGTTAATAAATACGCTCGGAGTGGGGTAGTCCGTGCCTTGTTGGGTCATTATGATTACACCACTGAATTGGAGCCCTGGAAGTTCACCGGGACGATGCGCGTCACGAAAATCACCCCCGAGGTCGAATCCCGAGCCCCGAAAGGTCTCCAAAAACTCCCAACGATTCTCCAATTGGGCGAGAGCCAAACCTTGATGTAGTGATGTCCACATACTTCCGAATCCAACCGGGCATGCGGAACTAGAAGGCTTGGCCGTGTCTACTATATGACTAAAACAAGATGATAAGAGAGACAGGGTGGAGAAAAAAACATCTCAAAATTCATATTCGAGTTTAAATTCCAGTAAAAGAACAGACGGAGGCTTCAAATGCAAGGATATGAAGGGGCAAATATCAAATTACAAGGCATTGGCTGGGGCGGATATCCACTCTGGAACAGAAATAGGGCAGGGAAGACAAGAAAAGAAAAGAAGAAAGAGATAATAACACCAAATGCGAAGCCCAAGAGACATGCAACGAACGGATCAGGATCTGCTAGTGTGTTCACTCGTCGGCCTTCAGACCCTCGCCATTAATGGATATACTATCCAGTGGGGATTGTGGCCGGTCGCCAGTCTTCCGAGTGCGGAGTGTGAGGGGGTAAAAGTGCTCTTCGGGCTCTTCTTCCTCTCTGTGGGGTGGGTTAGTGGATGATCATATGCCAAGAAACCAATAAGGGATTTTAGGGCAACCTTGGGGGTGGGGGTAAACATACGGAAGCTTCCAGGCAATGTAGTCCTCGGTGCTCAAGCCTTCGCGGCCCTCTTGGAGTGAGGCGAAATCGCCAGGCGTCATCATGCCGGACCGATCGCGGGGGGATCCAGGGACGGAAAGAGGGCGGGAGATCTTCTGATCAGTGCCGCCGATGATATCGCCGAAGTAGTCCTCTTTACCATCAAAGGAAGAGGGGTAGGCTGGAGTAAGTATTAGCCGTGTGTCCTTTAAGACTTAAGACAATAGGGGAGGGGCATGGGGTAATTTGGAATGATGGGGTAATTTCAAATAGACTAACCTCTACGCAGGGCCAATTGGCGGGCCTTGACATATTCCAAGCCCATTCGCTTCCAGTCAAGTAGATCACTCAGACGTTCCGTACGGTTACGCTGGTTAATCCGTTGACGTCGGCTCTTGGTTGTGAAATTGTACATGAAGTCAGTTAACTGATTCACGGAGTCATCGACTCCCTTCGTACGGCGATCTACAATATAGATACCGTAGTCTGAGGAGTTCTCAATCAATTCCTCCATGTAGCATCCGAATCCGGACAGATTAGTGGTGATACTGGGGACACCCATGACCGTGCACTCCGCGGGAGTATAACCCCATGGCTCGTAGTATGAGGGGAATACTCCCAAGTGAGTTCCACGGACAAAGTCATCATAGTCCAAAGGCAGAACAGGGTTAGAGGCGTTCAAGAATTCAGGGTGGAAGACAATCTTGACGCGATCGGAAGAGTTGTTGAACATCTCCACGCGACGCAACTGGTTCAAGATCGGGTCCTCGTGGTCATTGACCATGTTATGAGTGACAATCGGCGGGAGAGAGTGACGCTTCATCGCAAATAGGCGACGGCGCAGAAGCACGCGGTCCTGGCTAGTGATGAGATCCTTCTCATCAGGCATGTTCTCGCCTTCCTTCCAAGACAGACAGCGTTCGTACATGCGCTTGCCAATGCCCTTTTCAATGTTCTCAATTGTATCGCGCAGAGACTTGACCACAGCCTGTCCCTTGAGAGACTCGACTGTCAATGAAGAAGTCTGTGCGGGCATAATAATAAATGCCACGACAGTCATGTTCGAGCCGCTAGACTTGAGGCGATGGTTCAGACGAGCCAGGCCCTCGATGAACATATCCACACCCTTATTCCGGTACTCGTACCGACCCGCGGTGAACAGATAGAGGGTGTTGTCGAGATCGAAGTCGTTCTGGCCGTAGAAATGTCCGCGAACAAAGTCATTGATCTTCTCTTTAGCTTGCGAGTGCAAGTTCTGGAACTCGTGCATGGCAGAGAATTTCTTGACATTGAGACCGTTGGGCAGGACACCATCGGGCTTCCGCTTAAGGAGATGCTCACTCTCAAACGCCGTGATGTGAGAAACAGTGGTGAAGACATCTGCGCTGTGAGCAGCAGCACGCTCGACACAGTATCGGTGATATATTCCACGCTTCCCCGCCTCGGCATCCACATCGAAGTACTGAAGATTGTTATAGAAATCCACCGAGCCAGCACAGAGATAACGACCCAGTAAAGTAGCATGTGTAGTGAAGATGGTGGTCAGATCCATGTGACGCTTCTTGGTCAATGGCAGGGCGACACCCGCCAGCCATTCGTGGAAATGAGCGACCACAGCGCGCCGACGCTCGTGAGCGATGTACTAAACGCAGAAAAGTCAACCTTGTCGCTCGCAGCAGCATTTCCAGTCTATCTCAGTATATCTCTTACCTCACCCAGGAACCAAGCGACCAGGTATCCAAAGACGATTGCCTCATTAGTCTCATGATCGGCATCGGGGGACGGGATGCCGGAGGTGTTCCACAGATCGCCCTTCCATTCATCCAACCAGCGATAACCCGTGCCAGTATTGATGAGCAGCACCCGTGGGGCCCCCTCAATCAGCCAGCGACCATAGACGATCTCAATGCCTCGCTCCTTCATGACAGCGATAGTCTCGCGCATCGCCGGGCTCGCCGGGGTGAGCTCCTCAACCTCCACGGCGGCAGACGCTTTGTTCAGGGGCCCGATCAAGGTATAGCGTTCACCATACTCGGCTGTTGTGACAGGAGCCTTGGACTTCAGCACCGAATAGATGCCGCCCACCCGGTTGGCCACCTCGGTGGCCACCTCAAACAGCACATGGTTGCGCACATCGCGCTTGATCGGCTCAGTACCGTTCTCGTCAGCCATAGTGATGATGTGGACCCGAAACAACCCCCGAGGAAGAAATGAAATAGAACGAGAAGGTTCCCAGGAAGACTCACGGTTGTCACAAGGAGGAAGAGAAAAGAGGGGAAAAGAAAAGAGCAGCAAAGCTTGGGGGGGTGGGATTGAGCTCCGGACTCGGTCTGTGCGGGGGGGTTGAGAAACGCGGGATCCCGGTTTTTCGTGCTGGTCAAGTCTAACGCTTTTGGGGCTGGGGAAGAGATCCTGGGAGACTCCAGAGGATGTTCTCAAAAGTACCAGTCAAGGACAACACTCTATTCCATTCGCTCTGCTTTTACGTGCAGCTTGTGTCCCTGGAATCTACGAGAATTAGTACGGTGGACGGTGGCAGATGAAGCTGTGAGAGCTGCGGGATGCATGCGGGCGTCTGCGGGTTGGCAACGTTGGCAACACAGTGTCACTCGCCTTTGCAATTCAACCCAGTCCTCTTCTATTTTTTAATTTTTTTTCTTTTCTATTCTATTCTCTATCTCGATGAATAGATACAGCTAGCTTGGTAGCTACGGGAAACAGTCTGAAAAAAATTTGGTCTTTTTTTTTTTTTTTTTACCCCTGACCACGGCCCCAGACGTTACATTTCCCTGCTTTGACTGCATTTCGCCCTTCACACTCCCCACCATCGAGCTCGGCCAACTCGGCCCGTGGAGGTCGATCATTGCAAGCCTCTTATGCACTCCAGCGGTTCCCTATTTGCTGTATTTCTTTGCAATGGTCGTCCTGTCGCTGTTTTTTGCACGCCACTGACTGGAAAGCAGGTTTGGGGGCGTGAGCTTTGATCTGGGGAAAGCTGGATTTCGTGATGTCATGGAGGGACCCACTTGGAACAGTCAGCCTGCACAGATCATCGTCTGTGTTTTGCGCTGCGGAGAAGTGGACAACGATTGGCGATAAACCAGGCGGAGGCAAAACTAACTGTACATGTATACGAGAGCTACCGGAAGATACCCACGATACTCCAAGGGCGGTATTGTCATGTCGCTTCAGGGCTCAAAGAAGACAATATCCAAAGCCTGCCTCAATGCGACCGTTCAAAACAGTCCAGGTGGGCCACACCGAACTGACAGCTCCGTATTGCGGAGTATATTCAACATCCTCCCATCCTATGAATGGGCGCCCTTTACTCATCCCCACTCCATTACACAGCCCTTTCTTCTTTGTCCAAGATCGAAGAGATTGTTCCTTTGCAACTCAAAGAATCCTCACCTATTTAAATCTGCCCGAATCAAAATCTTTGTTGATAGGAGTTGTCACGGTCGCACGAAGAACCGCTTGCCCACAAACATACAAGATATGCATAGCTCACCAAAGAAACTTCATTGAGTCTCTGCTATACCTTGAACCTATCATAAAGAACACGAACACTTGAATGCATCCGTACTCCATCTATAAGGGGGATTTCGCCATTCCCCACATAAGCTCTTCATAGAAAATTACAACTCAACTTTCAATAGATCTCATGCTGTAGTCCAACTTTTCGATCGACCTGAGAACCAACTTGAAGGTAATGGAGGCACATCAGCACCCAGATACCTACATTACACCTCGCCCTCTGCCCTTCCCCTTTAACCTCGCCTCGCGCCTCTGGCAACGAGTTTGGCACGGTATACTACTGCCTTGTCAAACATGTTCACCTTCCTCACTGACCTCCTCAGGATCATTTAGTCCTAGTCTTCGATATGAAAGATTCCCACTGACATCCTCAGAGTCTGAATCAGATACGGAACGAGACTCTTCTGTTGAATGCCGACCAATCCCGTACAGTCGGGTAGGATCTCTCGTCGATGCGGACTGCTTCCGGGGGAATGTCAATCAAGATGGAGTGTCGCAGAACGGGGAAGTGAATCAACTACGAGTTGTGAATTCCGGTCTAAGTATACAAAGTTCAAGCTCGGAGGGATCACAAGATGATCCTAGGTTTAGAGTAGAGAATCGACACTCCCCGGCCCCTGTTCTGCCAACGCTCTCTTCCAGCATTTTTGACCCTTTCTACCTTAGCATCGAGCTGGGTCTTCAAGCAAAAGGAATCCCATTCGCATACAAAGCAGACGAGGACCATGAGATAGATATTCAAGCCCATCGGTCATCCCCCCTGAGCGTGCTCCGAGGTCTACAATTGGCCCGTAACTTTGATGTGCGGTCTCCTCAAGCTCGTATGCTCCCTCGTGGCGGACTAAATCATGCCTTGAAATTCTTCTTCCAGCCAGGACCTCTTCCCTTAGCTGAACCCGACACAGAAGATCATCTTGAAGAACGCCCTGAAACAAGCAATATCGACAACGACCGCCCAAGCGCCCAAAGTGGCCATTTCGCATCAAACTTAATCGTTCAACCTTTATTCGATACCAGCAGATCTCGTTGCTGGATAGACCCATCACAATGGTCGCAAATAGTACGCGAGTTTCAACGACCTGTTGGGCAGCCTGAGGTTAAAACACCAAATGCTGAATCCTACTTGACTCCATCACACCGATACAGTATTGCGAGCGAACTACAAAGAAGATGGACGTTATCAAATAACTCCTCCAACAGCCGCCGCAGTAGCGCATCACCAGGACTGAAATTCCTTCTAGATCGATTCGAAAAGCGAGACCACGGAGTCTTCGAAAGCACAAGATATCTCGACACAGTTTTAGCAGCAGGTACAGCAGCACAGAACCGGCGACTCGCCAGAAACCAAAATGAACAAAACGAAGTTCCAATTAATTCCTTTCCATTCGAGGAGCCTTTTTAAATCAAGCAAGCAAGTCAATTTTCATCGTTGTGGGGCCCTTGGCGTAACCTGGTCCCAATTGAGTTCAGCGTCCCGGCTCGTCATCCGGACCCGACCACAAGCTCTTGACCATCGTGAACGATTTTCGGAAATATCTGCCATGATACTTCGTTTCAGAACTGGTTGAGGACATTACTCTATAATCCACTGGACCCTCTTACAGGGTCCACAGACCAGATCAGCCAAAGATCAACGCCCATTCGTCGATGAAGTCATGTCTCCACAATGACTTCATGATGCTGTCAGAGATATCTATGAGCTTGGTATCCAGGTATTTAACACTGGTCATGGAAGCTGAATTTCTTCTCTATTCATTCAATCCAGCTTTAATTCCATTATTCTGCACAGTTCAAGGTAAGCCAGATTTCCATCTGACCAAATTTCAAGCAATTTCTCTCTGGAAATGGTACACTAACATCTTGCCAGTAAAATCTCTACTTTTTATCTATCACCTTCACACCTTACATCTTCAAAATGGTTCGCGGCGCAGACTACGACAACGGTATCCCCCAGAACGACAACGGCATTGAGGCCGGTGAGACCAAGGCTCATGGTGTCGGCAACGACGTAAGCACCACAGGCACAAGCTTCCAACATCCAAATAGTTGTACTAACATGATATCTTTCAGAATGCCCCTCTGAACCACACCCAGAAGGTCGCTCCCATGCCCGAGCAGACCGGCTCCCAGCGCGATGTCTACGGTGGCTTCCCTCATGCCGGCTCTACCAACTCTGGCAGTGGAAAGGGTGGCCACGAGCCCAAGTCCCTTGGCGAGAACAAGGGTCTTGGTGCCCAGCCTGGAAACTAAGGTTTTCGATACATACCGAATTGCATGCTTCATTTACCATGAACCGCATCCTGGCGCTACGGAACGCTAGGAAGTATTAGCCCTGGTGGTTATACGAGTTATGCATCACGTTTTGTTGTATACTATGCGATGTTGGAGTTTGGATACAGTTTCGTTGTTTGCTAGCTAGCATAACTTGAATTTGTATTAATGCAACTCAAATGAATGAATGTTGTTAACAATATTGGGATCATTCCAGAGTCTCCTGGTGAAATGCACCAGTCTCTTTTAGAAGAATCCTTCGGTCGCCGTGAATGAATGGAGTGTCTGGTCTCAAACAGTCCACGACTTCCCTAAGGAAGGATCTTGAAATCTGGGGGAAATAATGTAAATCAAGATCGTAACCTCCCAGCTCCTAGTTGCTTGTTGATCCTTAAAAGGTAGGATGTAGAGTCTACAGAGCTGCTCAGGTGCTCAAGTGGGGGCCAACATTTGAACCAATTAATAATCCATACTAACTGCTCAAGTGGTGTCAGCCTTCCCCTTTCAACATTCTAATACTGAGCCTTTTCAACTGAATCTATAATTGCAGTGCAGTCTTTGAAACATGTCGCCAGGAAATGAGATTACAGAGCTTACATTCCTAAATACAACTGGAACATCCAGTCTATCTCAACCAGCCGCGAAGCGGATGAGAGCACACATTACCAGAACAAATTTCGCCAAAAGACGCGAGCAACTAGTTCACAAAAATGGAATTTCAAACAAGCAGAACAGAAGACAGACCTCCCGTTCTAACGCAACAACTCATGCAACCCCATCAAAGCCAATACAAACCAGACCTGTCTCAAGCTCAAGTTTATCCGATATATCGAATACCCTCATACCAGCAACCGATATCAAAGCTTGTATGCCTAAACTCCATAGCAGGTCCCAAACAAAAAAGCTAATCGATATTTCCCAGTCCATCGGCTCCAGGAGCTTATCTTCCTAGAAGGGCGACACGCCCCAAGCACCCCTAGCGAAGCAGCCTGGTTCAACCTCATAGCCTCCGAACCAGTCCTAATCGAAGCCACAATGGCCGTGGCCGTACGACAATTCTCACCAGAAGATCTGTATCAGTTAAAAGCAGAGCACCACTCATATAATGCGGTGAGCATTCTCCAGCAACAGATTACATCTGCTCAAGCGCGAACAGATGGTGTTCTCGGTGCCGTTATCACGATGGCTCTCGGGGCATCACTCACAGGCGATGATGTTGCCTGGAAAATTCATATAGACGGCTTAGCTCGCATTGTTGCGGAAAGAGGGTCCCGCGGTCCCTATGCTGTACCGGCATTGTTGATAGATCTTGTCATTGAGTAGGTGTTCTTGGAACTGGATGGATTCCATGGATATTAACTCTCTTTAGGGACTGTATTAATAGCATAATGGGATTTCCTAGAGTTTATCATGAGAGCATCATATTTGCCTTGAGCGGATGCCAGTGGCATGATGATCGAATTATGGGGATACCCTCTATATGCGATCGCATCGTTCAACTGCGGAAGGTGGTCGACGCACACCATCAGCATCAATTCGATGCACATTTTGTCGCTAGTCAGATTGAGGAACCATTTATTACTTTGGTTCATGAAACACGGAATCTGCGCGACAATGATAACTCCCAGATTGATGCTGTGGGACGAACGCTGGAGTTAATACTCTATCTTCTATGGTCTTCTCAATCTTCGGCGCATCTGACGCTTTTAGCAGGCGAGTTACAAGATTCAATTTGCAAATACCCTTTCAAAAGATGCGTCATAATGGACTTGACTTCATTTCAACTGATGGTTGGGGCACTGGCTGCTGAAAAGGGCTCATCTACCCGAAAATGGTTCATGGGTAAGCTGTCCATGGCAATACAATGCATGGAGCAACGTGGCTGGGAAAAGCCATTTGAGCTCGTAGAGTCCAGATTAGTGTCAAATGTCGGGCTGATGAAACGTTTTCGGACCATTTGTCAGGAGTTGCAACACCGATGAATCCGCTTTTTGTAAACTTCGTTGATTGATACCAAGTGGGTGCCTCGGAGGAACTGATTAGGCCGGCTTGATCGTTTCTTGTATTTGAAATATGACGATAATGATGATCAATCAAGTTTCAAGTCATAGAAACACCAATATGCGCGAATTCCTTCTAATCTCGACTGCTGACTTCCTGTTGTAGATCCACTTGGAGCCAACGAAAGTGGAGACACAGACTCCACACAAGCTCAGACCATCAATCTGATTTTCCTAATCGGGGAAGTCAGATTTACATGTATTGATATGGCATCAAAGGCTGATCAAGCTGGTCAAAAGTGATAAATAGCACTGTAAATTCTTGCTAAACCAAAGGATTTCCTTATTCTCCAGCGCTTTAAACTATTTCATCTTCTCAGTATCATCGTCCACAACAGCGAATCCAAAAATGGCCAGACAATGGATCCTGAACAGTCAGAAGGGCTTCAGAGATTCACTAGAATATCAGCAGAACATAAAGGTGCTTTCATCCGACAATCTAGGACCTCACGATGTTCTGGTAAAATTGCACGCTGCCAGTATCAACTATCGGGAGCTGCAAATTGCCCGTCCAGGAGTGAGTACTATCATCCCACATAGCACATTCAATGCAACCTACTCACAATCACAGAGTCTCAACGGACCAATCACACCTCCAATTATTCCAAGCTGTGATGGTGCCGGTGAAGTTGAGGCCGTCGGGTCAGCAGTACGAGAATTCTGCGCCGGAGACAGAGTCGTCACGCATGTCACCCCGAAGACAGTGGAGCTTCATGGCGACGATGCCCCAGTAAGTGTTGCAGAAGTGCCATACGCCCTTGGACAAGGCACAGATGGGACGTTGAGATCTCATGCTATCTTCTCCGAGTACGCTCTTGTCCATGCCCCAAAAGCTCTTCCATGGCTACAAGCAGCGACGCTATCGTGCACTTGGACCTCGGCTTGGAACGCATTATTTGGTCTGAAAGGCAAAAAGGCCGGTCCTGGATCATGGGTTCTTGTCCAGGGAACAGGTGGGGTCAGTATTGCTGCGCTGCAACTTGCTTTTGCGACCGGTGCCACGGTCGTTGCAACTACATCGACGGCGAAAAAAGAAGTTCGTCTAAAGCAACTGGGTGCAAGACATGTCCTTAACTACCGTACCACTACAAACTGGGGAGCAGAGGCTCGAAAGCTCACGCCGCTAGGGCGAGGTTTCGATTTTGTTCTTGATGTTGGCGGTAATCAAACGCTTCCGCAGTCTTTGGTCGCTGTGCGTGTTGATGGTGTCGTTACTGTTATTGGTCATGTTGGGGGTCAAGCTGAGCCTGTTCCTCTTTTTGCTGCTCTGCTGCATACTTGCATCATTCGTGGCATTCTAGCCGCGAGTCGGACTCAGTTCAGAGATATGGTCCGTTTCATTGAAGAAAAGGGACTTGTTCCTGTAATTGATGATACTGTGTTTGAGCTTGCAGAAGCCAAAGAAGCGTACGAGTTTCTTGAGGGGCAGAAACATTTCAGCAAGATTGGTATTCGCATTGATCATCCTGAGACTCCTGTCTAGAATTCAATCAGGCAGAGCGCCCTCTGAATAGTATGAATTAGGGCTTTGTCCCAAGGTTTATTCTAAGGTTTTTTTTGGGCAAGAAATTAAATATGTGTTTACTACATTTCCCTAACACTACAATCTCTATCTTTCTTGTCTAAAATTTGTGAGACGCCGGTGGTGGTGATCCAGACTACGAGCAAATAAATGTGATCAAATAGTCGTGGCTGAAGCAATAAATTTTGAAAAACGGAGAACAGGATTCAACGGAATCCAAAAGAGAACCGTTCAAATGTTGGGAATTACGAGAACCCCTTAATATCTCCAGAAATGACGTCCACAAACTTGAACTTGAATGCTGCACTGCCCTACTACCCACACTGGCAGCTGTATATCGTTTTTCCGGTGGCAACTTCAAGTTTGGAAAGTGTTTGAACGAGGTCCACTTTCATGCTTGCACTCACCTGCATGCTGTGAGAAAAACGATCGGGCGAACAAAAAATAGAGCTTTTCTTTCCATGGTCTCGCCTGCGACCGTTCACATTATTGGTTCACACTGGTCAACGCACGGAGTAGTTCGGTTAGATTCATTTACACTGGCACATGCCCAGGTAGTTTCTGGCAGTATAATCTGGGTTGTTTCAGCACGCCATTTGGCATTGAATCAGCCCACACGGAACCCCATGCAGATGGGAAATAGTAACTGCGGATCAAAATTCGGGCCTTCTAGGCTTTTGGGGCCGTGGCAATCTTCATAATTGTGATATCCACCTGGATGCCTCTGGAGCTTAGGTATGACTCGCAGGTTAAAGACACAGATTTTTGGCTTTCTCTCATGTTTAGGTCAAAGATTTCGTGCGAAGAATATTGCCATGATAGTCCAGTATAATTTCTAACTAGTGAGGTGACTTACAATCCGAATCTCCGAGTCCGCAACTACTATGTACAACTACAATAAGGACAGATCTTCAGGAGACTCTCAAATCCCTCAAAATAGCAGCACGGAATTATGGGAAACTAAAGCGGCTAAATGAGGGGGAACCAGATATCCTGATCAAATCAGATCGTGAAGTTCATACCCATAGCCTAATATCCATTGATAATTTCAATCTTGTATGTCCGTCGGTACGTACCCCCTCTCCGTGCCAAGGTGGGGCGAGACTGAGCCCGCACGCCTGAGCACATTTTCTAGGCTTATGGCGCTTGGAAAAAAAGAAATAAATTAATAGACAGTAAACTGAGAATCGAGACCATGCTCATACCAGCCATTGGCTATTCAAATTCATGGGGGAAAGAGCACTAATGGAATGTTCTTGTCGAGGTGGGCTGTTGTCAATCGCCACACCAGCATGTTGACGTTACAGTGTCGAGCCTAGAGCCCAGAGCCTCTGGCGAGCTCTCCACATGCTCCTCCACAAGCCCCTCTTTTGACCCTCCACAAACTCCATCGCCTGTCTCGAGGCTGCAGGTAGCCTGCAGCTAGTTGCTGACGTACAGTATGTGCATTAGTTAGGAGCACTGGCCTCCGGGGATCCGCAGCCATCGCATCCGATCCATACTGTTGGTAGATCGGATTCTAGCGTATTTCTGGCCCAGCTTCCCCTCATCTCTCCTTATTATGTACATTCCCCTGCAGTAGACTATGATTATGTGAGTGCAACAGAAATAAGATACGCACGCCCTTGGGCGCCCACGAACAGCCCATAGAGTTGAACATGGTTATTCATAGTTGTGTATCATTAATTAGGGCAAGAAAACAATTCTAACAAGACCCATTAAGGCCACCCTTTCGTCCGAAGGCCGCAAAAGACTCCTAAGTCATTGCAAAAAGGGTTCCAGTCATCTTAGAGGCTGGCCGTTACTCGAAGGGCAAACTTTAGCTAAAACCCTTACGAGAATAGATTATGTTTGAAGCATCGTATAGGTATCGCTCAACACTCGTCCGAGGCCACTCACAGTAAACCTGTTTTTCGTTGCACAGACATTTTATGTAGAGAGCCAATGCGCATGCAAGCAGACTCCGAGACTAACTATGCACGCGGGATCTTACCACGATGCCATTGGCGATGGTGAGTCCATAGCATAGTTTTGTCCCGCGGGGGGACAGACGATCAGCGGAGGCAGTGTTGGGAAGATTTTGATTCACAAGAGTACAAGCGTCAAGAGGTGTGGGAATTAAAGGTCGCTATTATTGGTGTTTGATCGAGGTGAAGATGAATCGTATGGTATATTTTAGAATCCCAGTTCTTAAACCGGTGGATGCTTTTTTTATAGCTGGCGCCACGGAGTCGGAGAGGGCCGGGGATCATTACCCACCGACATCATCGATCGTCAACGCGGCATCGTTTCGGGAAGGATTCGCGAAAACCCCGCATCTTTGCGTATTATGCAAGTGGTCTGGAATTCTTTGTATGGGAAAATACTAATACATGTAGTTTTCAAACGGTATAAGAACAGGCATGTGTACGGGACCTGGATGAAAAGAATCAACCCAGATTTCTTTGTGCTAAGCAGACAAGACTCTCGAGGCACTCTCAGTCTTTCAATTCAACATTTTCAATTTGTCTTTTTCAGATTAAAATATCTTTGCCATCATGTCTCCCGCAATCCCAGCCCCTCCTCCAGAGCTCTACCTTAAGCAGGCTCGCAACAGCCATAGCTCCCAAGAATGCATGGACATCTACGATAAATGGGCTGCCTCATACAATGACGAGTTGGCAGACGCTGCGCAAGAATACGTGGCTCCTGTCCTCGTCGCCCAGGCCGCTATCAAGTACTCACAGGCCAATGGCCCTGCAAATAGTGTCATTCTTGATGCTGGCTGTGGAACTGGTCTTGTGGGACAAGCCCTTGCAATTGCCGGACCCAAAGCAATTGACGGTCTTGACCTTTCTATTCCAATGCTGGATATTGCCAGAGACACCGGTGTTTATCGTGATCTTGACCAGGCAGACTTGAACAGGCCCGTCAATAAGCCCGATGCAACCTACGACACCGTGGTCTGCGTCGGCACCTTTACCCTTGGCCATGTTGGCCCTAACCCTGCTCTGCGAGAACTTGTTCGTGTGACAAAGACACACGGCATTGTTGTTGCTACTATCCTGAAAGAAATTTGGGTATCCCAAGGTTTCAAGGATGAAGTCGCCAAGCTACAACAAGAAGGCCTGGTTAGTGTCAAAGAGGAGCTGATAGACTACGTAAAAGGACACGGCGACAAGGCGGTTCTCGTTACCCTCGAAAAGCTCCGTGCTTAATCGACCCCAATGCACCTTTTCCCACTGCACCCAATGCGACAACCTTTGATGATTGATGAATACCAATGCGACAAATCCACGACCGACCGAATGATATGATCCCCCAGAGCGCTCCGGTCTAGTTTCGCGAAAGCGGGTTTTGCTTTATTCTGTATTTTTCTTTTCTTCTTTTCCTTTTCTGTCTTACTTGACACTTTTGTCCTTTCGCTTTTCCTTTCTTCAAATGTTGTCTTTAAAACCCAAAAACAGTATAACCCTGCCCGCGCAATCAGTACGCCGAAGTCCACGTCGTAGATACTATCCTCCAGATAGTACTAAAGCCACTCAGTAGACGAGGAGTTTAGTTTCGCTATGTCAATTTCAGATCCTAATACTATTACATATGTCATGGTAAAACTCTTCAGAATATTTCTAAATGACTGAGAACCTATATTGACCAGTCAATATTGGGTTGCTTTCAAATTCCGATATTCTGTTTAAATTCAATATTCCTTTCAACGCCATGTGGGAAGTCTTGAATGCGTGCACATCCGAAATATATAAGTATCAATGACTTGAATGCGTAGATAGTACCTAGACGTTAAAATTTAAAATCATCATCAATAAAATAATGGTTGAACTATGTCTGCAAGGGGATTTACTACAGCACTTGAGTCCAGCCCCAATCTGGAGGTAGTACTAGATTGGTGCCTGATTGATGCCTTGTAAATGACATATACAAATGTTTACATGTGACATGTTTTATACATAACATGTTCGGCCTATGACATGTTTTATATCGGTCGATGAAGAATGTTCTAGTAAACCCCAGATTAATATCCAGGAACTCGGAATTATCAGCAGCTTATTTTCACCTCAACCCCAATACAATATACCAATATACTGACCAGATAAAACTAACTCTATTCGGTAACTCCCCGCCCAATGATGGCTCAGTACTATCACCGGTCCCAAGATGCGTATTCTGCCCAGCAAGACAGCTAATCTTAAATGTTTAAAGAAGTTTCTAATCAAGCATTCATTGAGATATTGCCCTTGCTAGGGTCATGTTGAACTATTTTAATCCACAGCACATGCACTCCTCTGGCGCACATCATGATGTGTTGACTGCACAGCGTGCGTCCACAAGATACATAATGCAATTTCCCGGAGTTGACTCAGTATCCTCGCAACACTACCTAGTAGTATCTACCCCAGTTAGATGCCTCGCACATGCACATGTGCACTGCACACATGCATGCCAGTGTGTGCATGACATATGATTTTTCAAAATGTTTTTACTGTTATTCAACCTTGGAAACTTGCATAGGTAAGATCGTGGATAGTCAATCAGATTGAAGTTATACACCAATGTCAATTGTAGTAATAATAAACAAGTAAACGCCGGGCTATTTCTATTAATGCAACTCGTGGATAGGCTATGTGATGATGATGCGTGTCAACAAAATTGCAAGAACGTTCTGTACAGCTTGTAACAGATTCATACCAGCAGCTGGCACTACCGTCGTGAGAAATCGATTATATATATAAGGACCGAATCTTTCGGCCATCATGCGCCTGAGGAATGTGTACGAGAAAGCGAACCAGTAAAAATCAGGACTTAGCAGAGTCAGATCCATTCTCCTGCTCATTTTCTTGGTCTTCCTCATTCGCGGGCTCGGGCGAATCTGCATCAAACAGTGCCGTGGAAACATTCTTCGCTTGTACGAGCTCGAGTAGCTTATCACCAAGGGCAGCGGCCCCGTAGATCTTGCCTAGCTTGGTTCGGAAAAGTTCGACGTCTTGTATCATACTGCGTGAAGTTGTTAGCAACCGTAGTGCACCAGTTCAAGGCAAAGGATAGACCAACCTTTTCTTTCCAGTCTCTGACTGCACCTGGGCTTCATCGAAAGCTTTAACCCACTGGTCACGATAACTGTTAAATACAGGACCCATGATCATGTCTACCGTCATTTCGGGCAGATGCTTGCTTAGAACACGGTGCAGCGTACCGGTCTCCTTGGTTAGTGTTTCCATGTATTGATGGGCAGCTGAAGTTTCGGGTTCCGCATCCCAGTCAATTTTCTTCATGGCATTGACGTGAACCATTGAGCGTGAGCCCATAATATCCATCAATTTCTCGTGGATGCCATTCTGATGCTCCTGGCACAGTCGCTTGACCTTGTCGAAATCCGCCATGATTTGGTTGCTCTGGCCATGACGACGAACAAACTCTCGTACATAGGGGACCAGTGCAACCACGAAGCTCAAGGCTTGGGATGAAAGAGCAAGATGCTTAGTCGTGATATTCTTCAATCCCGCACTCTTTGTGGCGCCAGCGCCAAGGATGAGCTGCGAGGAACGTGAATTGAAAAGCTTTAAGATTTCGAGAAGCTGGGGAGCAATGTCCTGAATCATGTTGGGAATGTTCGCCATGAGAAACTCGAACTCTTCCATGCTGCGCATTATAGCGACTGCAGAGTCAGGCAAAATGTACTTTTGCTCGTCAATTACAGCGCTGCGAGCCTTCTCTTTGCCTGACCCATTCGCGGCTGAGCTAGCTGGTGAAGACGTTGCTTGTTCGGTCTCATTGACAGGTGTCCAGATCTTAGAAACTTCTGTCCATGCTTCAACGTCCCTGGTGCTTGCATCCAAGATTCGTGTGAGAATTTTAACTTCTGGGTCTCCAAAGTCTCGTGCGTCCCATCGATCCGCGTCCATGACTTTGACTATGGAGTGACGCTGCGCCTCTGCAAAACGGGTAATGAAATCGCGAATCTGATTGCCAACCACTGTTTTTAGTGCAGTTCCTCCTCGGCCACTGATAGCCTCACACTCGTCAGCGAAAAGACGATTAAGCGTAAAGTACCGCAAGAATTCCTCCTTGGGTAGCTGTGCGGTCTGCTCTGAACGAACTTTCAAGACCTTGGTAATTTGAGATTGAGCAATATCGACCGCTTGACCGAGAAGACTTGACATATCCAACACCTGAAGAATTTCATCCTGCGCCATCTGAGCAGACGGTGCGGCCCTTCCATTCGGTAATTTGACTGGCTGGTCGAAGCTTTGCGGATTAGGGCTGCGCGGAGACTTGGCACCAATAGCAGCAGGGTTTTCAAGACCACTAGCAATATCTAGAAGAATCTTGACTTGAGTGCTCAATCGGCGAAGACATTCGCTAATTCCTGTGTAGACCGCTAGAAGCATTTTATAGGCATCCTCAGAATCAAGCGCCCGTAGATTTCGAGCCAAGATGGAGGACTTCTCCTGCTGGGACCTCTGGCGATCCCCAACGGTCGAAACAGAAACCATAGATTCATTGTCATCATCAGTGGAACTAGGTAGATATTTCCTGATAAGCCCTTTCATCTCACGCAGCACAGCCCCTTTGAAGGAAGTGGCCGCAGGGGTAGTAAAGTACGCTCTTGCAAGTCCAGTGAGCTGAACGCGCAATCTTGAGCGTAGTTCATTATCAAAGTTCATATATGCTGGCGACACCATAGATACAGGACGATTTCCACCCCGCTGCCGCAGGAAAGAAGAGCCCCAGCGCTGCAAAGTGACATCAGAGGAGACGTTCTGAACATGATCACGCAAATCTCCAAGAAGGTCATTGAGAAAACGAGTTTCATAACCCACTCCAATTCGCTGTCTCAACTGAGAGAGATCTTCAGATGCGCCCTCGAGAGCCTTCAGTGCTCTAAGGTCTATAGCACGTCGCGGGAGATCGTTCTCATTATCTTCCGCAGGACGATCGGATACCTTCTCGCCAGCCATCAATCTCTCAACCTCCTCCAATTCATCGGAGGCAACTTCAATTTCACCCTGTTCAACCAATTCTTCGCAGCGCGACACAGATTCTACCACGTCGCGAAGTTGTGCCACAGCAGCAGCTAACATTCGCACATTCTCTCTTCGTCGACGAAGGTTGACAATCTTCAAGCCGCCCAACGCCATTTCTTTATCAATTTTCTGCAAGTCTCGTCGCAAAACTTGAATTCGGCTCACTGAATCGGCCGCTTCCGCATGAAGTTCACGTAAAGAGCCTAAAGCAGTAAAGAATGATTTCGAAGCCGTGGAGATGGAAGAAATGAGATGAATTTCTACCGTATCCATATACCATGAGAGCTTCTCCTGGAGGATAGCATTCGTGGCAAGCGCTTTCCTTCCAGTATGAGCGGGTTCCATGATCGCCCCATTGGAGTGTTTGTCATCTTTCATTGGAGGCCTTGGCGGCCGCACAACTTCTGATTTCTCGGATATCACGTCAAAGGTGCGAGGATTCTCTAGACGAAAATCCCCATCGAAATAAACAGGTGGGATTGTTGACAATGGGGTCACGGCAGGGCCGCGACTGCGAGCGCCTGAAGATCGCCGGCCTCGTGGATCATATGGGGAAGTTGGTCGAGAGCTGGAAGATACGGCTGAGGATCTCCTCTCAGGACTCCACGGCATCAAAGATTCCATATCATCAGGTTTCGGGGATTTCATCCTGGGCGATGCGTGGCCTTCCTCTGCGGCGCTTTCCTTTGATTGTTGAAACACATCGTACAGGGAGCCGACCTGGGACAGATACGGCTGAAACACTTTAGCGTCTACATGTGCGATATTTGTTAAGGTTACCGGCGGGATATCGCGAGATGATGGGGGTTTATACCCGGTGGTTGATGCAGCGGTATGGGGCGTCAGGCCCGTTCGGACAATAGGTGGTTGCAAAAGGGTCGAGATCGCTGTGTAACATGATGTTAGTGTCTTCTTGCTAAGTGACTAAGAATGTCATTCTTATTGGGTGCCTACCATTTTGTCCTGATTCCGCAATAGAACCTTGGTGTTGCGAAGTATCCAATATTCCTCCAATGCTGACAATGGAGCTGGCCGTCGATCCCCTCCTTAAGGAGTTTCGTTGCGGGGGGACTCGGGGTGATTCTAGTTGACTTGTAGAATAATGCGATATAGAAGGCGTGGAGGCGCCTGATGCCAAGCTATCGATTGACTTGCGCGGGCTATTGGCCATCTTGTTGACGTCCGCACAGCGGATGCGACAGCCACCTGGGGTCGATCTTTGGGGAAGCTCGGAGTTATCTGATCATGACAGATCAACCAAAACGAGACAAATAAGCTCAAGGCTTTTAAACCACCACCGCTCTCGAGGACTCAAGGACGGCACCCGGTCGTATAAGTTTCAATAGCGATTTGCCCGAAATATTCGAACAATACCATCATAGGACAGACCAGGGGATTGCTCCCAGATTGGCTGCCAGCCACGAGCCGCTCGGGCTAAAGATGATCCGGCAGACTGGGGACTCTGAGACAAACAGTGCAAACCTGTATTTCGTATTCGTATTCCATAGTTTCCAGCCCTGCAAAGCACTAAGGAACTTCTAAGGGAGCTTACAGCACATCCAAGACAACATTGAACAGCGTGGGTTGTCAAATCTTCCCAAATAGCAATGTGTGCTCAATCTTAATGTATTAACCCAGCACCTCTAGATCAACATGAAATTGAGAATAAATAGTTTTACCGCTGTTTAGTGACTGTTCCAATCTATCACAGATCTCAACCCTTATGTAAGCAGAAATCAATTAACGCGGTCGCGTCTCCCCAATCGGGCTGGTACGTGACGAGTCGCGTCGCTGAAGGTTCGATCCCTTAAGTATTGTGTTCACAATCTTTCCTTCCCCTCCACACCACACCTTATCCCCCAGCACCATGGATAGACGAACTCCCTACACTCTGAGCGTCCTTGCGCCCAGTGCCGACGGCGCTGACGAGTCTCGCATCGTTACTCAAAATAAATTGAGGGAATTTGTTCTCGAATTCCAGTTAGACAATGCATTCATCTACCGGTGCGTTTTTTATCCCCGATCTTGCATATTCCGGAGAGGCTTGCGACATGAAACTAACCCAACTCTCCACAGTGACCAATTGCGTCAAAATGTGCTTGTGAAGCAATACTACTGCGACATTGACATTGCCCACATTATTTCCTATAACGAGGTGTTGGCGCACAAACTCACCACTGAGCCCGCCGAGATCATCCCCTTGGTGAGTGAACATTCTCCGGAGATCGCACCTGACATCTGCTAATTTCAACTAGTTCGAAGCTGCTCTGCTAGAGTGTACCCGAAAAATCGTATTTTCCGGCCAGCGCGACATCGAACTCCCCTCACACCAGCTCCTTCTTCACTCTTCTGCATCACACATCTCTATTCGTGATTTGAACGCCACTAATATCTCCCACCTTGTCCGCATCCCCGGCATTGTTATTGGAGCCTCCACTATTTCGTCCAAAGCGACCACGGTTCATATTCGCTGCAAGAGCTGCGACCACAGCGAAAATATCCATGTGGAGGGTGGCTTCTCGGGTCTGTCCCTACCAAGACGTTGCGGCCGAACCAAGGAGCCTGGTGACCAGCCCGGCGATCAATGTCCTCTCGACCCATATGTGGTTCATCACGAAAAATGTCAGTTCGTGGATCAGCAGGTCCTCAAGCTCCAGGAAGCTCCTGACCAGGTTCCCGTTGGTGAATTGCCTCGCCACGTCCTGATTTCTGCCGACCGATATCTCGCCAACCGCGTCGTGCCCGGTTCGCACTGTACAGTCATGGGTATTTTCTCTATTTATCAAGCGAAGGGTGGCAAGAAGGAAGCTGCTGTGGCCATCCGTAACCCCTACCTTCGCGCCGTTGGCCTCAACACCGATGTCGACCAGACCGCCAAAGGAAACGCAGTTTTCACCGAGGAGGAGGAGCAAGAGTTTTTGGAATTGAGCCGCAGGCCCGACTTATACGATGCTATGGCTCGCAGCATTGCTCCTTCTATCTACGGAAACATCGACATCAAAAAGGCCATCGTTTGTCTACTCATGGGCGGTTCCAAGAAGATTTTGCCAGATGGCATGAAGCTTCGTGGTGACATTAACGTGCTAATGCTTGGTGACCCTGGTACTGCCAAGTCTCAATTACTTAAGTTCGTCGAGAAAGCCGCTCCAATTGCTATCTATACATCCGGAAAGGGTTCTTCGGCAGCTGGTTTGACTGCCTCCGTGCAACGTGACCACACTACCCGCGAGTTCTACCTGGAAGGTGGTGCCATGGTTCTTGCTGATGGTGGTGTTGTGTGTATTGATGAGTTTGACAAGATGCGTGATGAGGACCGAGTAGCCATCCACGAAGCCATGGAACAGCAAACCATCTCCATCGCCAAGGCCGGTATCACAACCATTCTTAACTCCCGAACTTCCGTTTTGGCCGCAGCCAACCCGGTGTTTGGTCGTTACGATGATTTGAGGACACCGGGCGAGAACATCGACTTCCAAACCACCATTCTCTCCCGTTTTGATATGATCTTCATCGTTCGTGATGACCACGAGCGTGGTCGTGATGAGAGAATTGCTCGTCACGTTATGGGTGTGCATATGGGCGGCCGTGGTATGGAGGAGCAAGTCGAGGCCGAAATTCCAGTCGACCAGATGAAGCGCTACATCAGCTACTGCCGAAGGTGAGTCCATTTTGCAATCTCATCTCATTAACCTGTCATTTCTCAAAGATACTAACATTTTATATCTAGTCGCTGTGCCCCCCGCCTCTCCCCCGAGGCCGCCGAGAAGCTTTCCTCTCATTTCGTCTCAATTCGCAAGCAAGTCGCCCGATCTGAAATGGACTCCAATAGCCGATCATCCATTCCCATCACCGTGCGTCAGCTTGAAGCCATCGTCCGTATCACCGAGTCTCTGGCTAAGCTTTCCCTTTCCCCCATCGCCACCGAGGCCCACGTCGACGAGGCAATCCGACTCTTCCTCGCGTCCACCATGGACGCCGTTACTCAAGGCGAAGGCCAGGGTAGCAAGGAGCTCATGGAGGAGGCATCCAAGATTGAAGACGAGCTTAAGCGCCGTCTACCCGTCGGATGGAGTACCAGTCTCTCAACATTACGCCGTGATTTCGTCGACACGAAGGGTTACTCAGAACAAGCGCTTAACCGCTCATTGATTGTGTTACAGCGGAGGGATACGATCCAAATCCGATCTGGCGGATCCCAAATCTACCGCAATTCCGCATAAACGCTTCTATGATGATTCCGATTCCGATTCTGACATGTTGAGTTCAATATACCGTGTATGTGCTTTTGTGATGCGGGGAGTGGGGACTGTTTCTTGCTTGGGACTGCATTTGTTGCCGGTGCGGGGCATCGGAGTTTACAAGGAGTTTGGATGTGATATCAAAACCAGGACCGTATGTTCTTCAATGCATATTATTTCGTAATGACTCAAGCTCAAACATAATTCCAAATTCCACAAACACCATAACCTACATAAACCCGTAACCTACATAAACCCATAACCTACATAAACCCATAGCAAATCTCACCTCCAACAGCCCTATCCCAAGCCACATCCGTCAACTCCGTAAAATCTCCAACTCACCCGCCAAGCAATTATCCCAGCCTGCATACCTAGTGCCATCCTAGGAAAACCTAGGCACCAACATTCCATGTCTCCATCCACGACGCACAAAATCCCAGCAGCACCAGGGAAACAAGCTTGGCCTGCATCGAAAATGCAACGTCAAACCGCCAAGTTAGCGCCAGCCTTACGATGCCAGGATATCTGTGGCTGAGATGTACTAGGGCTGAAGATGCGCCACGACATGGCACATACGGTCCTCTTGGCGGTTTCCACTGCATCCTTTCGGGGTTCATTCCCTGTCATTTGGGTATTTGTTCATTTGGACCCGGTCAGTTGTCAGTCCACTTCCACTTTGCATAGACGAATGAGTGGGAGACATGTGTTGGACAAGAGACAGGGCTGCTGCGGGAATCCACTGAGACACATAGATGACTGTCTGGTCGTATATATGGGATGGGATCGGTAGGTTATAAAAGAGGCATTTCTTGCTTGATTTTATCTTGTATATCATCTTTATTCAATCACATCAATATCCAATACCTTCACAATGAGTTTCCACGAATCTGCCTCTGATATCGAGCTTGAGGATGGTCATGTCCTTAAGGTGACATTTGAAGATGGTGGCGAGTCTTCCTTGGATCTGAATGAGGTTCTTGGTAACAATGATGGTATGTGAATCGGCCTGGTGCTCGTGGTATAGGGAGTTGTTGTTCTAATTCTTTCAGGCCAATTCGACTGGGGTGGTGAGAACTTTGCAGACAGCGCTAGCGATATCGAACTAAGTCGTGAGGGGGACGATGGGGTCCCTGTACTTCGGGCCAATCTAGGCAATATTGAGGGGGAAGAGGTTCCTGGAGATGTCAATCTGGGGGAGCGGATTACGTATGAGGATGGGGAGCTGAAGTTCGTCGACTAGGCATAAATGGGCGTTCCAAAGGGACTGAGATTGGCAACGATTGTAGAATGAAGGTCGATTGCTTATTAAAGAACCAAAGTGCGCAAATGCGTTCTAAATCTTTTTAAATACTTGCCATCTCTAATAGATGTTGATTTCAAGTCATCATTCGCCTTCAACCTGTTCTTGTCTCCATTGATGATGCGCAAACTGATTAGTAGGACTTTTCCGTAATGATTATACAAAAAAGGAAGAAAACAAAGACAAAACAAAGAATTGGCATATAGATGCATAATGCGAATAGGCAGAAGTATTCGTGGCCGTAGATTGCATTCTCGAGAACTTCCGGTCAGGGAGTCACGTAGTGGCTCGAAAATGCATTTGTTCAAGGAAGGATGCTGGTTCATCGCGAGCTTCCGCTAAGGACATGACCGCGGCCTTCTTCGCCTCCCAGTCAGCGAGCTCGTTACCAAGCACACCACTATGTGCAGGCACCCAGTGAAATTCTATTGCTGCGCTCATCTTGGTCAGTTGTTCAATGCAACCAAGGCTTATTTCCAACCATTCCTTGTACGCTCCATGGACCACGTTGTGGTATTTCTGCAGATTGTCCATCGCCTGGATGCTCGCGGTTGAATCAGTGAAAATCATCACTTTATCGATGACATGGGTTGGCCGTTCTTCCCGAGCCTTTGTAATCAGAAGTGGAGCCTTGATCAAGGCCATGGCAATGGCTTGAAGCTCTAGGACTGTGGAATTTCTCGTTTCAAATCCAAGTCTGCGCTTGAGCGATTTCCATGGGGACCATGGGTAATCCCTCCACACTACCGCGGAGCCCGCCTCCTTTCTCCCTAGAACTGAACCATCTGTCCACAGTATATGATGGTGAAAGGTGTCAGAGATTGGATACACGTCTATGAAGTCCTTGGCAAACTTCAATGCTGCCGGCCTTGGAAGTATTATGGCTGAAAAACGAATCGGAGTAAAGGTATTGCACGTGGTAGTAAGGTTCGAACGAGCAGGGGAATATAGGGGACTAGCAATTGAGCTGGCATAATGTGATTCTGTTTCAGAATCATCTCCAGTGAGATCAATCACGATGGGGTGGATTCTGAGGGGGGTTGGTGGTAGCTGAAAGGACTGGGGCAAGTTGAACGACACGGGCAAGGAACGGTCAGGTATTCCAGGTGGATCAGTCAAATTCCGGCTTGAGTATACTGGCAAGTGATCGGTTTTGACTCGTGCATTCCAACCAAATGTGACAAATTGAGCAAATGAAGTCGTCTGGGGGCCCTGACATACAGCTTGGTACGTACTAGGCGTTTGATGAATTGCAACAGGTCGTGTACCTTCCTCAGTGGTTTCAAAGACCTGACGAACGCCAAGACGTTGACCAGCAGACGGTCGAGCAGGCTCTGGAGACGGAGATGTCAGGTTAATCAATATCTTGGTCTCCGGTGCCCGCTCTCTGTAAGCGATTCTAGACCTCGCAAAGGCCGGGTTTCGATTGATAATCAGATCGAAGCCACCAGGGCTTCTGTTTCGGTATATCGTCGTCTCTAATGGAGAACGAGACCTGGTCCGCTGGTCATTGTCTGGGTCTCTTCTGTTAGAATGAGAAAGATACACGATTTCATCCTCTTTCTTTTGGGGCTCAGATCGATGGCAATCCGGAGAAGTCCGAGTGAGATCTATGATCTCTCCTACTGTCCGCCAAGGAGATGATACCAAGTCAATAAAGGTCTTTTTTACCCCAACTGGGGGCTCTGGGCGACAGTTGTAACGCAAGTTGAAGCGAATGTCGTATGGAGGGTTTGATCGGAAATCATCACGCGTGTTGTAATGAGCCATGATCTTGAATGGGGCTGCAGATGAGCCTAGGGGATTCTCAGATGTCAGTATGTATATGCGAAGATGAAAAGTAGTCGAAGAGAAGATGTGAAAACAGACTTGATCTTTTTCTTTTTTCTTTTTGCTGTGTCGACGTTTGAGGAGTTGCAAGAGTTGAAGAGTGCGAAGTGAGGAAGATGAAGTGAGGCCAGTGTTGTTTGGGAAGGCACGAACTGGCAGGCGCCGCTTCCCATTGAGCGACACCCCCCAATCCGTCGAGAGAAAAGTCATTGCTAACCCTCTCATAGCTTCGACGGTACTCTCTGATCCATGGAACTGCATTGATAAATACGGTTGAGACGCGGCAGCAGATGATGGTTATTCGAGATCTGGAAGATGTTGGCCTCGGTTTATATTTTTGACATTCCATATGCTCCTGCCTGCCAGTGAAAGACAGCTGTACAATCAGCCCATATGTACATTCAACTAACATGAGCGATTTGCTGTACCAGAAGACATAACCAGTCATTTGAACACCGACAACATACAGTTCGCTGTTTACTATACTTGACAATCCATGGCAAGCACATTACGAACAATGACCTCCTTCCTGCAAGTATGAAGGTTACAAGAGACCACCACCTCCTCGCCTCGATGTATCTTCCAGACGAGCAGATAACCCTTCAAACTCCTTCGCAAGCACTTCCCGATCATCGCATTTCTGAGGAGTGTCAAAATCGATCAGAATAGCCTTCGGCCCACGAACAAGGAAATTGAATCGATTCGTATCCCCATGCTGGATTCCTAGGGCATGCAGTCGCGATAAGACCTCTTCACAAGCCTTCAGATCCTCCATGGTAGCATGATGTGCGTCTGTAATCCGCTCCATGAGAAATCCAATCACTCGACCATGCTCTGTTAGGTGACCAAGAAATCGAGGCCCAATATCATGGCCTGTTATCCATTGATAAGCCGTGGTTTCAATTCCCGAGGTATCCCCCATTCAAACCGGACGAATTTTGCGACAACATTGTCATCGAATAACTGGCACTTTGCTTCATATATGCCTGTCCTCAATTTGCGCTCAATCGACAGATGCGTGTACTCCACGGATGTGTGATGCCAGGTGCTCTGGATTCCAGGGAAGTCGGTATATTTGCAGCATGCAAAGTATGGCTGGGCAGTGTCTGGATTCTTGGAGACAAGGCCATCGTTCCAGTCTCCTGGAGGTAACTTGGGCAGAATTTTGACTAGCGCAGGACCAAAACACATATCTTCAACACTGTAGAGGCCGGTGTCGATGGTGATGTATTTGATTGATCCATTGATCAGAAGACGGGAAAAGCTTTGGTCGTTTTCGTCGGCCTCGCCTTGGAGTAACTCGATTTCATGATGATCGTTCATTTTGGTGAGGAGACTTTTGGTCGCGCAAAAATTGAATCTTTTCGAGTACGATAGATTCCCTTTGCGACTAGAATGGGGTCTAGCATCTCCCTTGTTATTGACGAAAACTGAACAAGCGGGGGGCTCTGCCGATCGCTCTGCATTGGCACTTGACTAGCTCCAATACAAAGTTAGTCACAGATCTCAAACAGAGAGCTGGCGCTTAGGAGATCGGTCTCACATCATGCATGACATGCGGGGGTCATCTATGGAAGAACTGATACACGGTGATAAAAGACTATTGTGAGAGTCACTAGTATTGTGAGGCAAATATGTTATTCCAGCAGCCTAGTAACCTGGAAGAGAGCCCGGGACCAATTATCACGGTGGCTACCAAGCTGCAAGCATTTTTGGGGCCAACAAGGGAACATGTCCTATGAAGTTGTTGAGCAGGCCCAATGATTTCTGAGAAAAAAAATATAAGCGGCCATGACTCTATCCACATCCATTTAATAAACATGCAGGTGCCCAGGTGGGGCCTCGTGTACTTATACTAACTAGCCTGTACTACCTACTCCTACTACCGATTCATTTTATGTGCAAGCCGAGCTCATTGCCCAGCCAAAGTTGCTGCAACATCAAAATACCTATGGCTGCGAGAGAATTCAGCTCAAGCATTTGAGCTCGCTTTGTAGATCCTCAATGATACAAGCCTTGACATGACGGATGAGTTGGGTCAGGCAGCCGCTCAAGCTATAAGAGCTACCTACACGTCGCTCCCCATTCGAATGATAACCACATCTCATCCCTACTTGAAATTACTCCTTGACTAGCCACTCATTCCCTTGCCAGTAATCCCGTCACTAAGTTATGGCGTTTTTCTTGAACACCATTTGGACTCAATACTTCCCTGGCAAAGCCACTCTAACTGGTGCCTCTCTTCCGTCCCAAGCAGGCCGAGTCGTGATCATCACAGGCAGCACATCGGGCATGGGACTTGCGCTCGCCCACATCTACTACGACGCAGGCGCAATAGTTTACATGGCCGCTCGCAATGAGGCAAAAGCGAAAACGAAAATCCAAGAAATTATCTCCACGAGCACGTCCAAGACCCCTGGTACAATCCAATTCCTCGCCATCGATTTCTCCGATCTCCGCACAATCAAACCGTTTGTCAATGCATTCCTCTCGCGAGAATCAAGACTCGATATACTCCACAATAACGCCGGTACAGCCCGTATACCATTATCACAGCGTACAGCTCAGGGCCTAGAGACCCAAGTAGGTGTCAACTGCGTGGGTCCTTATTTACTTACATCACTCCTGAGCGATGTTTTGATCCGAACAGCCGAAAAAGCGACACCAAATAGTGTACGCGTTATTTGGACCAGCAGTTTTCTGGTCGATATCTTGGCGCCATCAGAGGGAGTTCCACCAGAAGAACTCAAGGATCCTAAAGATAATTATGTTCGGAACTATACAATCAGCAAGGTGGGGAATTGGTTTCTGGCTGATCGCTTTGCAAAACGCTTCGATGCGGCAGCTGGTGAAAGGGGGGTTGTGAGTGTTACGGCAAATCCAGCAACAGCACGGACAGGTATCGTGGATGGCGTATCTCAGTGGGCAATATGGATTTTGACACCTATATTTGCTAGTGTCTCGAATGGTGCTCATACTCTTTTGTGGGCTGCTTGCAGTGAGGAAATAACAGTCCAGGATGGAGGGCGCTATGTGATTCCGTTCGGGAGATGGCATCCAAGCCCCAGAAAGGATTTGTTAGAGTCAATCTCGGGCGAGAATGGCAGGAATTATGCAAAGGAATTCGAAACTTGGGTCGAAAATATTGCAGCTCCATATTCGTGAGTTTACCTCGAGCTGGATGTAAATGCTGGAACTAGGAGGAAGAAGTGATTACAGCAGCCGACGTTACTGGGATTTCCAGTCTGCTTTGACAATATCTGCAAGCAATTTCACTTTCCACGTTGAACTCACCTCTACAGCTTGTGATTTTTATTGTGCTAAATATCGGTTACGGATTTATCAATTGCGGCTTTCTCCATTGCCTCAAGGGCTTGACGGAGAATCAGAGGCAATTAGTACTCTCCCATAGAGATCTCAAGGTTCCAAAACTATCATGAATCTCTCCATGGCCTCCATCATTTCTCTAATCATTTTATTGACCAAGTATCAGATACCAACTTCCTAATGAAGACCAGTGACCAAAACTCCCTATATCATAACACCACCAGCATCACCTCCAAAATGACAAAACCAATCACAAAACAATAATTCAATATGATATTCTGGCTCATAGCCTCTAAAACAATGAAGAAGAATCAGACGCACATACACCATCAAATCACACCTCAAACAGCCCCCTATTCTCCTCCAACCACCGCTGAAAAGTAACCGGCTCCCTCCCCGTGTACCGAAAAACATTCCCAACAGCCTCATGATAGTCCGGCGCAAAAGCAACATTACTCCTGATACTCATCATATGATCAACATACCATCTCGCAAACCCCTCCGAGAAACCCGCCATACTCCTCATATCCCAAACCGCCTCTTCAACCCCAATCCTCCTAACCTTAACATCCCTCCCAAGCACAACACAAATATCATCAACAACTTCCCTAAGCGAAAGCAGCTGCGCACCAACAAGACTAATCACCCTATCATTCGCAATCGACCCCAGTGCCAAAACCCTCCCACAAACTCTTCCCACATCCTCAGGAACAATCCAATCTAGTACGGCATCGGGATTTGGTAGCCGGACTTCACCCGCCAGAACAGCATTCCTCATTTGCAACGCATTGCTGGCGAAGTAGGCGGGTCGTATGGCTATACCGTTGGGACCGAATACCTCGTTCAGAGAAAGTTCTGCTTGGGCGTGTCTGTATGGTACGAAGTCTGTTCGACATATGGCGTGGATGGAATCTTCGATGCTGAAACTGCTCAGGAGGACTATGCTTTGGATTCCGGCTTCTTTGAGGGTGTATAGGGTTGTTTTCATGTAATCAAGTGTTCCTTTTACTATGTATAGGAATGCGTGATTGGCACCGCTTTGATGCACTGCTGATTGGAGGGTTGAGGGTTTTGTTAGGTCTGCGTGGAGTCGTGGGATGGAGAGGTTCTTTAGGGCTGGGATTTGTTTCGAGGGGTCTCGCATTGCTAGGGTTACTTTTGCGCCTGCTTCGTGGGCTGTTAGGGCGGTTATTGAGCCGATGGATCCTGTTGGGCCGAAGACTATTACGTTTCGAGAGGACATGGGGGCTTTATGTTCGAAGTTTGTATGTTTTGTCCGGATGTGTTGTCGGTTGCGGATATTGTGTATTTTGTGTAGTCTTGAATGTTTTGAATTATGGTGAGTTTGAATTGATGTCTATGAACCTTTTATAGAAGGTTTCAAGTTGGTCCTTGAGGTACTTTTTGAGGTATTTGATTACTTTACTTGCTGATCTAGTAGAGCTTCGGCGGGTTTTCGGTCGACCGATAAGCCGATTTCCGGCTCAGAGGAAGCATCGCAAGCCTTTGGGTGGTTCAAATGCGGGAACTCTCGACCACCGCTTCAATTATTTGAAACAATAGTTGTCTATAATTTGATATATGAGATCACTCGTTTGTCTGGTAGTGGGCTCCGAAGTATAGCCCGAGATCAGCGAAAAAAAAAAAAAAAGGTCAAGGTCCCGAGATTTGAATGACCCAAGAGCCGCATAAGGTAGTGGAATGGGTATCATCAGGATGTCACTCATTCCGTAGATCAGTGTATTCAACTACTATTTACGCGAGGTAACATCGTAATGCACTAAGATCATATAGGTTTACGAGGTTCGGCATACTTCAGAGCCTCGTGTTGAAATGGTAGTCGATCCATATGTAATAAAGATGAAGTCTTAAAGGCTTGACCAAGGCGATATCATGTCTTCGATGCTGGTCTAGAACGAAACCTGGCAACACATTGTAAAGCCGCCAATCTTGGAAATAAAAAAAAGTGGCAGATTGAAACGCCGTTCGCACCCATTTTCCATACCCGAACACGGTTCTAAGACGGGGTCGAACTCAGAAGTCCGCTCAGTGATCACGTCTTGTACGAGTCGACCACAGGGGAAATTGCAGAGAAATCCATGTACACAAAATAGAAAAGAAAAGGGGTAAGGGGGGTAAAAAGGAAGAGACAGATTGTAGGAAAGAGAAAAAAAGAAAAAAGAGGCACAAGCATCAATCCGGGCGAAGTCGAAAATCACATAAAACATCGCTGTAGCCCGTGTTCGCTATGCCATTTGGTTGCAGAAAATCAACGGAAGTCAAATATCCATGACCAGAACCCCCATTCACTCGCAAGAAAATCATTTGGTAGAATTGCTTCGATGCAGAATCTGTACATTGGTCGCACTGGTACCGCTTCCAACTGAACGTCGTCGTGGGCGAATCTCGCTGCCGCTGCCGCTACGTCGTCTCCGGGAACCACGAATGGAACCACGGCGTCGTGTCTGGAGCAAAACGGACGTTTCCACATTAGAATCACGCTGGCTGTACATGGGCGGGCGTGGTCTCTTAGCAAGGGACAAATATTAAAGGACAGTGAAGCCAAGAATGGCCCGACGAATTATTGAGACCCGCATAGGTTGAATGTTGGGGGTGCAATGATCTGGATAGCAAGTATGCAAGATCAAAAGTGCTCGGGACTCACCGAATTCGGGGTTCCTTCCCGAGTAGGTCGCTCCTTGGAGGTTTCAGATTCATCCAGCTTCAAAGTATTCAGTTTCCTCTGACTTTCGTTGGTCATGGCCTCCACCTCATCAATCGGCTCGGGCACGTTGAGGTTAGGGGCGGGTGGCAGTGCTGGGGCGCCGTTTTGTCGCTTCGCTTGCTGCTCAACCAAGTCCCATCGGTCCTTTCGAGTCTGCTCACGCTGCTCTGCGCTGTTCTGATGCTCAGTGTATTCATGAGAGCATTCATCGAAGAGCTGAGGATTAATCTCCATGAACATCTTCATGGCATTGTATACCATACTATGGATAGTCCTGTCGACAGAAACGGAGTCAGCGCGTGGACAGACATGACTGTTGCTAATATTGACACATACCGGTTCCAGTGGCCCTTGGAGTTCTCGTAGAGAGGAGCAAACATAATGGGAAGGATAGTTTCCACATTGTCACTAACAAGATTGCAGAAGTACTCATTGTTCCAGAAGTAAAGAGCACGTTCAGCAACTTGGAAGTGTGGGCTGGCCACCGACTTGGCTAGTTGGTGGAAGAGAGGCTCTTGCACCTTCGCGAATTCAGCAGGATCCATGACTTCAAAAATGTCTTCCACCTCATTAAGGTACATGACCTCCTTAGTGCTGTTGGTCTTAGGCCAGTAACGCAATAATCCAAGGACGACCTATATTTTGGTTAGCATACTTTCGTTGCTTTTCGTGGGAGAAAAACATGGCAAGGGTAGGGTTTTTGCATACATCTTCAGTAAGTGTGGAATCTTTCTCCAAGAACTGAACTATGCAGTATGCCAGTTGAGGGTGGTACATGCTCAAACTCTTCACCTTGTGCATAGGGAGTAGAACCCTGGTCAAAAAGAGCTTGTGCTCCTCCTTCAGAGGAAGTGCAAAACCGTTGATAATGGAACCCAGAATCTCCAGCAGCTCGGCGATACCGTTATGTCTCTCTGTTTCATACATAAACTGGAAGAAGACGTTGTTGATAGATCGACGAATATATGAACGCAGATTTAGAAATTTGCCATAAATACGATGCAAGGTCGTCTTCAAAAAGTCACGCTCACGTGGGTCTTCAGAGTCGAATAGATCCAATAGCTGTGGGCATCGAGTATTAGCATTCAAAATTTTTGGGAGATACAGGGCGCATTGGCAGAAGGGCAAAAACACTTACTTGAAGGACGAATTGATGGTCAATGTACGCCTTTGCAATGTTCGTGTTGAAATCCTGGCTCTCAATAAACCGCAAGAAAAATTCATAGACAACCTGGATATGGGGCCATGCCACTTCCAGCACAGGGTCATCCTCTTCAGGATCAAAAGCCTCTCCCTGGGGTGTCATAGGTGGAGGAATTGGGCGGAACAGATTCTTTGCGAACATCTCAACAACACGAGGATACATGGGCTCAGTGATCACGGATCGGTTGTTGGCAACGTAATCCAAGAGCTCATGAAGAGCCAGCCTCTTGATCTCTTTGGACTTCATGTCTGCAGTGGGGTCGTTGAAGTCGAAGATGATATTGCACTGATCGATCTTCTGCATGAACAGGTCCTGGCGACGGTTCGGGGCGACTTCATGGAAGCCAGGCAGTTTCTCCAACTCTCTCTGGCGCTGGTCCGAGATGTCAAATCGCGACGAATGCTGGCGTTTCGGGGTCCGGATTCCTTCCGACATATCCTTGGGAGTAGTTTGAAGACGGTCAAACACATGGGATTTCCGTGGAGGGGCTAGATCTCCGGGCATGGTCTCGGCGGCACCTGGGGGAGGAGCATGCTGGAAAGAATTTGATTAGATTAGTGCGGATCATCAATATTGTTTTGAATCTCATGAGCTTACCGGAGCACTTGGGCTAATGATCACGCTTGGAGCTACTGACTGGCCCTGTCTTGTCGGGGTACCTGGACCATTATTCGCCGGCTGACCGGCCGCGCCAGCCCCCTGGGGTATATAATGCTGGACCGGTGCGCCGGGGTGTGGAGCGCCTCCAGACGGAGTCCCAGCTGGAGAGGCATTCTCCGGCGACTTGCCTCGTGCATCATTCAGAGAGGTGGTGGAAGATGTCGGAGTACCTTGATTCGGGGAAGCCGACTGTTGTGTAGGGTGGGTACCGAGAGACGCCTGTTGTTGGGGTGCGGAGCCGGAATCCTTCTTCTTGGAGGACTTGTTGTCCTTCGCCCGCGACAACTGCTCATGCTATTGAATTTGAGCTCACATCAGTATATATATACGAGCAAGGGGGGCTGAGAAGGCACCAGCTGCATAGTGGGGGGAGGGGGTATGATCGTGCGGTGAGAACACGAAGCAACAGGACCTACCACTCTCTGCCTGAATCCCTTCATTTTATTTGATGCCGTTAAGAAAGCAACATGTACTCCACTTCAGGTATTTTAGGTGCTAGTGCAGCCAGTGCGCTGCACTCTCGCCAAAGCGATTCGAATGGGGTCACGGAGGGAAGGTTGGAGTGTTGTGTATCGATCGACCTAGGAAATGGGACAGGTGAGCGCATGTTATGATGGCAATAGCAGTTTGAAACTTGGTATTGTTTAGAAGTATCGTGCGCGATTATATTGGCAGCATTCCAATGAAATATAATCGACATTCAATGGCGGCCATTTTCCACAGCCCCAGATGGGCGATGCCGCAGTACGCGCACGGGGCAAGCCCGACGCTTGAGCGTTGGGGAGGGGGCAAAGGGCTGAACTGGAAGAGAGGCAAATCGAAGGAGCAGACGAGACATACCTCGGAGGCTTGAGATGGAACAATTGACGTTGCCTGGGATAGAGGGGACGAGCCGAGCAGCGCAGAGGTCGATATGAGATGCACGTTGCTTGATCCGCTCAGAAGGATCTCCGTGTCGCTTAGTGGCAGAGTGGGAGCGGGGGGGGGGCCTTCAGAAGCGCCAGGACCACCCGATTGCAAACCCACGACCTAAGCCTGGATTGGTTGATGTGAACTGGAATAGACGACGGACCGGTGAACGGCAAATTCAAATGCTGGGGCAAGTTTGCGGACAGTGGTGGGCTTGGGTAGGAGGTGGAGGGAGAGGAAGCGGATGTTGAGGGTAAGGAAAGGCGGCTTCTCCTGGCCGTGATGGTGATAAGGGGGGTGGGGGATGCAAGCCTGAATTATTTGATTACAATTTGGAAGATCTAACATATATCAGAACACGTAAATTCTGTTTAGACTAGATTTATAAAATCAGCGACCGGTACTATCTGTCGCCGAAGGTGTTTCATGGAGCCATCGTCCATGCTTCCAAGGTTTCGTCATGGCTCGGCCTCTCTTGTATGCGTTTTCCCGCTTCTTGACGCTTGGCTCGGTAGTCACGTGCCTGTTAGGTCACTACGATGGTCAAGGCAGCAGCGACATTCTGTAAGCGCACCGTACCTATTACTACTATGAGATTAAATAAAATTTATTTCCGTCAAGATGGTCCCAAAGTATATCTATGTAACCTTGGAAATAAGCTTATTCCCTGTTTTGGTGGCGAAAGTCGATAGTGGGACGCTAAGTCTGGGCTAGAATATATAGATTTAGTGCTTGAATACCGACTGGTTGCAACAGACGAATGCCCATGGACTCAAGTGCCCAAAGTTGAGTACAAAATATTATAAACACACTGGAGAGTAATGGAAATACCTTGTTGTATTCCAACCTTGTTTTGCTAACTCTGTTTACCTCCATCCATTTGTATGCACAATTCAAAGGCAAGCGCCTGGCGGAAGAATGGATTAGTCATCAGCGATAGTCCTGAAGTCTCCACTTGAGCACTTGAGCAGGCCGCTCGTTCTGGTTGAAGATTGAAGAATGTAGGCTGCCATGCCGAGAACAGGACGCGAAGTGTCAACCTTGGAAGGGTTGAGTGGACGGTAAATTCAAAAAGAGCAGCTGAGATCTGATTCTTAAATCCTAGCAGATATTGAAGTGACCAAAAGAGAGCACCGTTTATCTCGTCACGTTTCTGCATTTCCGACAACTTCATTCACCAATCCAGCAAGGCGACGGTCAAAAAAGGCCCTGTGACTTTTTGCGCGGCACTTTCTACAGCTTCTATAGCTTCTAGGACAGGATGGACTCATCCAGAGAGGCAAGAACAGCCTCGACCTATTCCGTACCGTCTAGGAATATGGTTTGCGTCGAACACCCGGCGGTGATTCGAAACCTGGACAAGGCGCTGGACACCTTGCAAGGAAATACGGGAATCAATGAAGTATGAGATCTCGGTACACTTGAATCAATGAAAAGCATACATTAACTAATGCGACATAGTTTATGAATCCAAGCAAGCCGGATACTCCAGCTAAATTAGTATTACGGCCAGAAGATGCGATGGCGCGGCCCCTGCTTTCAACCAGCAACCAGACAAATAATGTCCTGCTCAAAATCACGGTGCCAAAGCGGACAGGCCGAAAGAGAAAGCGAGGCTCTGATGAGCCGTTTACTGATGCTACACCGGAAGATGCTGCAGGCCCTGCCCAACGGCGCACTTCTAAGGATTTGCTACGTTCTCTGCAGGACAACCCGACCAAGTATCAGATTGAGCCTGTTGGGAAGGTCGAGCGTACTCATGTGTTCAGAGGTATGTTTGAGTTACCTTGAACATCGTCCTTTCTATTAATCTGACTTTGCTGATATCAATAGGTATGCCGGACTTTGTCTATTCGACCACCAACAGTGCTTTCACCCAAAAGTTTCGGGACCATATATTTCCATATGACTGTAAGTCAAATATTCTTCGTGACTTTTTATCTGAAGCAAAACTGACACGACAGCAGTGGAAAAAATGAAGGAATTCGATATAGATATGACCAAAGGCGAAACACTATCCGCCGATATCATTCCACCACCGTCGCTCAGCAACGAGCAAATCCCATTCATCTATATGTATGTAACTTCGAATGAAAAATTCCGAAGATTGAAGAGAAGTACTCTTATTTACTCAAAAACACAGGTACAAGCAGAACCCCGGCGTAAAACACACCGTGGATGCATCCGGAAAAGTCATAACCACAAACACCCAACAGCCAACCAGAGTCCGGACCCATCTAATCCCACACGACATCGCCGAAGTCCCCAGCAAACCCCAAGAAAGTCTCGAACCAATCGAAACACTGGACCGCAACCTCCAAGAAACCATCAAACTCCTCACCAATTTATTCAAAGAGCGTCCAGCCTGGACACGCCGAGGTCTTCGAAACCACCTCCAATCAGAAGAACAGCGGTATCTCCTCCGCCACGCAATCCCTTACGTAGGATATATCTTCCGCGCAGGACCATGGCGAGACGCCATAGTCAAACTGGGCATTGATCCACGGTCCGCCCCCGAGTTCCGTCATTACCAGACTCTCATGTTTCGTCTCTTACCCCGAGAACCTGAAGTTGCTCGTGATGGCGGAGGTCGTCGGAGCCAGTATATCCGTGCTGACCCCGAGGGTCGTGCACTCGAAACAAGAGACAGCTATATATTCAATGGGAAATTACCCATGTATTCCGACGGACGAATTTGGATGGTCTGTGATATCACAGATCCTTTTCTGAAGAGTCTTCTCTACCCGCCAGACACGGAGGAAGAGCGAGAGCCTCACCTCCGAGAGACCTGTGAGCCTGTATCAGATGGTTGGTTCGGCAACGGTCTTTTGGCCAAAGTCAAGATCATCATGCGTATGAAAATTGCTGCTTTGATGGAGGGTGACGAGCCTGATGACGAGGATTTCCTGCGCGTTGCTGCTTTTCCTAATTTTGCACATACGGAGGCGGATGTCACCAATAAGTTCCAGGTTGATACTCGCAACTCTTCGCCTAAGGATATTGCAATGGCTACCGAAATTCGTGCTGCTATTAGGAGTGTGCCGTTGTGGCGACGCCCGCATGAGAGGGAAAAGGAGGGCGAAGAGAGGAAGAACAAAAAGGGGAAGGGAAAGGCGAATTTAAAGAAGAGAAAGGGGTCTGATGCGCATCCCGAAGAATACATTGATGAGTTTCATCAGAGTGAAGGCGAGGAAGAGGAGATGGAAAGAGCGGAAATGATTGCTGATGCATTGGCGGCCCGTGAGGCTGCCGAGGAAGATGCCAATGATGGACATGACCACGAAGATGATGATGACGAAGAGGAGGAATAAGAAGTGTTCAAGAAGTCCTACTAGTATATCAAGAGAACTTGAATATAATATATCTACTACCTATGACTACCTAGTACCTCTGTAGATACAATCTACCTGTGATTTCTCGCGTAAATTGTACATCTTGGTGCTTATCCAGCATAGCATAAATACTACTAGGGAAGTATGCAGCCTTGGAACCAAGGCTATCCATTGAAATGTATGATACTGCAATAGGCAAGCACATGTGCAATAAGCCACGTCAATTAATGAAACATTTGAATTGATAGAATTTAAGAGTTGAGATCGCTCCAAAAACGAACATCAAAACCAAGCACTCCAGTCATCGGCTACCTAAGATACCAGTTCAACCATTCCTCCTTCGTGAAACGCCGGCCATGTATGGTCAGAAAATGGCTAATTGATACAATTAACTCTGTATTACAGAAATAAGCTAGTGTATCATCTAAGTTTCAGGATGATCCTACTTTCAACCGTCATCTCCTTTCTAGCATGCAACGACCAATGGTCCGCAACTCATGAACAAGAATAAGATCATCCGGCAAAACGGTTCCTATCAAACCCCGAAATCAATGTATTTACTCCTATTTATAGTTAGTAAACTAACCTGCAGGAACAGCTTTGATGTAAACGAGCCCCTTGGCTGTTTTCACTAGCCGCTGCTGTTTAGGAGAGTTTGGACGCATAGAAGCACCATTCGGCCCTGTAGATATCAGTAATTGAGCTGAGCATTGTAGTTTTCTAATAACTACACTCATATGGAGTTGGGTTAAGGGCCTTAGTTATAACCTTGCCAGCAGTTGTGAGAAGGTCGATTTTGCCTCAGGGTCGTGTGGGACCTGGGTGAGCTCGGAGTCGGACTGATGGACCCCAATTTGTTCGGAAGAGTTCTGTAGGTATGTGTGTGAAGGATTGAATGAATCTATTTGTTGACATTCTGTGTAATGTTTGCAAAAAATTATCAGTGAAGGGATAGTACGTGAGTAGAGGCGATAGATATTGACTGGAAACTGCTGTCGGGCAAGTTGACATTCCACCTCAGCAGCGTTGAATTTGGCCTGGGAAACAAGCACTTGAGGCTTGCATTTTAGCATTGGCTGATACACTGTAATTATGTTCCAGTATGCGAGTTTCTCAAAACTATTGTATTGTATTGACTAGAATTTTCACTAAGCACACCCAACCTTTTCTCGAATTAAACACAGTATCTTCTCCGTATACATAGTATACAACCTTGGGATGTTAGTAGTGGGTCAGATCCACTGGATGTTGAAGGACCCCGCGACCCCACGTCATTTCAACATTGCCTCTGCAAGGACACCTTATGGACCACGAAAATTGATGAATCCATACGAGACCAACGACAAGCCCGTATAGATCATTGACGTACTATCCATTCACAAATTTCAGCCAGAATTCCATGGCCAATTGAACTTCTTACCCCACACACCAACCCCCCACCTCCCGATAGCTCACCGACTCCAACCCGACTCCTAATACCTTCGAAACCGAGACGAACAATCCTCCACTTGACCAGTCAAGCTTAAGAAAGAACGATCAATCATGGCGCCCCTCATTCGAGTCATTGGCTCCCTCAACGCCGACATGGTGTCAGTGACACCCCGCTTCCCATTCCCCGGCGAGACCATCACCGCCTCATCCTACTTCCAAAGCGCAGGCGGCAAAGGAGCCAACCAAGCCGTCGCCTGCGGACGCATGTCACGATCAAAACCCGAAACAGATTCAACAGGCTTAAACTCTTCAAGCGATGTGCAAGTTGAAATGGTCGGTGCCGTGGGTGCCCTAGACGGCCACTTCTCCGCACTATTAAAGCCTACCCTGGAGAGATCCGGCGTTGACCCATCCCGCGTCCGCATCATCGACGATGCCTACACCGGCGTGGCCGTCATAATCGTCGACTCTTCCTCCGGAGGCGAGAACCGCATCTTATTCTCCCCCGGAGCAAACTACCAGGGCATGCAACCTATCCCCGAAGTCCTCGGCACAGCTCTCGCAGCCCCAGTACCAGATGTCATCGTCATGCAGGGCGAGATCCCCGTTGAAACCGTCATCTGGATTCTCCGAGAAGTAGCAACATTCAAAACCAAAAACCGCACTGCTGGCAAGCGCGGAATTGAGCGAGGCCCCGATGTAATGCTGAACCCAGCACCCGCACCACCCGGTGGCCTCCCCGAAGACGTCTACTACGCCGTCGACCACCTGATCTTAAACGAGACAGAAGCCGAGCTAATGACACCGCCAACGGAGCAATTGCTTCGCATTGTGCCGGATGCCGAGGGGCTGGAGAGCAAGGAGAAAGTGGCAAGATATTTCCACAAGTTAGGCGTTACGTATGTGCTTATTACGCTTGGAGCCAAGGGTGTCTGGTACAGTGCTACAGATGGTGGGACTTCTGGGCCTAGCGATGGGGTTCGGCGGTTCACGAATGAGATTCCGGCTGCGCCTGTGTCTCGGGTGTTGGATACTACTGCAGCGGGCGATACATTTGTGGGGGCGTATGCGGTCAAGGTTGCGCGGTGGCGGGAACAGCGACGTGCGGAGGGCAAGTCAGGACAGGATATTACGGATGAGGAGAAGCCGCATCGGTACCAGGGAGTTATGGACGAGGCTATGCTGATGGCAGCGCGGGCGTCCGCTCGGGCCGTGGAACGACAGGGTGCTATGGACAGCATTCCGTTTGAGAATGAAGTTTAAGAATAGGATGTGGATATGGTGTGGCGATTCGATTCATGAAATACTGGCTACATCGTCATGTACATTAGATCAATTCAGATCATAGGTCAATGGAGACGATCGACAAAACCATGGATGTATACTTTGCTTTCTTTTTCTTTTTTGGGATTAAGATCAGCTCTGTAGTTACCCCTTGGAGTGAATCAGGATGGACGAGAGTGATATCCGGCGCGCCAAGCAGATCTCAACTCGAAATTACATACATACTGTAGACAATCGACACGGTCTAGCATGTACTAGTAGTAATTATTCCATGCGCCATGACGAGAGATCATGTACAGTGTAATGTACTTTCTTTCCAGCCCAGCCCACGCGGCGCGTCGCCAAAAAAGACATGCAGATCCATCCAGGGAATCCCGCCCTTTCACATTCTACCGGTGGTTGGCAGGTTGGCAGGTTGGCAGCATTCTCCAGCCTTTACTTGTCTCCTATGATCCTTAAAATAGTTTAATCGTTGCCATCACCCCCTCATTTCCCCTCTGCAACCTCATGTATCACTAGAAATAGCAGTGTTAGAGGCCTGTCTCGCAGGTGCAGCACCAGTCAAACACGGTGTGCACCATCTGCAACCCATCGTTTCAAGATGCTCCCCCCACTAACGACAGGGACTCGGGGCCAATGGGTACGGATGCGTTGGCATCGGAGTTGAGGGGCTTATAGTTTTCCATGTAATTCGTAAGGAGGGGGAAATGGGGACGCGATGCGTGTCGCGCGTAGAGGTATTGGGTACTTGGGATGGCGTGGGAGATGGTATGGGGCGCGGGTATTGGATACTTCGGACTTGACGCGTCGAGGTACACGCTAGACTGTGATGGATTGGAATTCGGGTGATACTGCGCATCGGCAAGATGGTGTCTATTGGGGCCAATTTTGTTGATTATTTGTGAGTATTGATAACTAAGAAATATGGCCTGAAATGTAGTGTAGAATAGGATCATATCGAGTCTATACAAGTCTACAGTCTATGTATACTATAGAATACTCCATACTATAGACTACAGATAGCAGTGTAGATAGCTGATTCACATTCCAGCGCTGCATTGTTCTGCAATTTCCCTTCCAAGAATGATCCGGTATAATTGGATTGTACCAGGCTGCATGAACGCCACGCCGGGTCTGGTATGATCCAATGGTCTCTCCCAAGGGCGCCTTGCATGCGAACGCGAGAGGACGCGCTCGCTGAAATACTCCCCCCTCACCCACTCCCTTGCTCCTCCCAATTATTCATAGAGTCTCCTACTCTTATACCTATAATATCCTCTCCCATCCACAACTTCCTCTTCTCCAGAGTTCCTCAGATCCATTTCATCGGTGTATATCGAGTAGTAGTGCAACTTCACTATCCTCCCACCTGATCCTCTCCTTGATCTATTCTCCCGATCGGCTCTCTCCATCCCTCCCTAACACTACATCTATCTACTCGATCGTCTTGTCATCCATATTTTAATAATACTGATTGATCGAACTCGTTTAAAAAAGACCTCGATCTATCAATCTAAAGACAGATCCTGCGATCGTGTCTTAGCGTAGACCGCCAATCACCTCCCCACTTAGCGTCAACGCCCAAAACACCTCAGCACGCGCCAGTTCCCTCCTTCATCATGGCGACTCTCACCATGACACCCCCCACCCGCCAGCCATTCGCGAGTCTGGATGCTCCCCGAATGAGACCGGTCATGCGGTCCAAGCTAAACCGCCAAAATGTGCAAAATGGTATGCATCTGATCCCTTGCTGATCCAGATAACAAGAACCATCAACACTAACACAACACCCCCTCCTGCAGGCGCCATTTTATCCCAGAAGAACTCCATCTTCATCAACGAAGACGCAGAGAACATCGACCCCTACACTCGCAGTCTATCCGCCAAGCGCAAGCGTACATTCGACGATGACGAGATCTCAAAGGGTTCTCCCAAACCCCTCAAGACCTCCCGCATCGCCCTCTCCACCCGCACCTCAAACAATGTCTCATCTCGACTCTCGACTCCCTTGAAGACCGTCCCCGCCACCCCTAAGTCTGCACCCGCACCAGCCCTCAAGCCGGCTGGTCGTACTCCACCATCCAAATTCACCAAGCCAACCGGTCGCCGGTCGACTATCGGCAAGACAAGACCCGAGTCCGCTAAGCGGGCTATTGCTCGCCCTTTGTCCTTGGCTACTGCTCTCGAACAATACAAGGCTCCTCCCAATCCCCAGCCCAAGCAACCGGCTGGCTGGTTCTTCGATATCCATGTCGACACCGAGGAAGAGGAGATGACCAATCTCATGCAACACTCAACTGGTGTCTTGGATATCAGTGATGATGAAGGCAAGGTCTCCACTACCGATGGCCGCGGCAAGGAGAATGTCCCACCCGCTGAGCTAGGTATTGATCTGCCTCGCTCTTCTCAGGCTGTTGCTTTGGCTGCCACCGCTGCTGCTCGTAAGGCGGAGAAGATGGAAGAGGATCGTGCTCCATTGGGTGAGCTTACCGCCTCGGACTATTACCCTGAAGACTGCAATGCTTTCTCGTATGCAGTTGTGCACGATGATGAGAATGCTGTCGAGCCTAAGAAGGCCTCTCCGCCTTCCCGGTCTATTTTTGTCCCACCTGCTATCACCACTTCTATTGCGTCCTTATTGGAGACTGCTATTCCACCTGTGGATAAGTCTGGCCAGGATGAGAAGACCACTGCCGATGATGCGGAAAGCACTACCCCTTCAGAGGATAAGACTGGATCCTCGTGAATTTAATATATTGCATTGCATTGGTACTGGCGTCTCTTGTCTTCGGTCTTGATTGGTGTTACTTTGGTTGCAACGGTGTTTACGATAACGATTTATGGGAAAAGAGTGTCATGGGCTTGGTATTTCATTTTGATTCTTGGCGAGTATAGTTTGTATTGAATACCCTGTTCTGTCTGTTCTGTTCATTCTGCATTTGTTTGCTTTTTTATTCTTTGACTTTCATTGTTTTCACTCTTAATGGTCGGTGTTTTCTTGTTGATGCCCAGTTGGGTTCACGATATAGCAATTAGTTAGTCTTAGATCAGATCCAATCGAATGAAGAATCTTAATCTACTGAAAAGTTGAATGTCTACAACCATGATAAAATCTCATCTACTATCTATGGATACTGTAGTAATAACACATGCATTCAACCCACTGACCTCAGGAGCCGGGTCTTCCAAGTTTTTCGGCCCCAACGCTGTCCATGCCACGGGCAGCTGCAGTCCGTAAGCATAAATAAACACTCCACATTGCCACGTTTTGAAATACGAAAGGCTCAGTAAAGACAGAACAACACTGATTCTCAAAATGATTTGCGTCGAGAATCCAAAGGGAACGCCTCTTCGTGTGGCGCGCCATAGTCAAGCCTCTCATCACGTGCCAAATCGATGGTCCAGGCCTGGAAGGTCAGATTCCAAGTTTTTGGCGAGTTGGCGCCCTCGCCTCTACGTCTCAAACACTTCTGCATCCCACCCGGAGCATTCAAGACCTATGACACCCAGCTCACCCTAACCCCGTCGAAATGGCCCGCAGCAGCCGACAGGTATCGTTTTACCCCAAAGTGGATGAGGCGATCCTGACGTCGAAACATCCGTCCCCACCCAATCGCCCACGATCGATCGCGCCGATTTTCGATCCGGAGAATTTTGACCAACCAATCGGGCCATGGACTCCAACTGTTGAAGAAACATTCTACCCCAAAACAGAGCCATATGGACCCTCTGTAGTGCCGGAAAAACCAAATGACTTCTTGGAACGATACTTGCGTGCTTTCCTCGCCGATAACGAGAGATTGAGACTGTCCGTGCTTTGGTATTATATTCGTGATGTCCTTAATGAATCCGAGTTCCTTTCCGGGTTGCAAGAGAAAGCACACCTTGCACAGGAAGCGGCAGGATGGGAATTCGCTGTGATTGGAGTTTTGGATGTGGATGTCTATATACGTCTAGCCACGGTTGGACTGGACTTGGGTATTCTGCCGCGAGGCGAAACTATTTGCGCTCATACAGTAACACAACCTCCTGGTGTAAGTGTCCAGTTGATATTGCTTATCGGACCCTGCTGATTTTGGGATTAGAATGTGTTCATGTTGCCTGATCTCATGGAAGATTGGAGATTCCGAGAGTGTCCTTATCTTGAGAGTGGAGGCCTACGAGCGTATGCCGGAGTGCCCCTTCGATTACAAACATCCGATCAATGTGTTTCTCTCGGATCTCTTTGCGTGGCATCAAACAAGCGCGAAGAGCCTCTGTCAAAAGCGCAACATCAGTCACTCGTTCACCTGGCTGATTGGATGGTCTCCGATCTCATACAATGCACCAGAGCACGACGACAGCGAGAACGACACCGGATGACTGAGCTCATTACAAAGATACAAAGACAGACAAAGGAAGCCGGCTCTGTAGACAGTGTCTTGGATATTGTGAGAACGATCTATCCTGAATCTGTCATTAGTATACAGTCATCAAGCGGAACTTATGTCGAGCTCGAGGGATGCAATCCAATCCCGGTTGCCGATCTACAAGACGGTCTATGGGAAGATTTCGAGTATCTTGACGAGTTCATTGCAAACTCAAATCACCTCAACCTCTCATCTGAAAGGCCTGTGCGCATCCTTTCCGCGGCGTGCGAAACTATATCTGGGCCATCCCTTCTGCTTGTGGCTTCGAATGACTTTCGCCTTGTATTTGATGATGTTGACTCATGGTTCATCCAAGCCTGTGCTGACTTGGTTTCGCAAAGCTGGCGTCAGAATATTTTAGCAGAGGCTTTGAAAGCAAAGGAGAAATTTTTGCGAGCATTCTCGCATCAACTTCGAACGCCTGTGCATGGAATTCTTGGTTCCGTCGAGCTTCTAACAGAGGAACTGAGGTCACGAAGTTTACACGACGCTTCAAATGCCACATCTGCTATGGATTTATCTACAAGTAGCACTGGCGACTCTTTTAGTTACCTCAACACAATCAAGATGGCAGGTCAAGATCTGACATCAATTATTAATAACCTGATTACTTTGAATAAATGGTCGGACATTGCCATGGGAAAACGGAATTATGGATCACATACCTTGGACGAGCTCGAGGCAGAGCTGGGAAGCGAAGTTGCGAAGTTCATACTGGGGGACACGCGGTATTTGACTTCAATATTTATCATCAACAACTTATCATCACGATGCGTGTCATTCCACATTGATCTTCAAGTGCTTAAAGACACTCTGCTACCATTGATTATCAATGCAATACAGCACACATCGGAAGGCATTGTGTCCGTTATCGCATCAATGGACACCAACTCTCACCAGCTTATCTTTGATATTGAAGATACCGGCAGTGGCATTCACCCCGACGCCCAAGAGCGCATTTTTGAACCACACGAGAAAGTTAATGCACATTCGGCTGGTGGTGGACTTGGCCTAACAATCGCATCCAAATTTGCGACGCTTATTAACGGGTCAATTGAGCTGGTCTCTTCAGAGGTCGGCCGCGGGTCCCATTTCAGAGCCAAGTTCAAAGTGTCTGGCCATGAAAGCTTTCCGGCACCACAACCGCTCCCGGAACGGCTCAACCCCCTACCTTCTCAATTTTATATGATGAGCGAGAACCATGACGGACCTGTCATGAACCCCTTCAAATATTTTCTGCTCGACAATTCCTTCACGAGCTCAGTCAGTATGGAGAACAGCCTTGTTATCTTCGACGCAAACTCCGACCTTGAGCAGTACCGTGTAAATCTGTCGAAAATTCCTCCTAAACAAGTTGCTATATGCCTTGTCACAAAATCAGAAGAGAAGCACGAGATCGAGCAAACAGCAAGCAATGTCATCTATCTCAACTGCCCTTTCACAACCTCTACACTTCATTTAGCCCTAGAAAGAGCGCGAAACTTTTTCGCCTCGCAGAACCCAGGGTCACATTCGCACCGACTCAACCCCGATGATTCATCCCCTCTCGACCCAAAAAAACAGCCAGCAAGCCCTTCGTGCAAATGGTCAATACCTTCCACCATGCCAAAATTCCAGCTTAAATGTCACATCCATGATCACGCAAAACGACTTGTCTGACTTCATGAACCCCAATATACCTATTATACCCCTCTCAACTTCCCCCAAACCCTTGACCCTGATAGTTGATGATAACGCCGTAAACCTCCGTATCTTGGAAACATACTGCAAGAAAAGAGGACTACCATACCTCTCCGCATCAAACGGACGAGAAGCCTTCGATACCTTCTCTGCCCAGCAAACCCGAGCCGCCCGAGATAAGGATCCCCGGATCGAGCTGATACTAATGGATCTGCAAATGCCAGTATGCGGAGGTATCGAATCTAGCCAGCTAATCAGACTGTTTGAACAGGAGAACAAGGTTACGAAGAGCTCTATCTTCGTCATGACTGGTCAAGATAGCTCCACGGACAGAAAGGCTGCGGAAGACGCTGGGACTAACGAATATTTCGTCAAACCCGTCATCCTCAAGCAGCTTGACCGTTCTATAAAGCAATATTTCCCAGCGTTTGAAACGATCTAAGCACACGATACATAAAGTTTCACATTCTCTTCTAGTATATAATTTTATTTGGAATGCGGTTAAATGATACCAAATTTACATCATGATCTCATCAACCTGTCATGTATCCATTTCATTCAATTTTCGCAAATCGCAACTTGAAGCCGGGCCTTACTCCGTTTTCAACTGTTCTATAACACGATCATAAAAGCCCAGCTTTCCAACACTCGTATACGCCCCATACGAATAAGATATCGCCTGAGATATTTTACTACCAAGGCAAGTCGATAACAAACTATCCGCATGCTCCATTCATCCCAACGCTTCATGCTCCGCGGATCTTATCGTTTCGATGTACTCCTCTCGTTCATGCCATATTTCCTGTAACTCCTCATCCAAAGGCTGCCCCTCTTGATCGTACTTTTGATGAAGATCAAAGGCGATCGGCATCGCTGAAAGAAACTCTGGAAACTTCCTTGTACTGTCATGAATAAGTTGCGTGCTGTGGGCGGGGGGGCGGGGGGGCCC